>CAUJGJ010000003.1:1225543-1258043 GCA_963170055.1 Halisarca cf. caerulea
TACTGTTGTTAGGTGGTGGTATGGTGTACTGTTGTTAGGTGGTGGTATGGTGTACTGTTGTTAGGTGGTGGTATAGTGTACTGTTGTTAGGTGGTGGTATGGTGTGCTGTTGTTAGGTGGTGGTATGGTGTACTGTTGTTAGGTGGTAGTATGGTGTACTGTTGTTAGGTGGTAGTATGGTGTGCTGTTGTTAGGTGGTGGTATGGTGTACTGTTGTTAGGTGGTGGTATGGTGTACTGTTGTTAGGTGGTGGTATGGTGTACTGTTGTTAGGTGGTGGTATGGTGTACTGTTGTTAGGTGGTGGTATGGAGTACTGTTGTTAGGTGGTGGTATGGTGTGCTGTTGTTAGGTGGTGGTATGGTGTACTGTTGTTAGGTGGTGGTATGGTGTACTGTTGTTAAGTGGTGGTATGGTGTTCTGTTGTTAAGTGCATGGTCAAATGGTAGTATTTCGAAAGTGAGAACATACGTACATAACAAATCCCTTGAAATTGAAAAGAAAGATGTAAAATCTTGCTCTGAAAGCAAGTACACAACTTCTAGAGGACATGTTCTGCTCTGTAAGTGTTTTAATTTTTTCCCTTCGACAAGAGCAACAGCCATTTTCAATACAATAGGCTAAGCCTCCCTGAACACATGTAGACCAACTGAACCTTCTAAGCCCATGTAGTGTGTGACCTACTCCTACCACCTGTGTAGTGTGTGACCTACTCCTACCACCTGTGTAGTGTGTGACCTACTCCTACCACCTGTGTAGTGTGTGACCTACTCCTACCACCTGTGTAGTGTGTGACCTCCTACCACCTGTGTAGTGTGTGACCTACTCCTACCACCTGTGTAGTGTGTGACCTTCTACCACCTGTGTAGTGTGTGACCTACTCTTACCACCTGTGTAGTGTGTGACCTCCTAACACCTGTGTAGTGTGTTCATACGGACCTACTCCTACCACCTGTGTAGTGTGTACATACGGACCTACTCCAGGGGTGTAAACTAACTTTTTCCTTCACTAGCCACCTGGGCTAGTGACACCTAAAAGATACCAGCCCAAGTATCCATTTACTAGCCCAGTTGATATAGTCATTATTCTGCTACTTTAGTACTCGATAGCAACTAATGTCTTTATGTACACTAGGGTCAATTGCATGGTGTGATGTCTGTAAAGGGGATCTAAGATAACCATCAGGTTAATTCAGAAAAATAAGTAGTACAAGATTTCAGGACTGATCTAGACTTCAATGTCAGGCTCATTTGGGATGTTTGCTAAGACCATGTTCTTTGAGTCTTCAATATCATACAGTATAACCCCAATACTCACAAAACACCCACTCTATCTAGATACTTTGACCATGCACCCTTCCCTTATTTTCCTACAATTTTTGTGCTTTGCCTACAAATCAATGTAGGCAAGGCACAGAAAGGAAAGGGGCAAGCGAGGTATAGTGAGGTAGCAGGTGGGGCCTTAAACAATTTTCTTGAGGCTCCTTTGTGCCCCTCAAGTAGTTTCTGAATACAGTACATACATAGATTAGTCCGTTGCAATTGTGCATGTGTGTTATAGGAATTCAAGTGAGGGGAGAGGTTGGGGCAACTGGGTCCCAGGTACTAAATACCCTCTTTAACCCTCCCCCCTACCCCCCATAAAAGAAACCACAGTTGTCTTCTTTCTAAATAACTGTGAAATTGAATGTTTACCTGCAAGCCCCAGACTGAACACCACAGACCTATGACGTCACAAGTGCAGAAGCCTGCTAAGTGCCCAGGGCTTCTCCAAGGCAAAAATAGAAATTTTCCTGACGCATTCAAAAACTACTTCGATAAAATTGATTACAGCCCTCTTTTTGAAGGGTACTAATCCTAAGCTTCCTTCGTTTGCAACTTAAGTAGCTGTACTTGAATTCTTTTCAAAGCTATAGCTGGAGAACTTAAGATCAGCCATGTTGTTGGAAGGGTAGTCATACTGGACACACGGGCGCCCATCTTTATGAGTTTTACTAGCCCGTGGTAGAATCTACTCGCCTCGGGCTGGCGGGCGAGTGTTAATTTTCACCCCTGTACTCCTACCACCTGTGTAGTGTGTACATACTGACCTACTCCTACCACCTGTGTAGTGTGTACATACGGACCTACTCCTACCACCTGTGTAGTGTGTACATACGGACCTACTCCTACCACCTGTGTAGTGTGTACATACGGACCTACTCCTACCACCTGTGTAGTGTGTACATACGGACCTACTCCTACCACCTGTGTAGTGTGTACATACGGACCTACTCCTACCACCTGTGTAGTGTGTATATTAGAGCTTGTATTTCCCCAGAACTTCAGTATTCATCTCTAGAAGTGGTTTTCCTGTGAACTGAAGCATCTGAAATGTCGTAAGTGCAGATTTGTCCCGCAAACCACAGACACACTCACTGCACAGATGAACACTATCACTGTGAATTGGTGGACCATTTGAAACACATCCATTACAATTAATTACTGGTATTTAAGGATAACAAGCTCTATTCCATGAAATGATGCAATATTCCTCAAGTCTTGCACAACTAGAAGGCCCATGATGTGATTGGTCACAGTGGTTGTGATGTAGCATGAACATAGAACTGGAGTCTTTCTAGATCTTTACATGTCACTTTCTCTAGATGTAATGCAGTTCCTCCTCCTCTGGTAGTGTTGTACTTCACATCCTCCTCTGGTAGTGCTGTACTTCACATCCTCTTCTGGTAGTGCTGTACTTCACATCCTCCTCTGTCAGTGCTGTACTTCACATCCTCTGGTAGTGCTGTACTTCACCTCCTCCTCTGGTAGTGCTGTACTTCACATCCTCCTCTGGCAGTGCTGTACTTCACATCCTCCTCTGGTAGTGCTGTACTTCACATCCTCCTCTGGTAGTGCTGTACTTCACATCCTCCTCTGGTAGTGCTGTACTTCACATCCTCCTCTGGTAGTGCTGTAGTTCACATCCTCCTCTGGTAGTGTTGTACTTCACATCCTCCTTTGGCAGTGCTGTACTTCACATCCTCCTCTGGTAGTGCTGTACTTCACCTCCTCCTCTGGTAGTGCTGTACTTCACATCCTCCTCTGGCAGTGCTGTAGTTCACATCCTCCTCTGGTAGTGCTGTACTTCACATCCTGTTTCTACTGGTTCTAGATCTGACATGATGATGAACTGCTGGGTGGAGGGTCAGGAGGAGAGACCAGACTTCCACTCTCTCATGAACACCTTTGACATGGGTGCACCTTCCTGAACACCCACACAGCAGACAAATGCCTGTGTTTCAACAGCTACATCATCTCCCAGTTGAGGTTGAGGGACCTCCTGGTACGTACCAGCTCCCACACTAGATTTATTGGGTTCTCATTGACGTTTTTGCTACCATCCATTTTAGTAGCATTACCACATCATTCCTCCACCTTCTCGTTCTACTGAGACATCTCCAGTGTATTGTGAACATCCATTTCATTTATGATCGCTCAATTTGTGTTTTCTTTGCAATTTGCTAACAGTTCTTATGAGCATATCCCATTAATGCTATTCTTATGTTCTATGATTTGAAATTCTGATTGACTTCATATTCCAATTGATTAGTATTACACATATTATACATTGTATTTGAGTGAAAGAAAAAGTGATTACATAACAGGGCCAAATTAATCAATAGAATCCTTTTACAGTATAATGTTATACAGTACCCACATACAGCAACAGAACACATACACATATATGGCACAGTACAAACAAAACATGCAGTGCAGCACACACACATACAGTACTCTGTCAATACTGAGCATGGCGAGGTGCATGGGACTCCACATATATACATCCGATGGAAATCAGTCAGGGAGCAAGCATTGGGTTGGGATCTGGTCCCCCTGATTGCTCGGATGGCTGATCGAAGAAGAGAGAAAGAAATCTTGCAGCGAATCAGAAACATCATTTTCTGGAAGGCAATCTTTTTCTTCTCGGCCAGGATGTCAGCAAGCCGCTTAAAGAACACAGTACACTCTGGCCATTCCTCCAGTTGAAGCGAACACCAGTGGTGCATGTGAAGGAGGCCATCTCCACATCACGCACCCGCTGCCCGTAGCACCTCTTCTTTTCATTTTCATGGAGCCTGTAAACAGCAGCGAGATCTTTCTGGCGGTAGGATGGGGCAATTGGATAAAATACCCTTACATCGAATAAGGCCTCCCTACCTACATATTTTGACATGTACACAAACACGTGATTGCATGCGTTCGATTACATCATCATTAACAATGCGTTATCACAAAAATGGCGGGTCCTAAACTCTTCTTTGGCCGGCTACAGTCCCCAAGCAACCAGGTCCTAACCTCGAGGCTGATCTCTAATGTCCATTTCTTCTCACTATTGACCGATTCATGAGTTCTGATGTGTGTTTAGTGGTCTTTTGTAGCTGGAAATTCGGCCAACTTATCGCGTGGCCTTCTATATATCGAAGAAGTCGACACCGGTTGGATTGCAGCCGAGCTCTCGGCTGAGACGTCTGTTGCTAACACCTACTGATGTGTTTCCTGTGCTGGTGAACAATTTCCTTCGAGGTCGACTTGGAACTTTACAGGTAAGAATGTTTTTAGTGTTGACGAAGTATGTGTAAGGTAAAAGCGAGGGGTCCGCAACGAAGCAAAATGGCGTACGAGATTTCGAAATCCCAAAGATTTCACCGAGATTTCAAGATTTCACAGATTTCAAATGGGATTTCAAGATTTCAAGTGGGATTTCAAGATTTCACGCGAGATTTCAAGATTTCAAATAAGATTTCAAGATTTCAAGTAAGATTTCAAGATTTCGTTAGAGATTTCAAGATTTCGAGCGGGATTTCGAGATTTCAATAGAGATTTGTAGATTTTCAAGCTGAATTTTATGGCGTTCAAGGATGCACTTCTGATTGTTCGAACGTGGTGCGGGCCTGCCCTTTATATGAACGAATGACCGCGGATACCGTGGCTACTGAGGATTGATCAATGATGACTCTGAATTGAATGCTGGCATCCACACATCTGGTCCTATGTTTTCTCGGTGGTGTTCCCTCCACGTCGGTCATACATATCTTTATTTAATCTATTCCAGATGAAACGTTTGATACTTACTAATTCTCAAGTGTCTAAGAATTGGACCACCATATGTGCATGTATACAAACTGATATTTATATAAAGTCTTATTCCAGGTTGAGTTGATGATTTTATTATGATAATTTTCTTTTAAAATTATTAGTACATACAAAGAACATTGAGTATTTGTACTCAAAATGCATTAATATGAAACATTGAGTGATACAAAATGACTGTGCTATAATTACGTGCATTTTCTACAATACCACTTTCTTGTTTGTTTAACATCAGCTACTTGCAGTTTGGTACACTTAACATGATACCATTCCCCACAGTTACCATCGCAGCACACCATGGGGCTGCCATCATCGGGGCACCTACAACTACAGAATACCTCCACTGTGATGGTTTGGGGGATGCCTGCTCTTCGCATTCTAACAGTGGGGAATGGTACCATTTTCTTTTCTTCAAGGCACTGGAGTAAGTGTTGCCTCATTGCTCCCTGATTAAAAATCAAAGTACTGGGGTCTTGCCCGTGTGCTAAGGCTGTACAATAAGCTGCAGCAAAAACTCCACAATCATTGCAGCCAGATTGCTTTGTGACATTTGCAATCTGTATTGTGTAAGATTTCTTGCTTGTCTTCAGCAATTGTGCTATAAGTTGTTTAGTTGTATTGCTGATTGTAGAATACTTTGAATCGTATACTAGGATCATATCACTGCTGGTACATCCGATATTTGACACCACCTGCCAATGATTCTTGTCCACATACAACACCTGCACTGCCCCTGAGGGGAGCTTTGCCAAGGTACCCATATCCTGTGCAAGTGTATCCTGCAGGCCAGCAATGGCAGGAAACTGCGATTTTAGTAAATACTGTACAGCAGCCAGGTGCGAACTGTTTAGCCAGTCTGTACCTAGTAAAATGTCCTTGTCCGGCTCAAACAGAGTGATTCGTCCTATGACAAGCCAACTTGATGGCTGTTTTGTAGGCAATTTGTCATCATCAGAGTCGATGTCAATGAGATTCACACTAGTGTTGCATCATCTTCAGATAGTAGACAGTTAGCGGACAGGGAGCAAACATAGGAGGATGCAGGTTGATAAGTACTGCACCCTGCTTGGGACTGTTGAAATATTGTTTCAGAGTCTGGGATTTTGTCATACCATGAGCACATTACTTCTAGCTGTTCTGAGGATAAGTCAGCTGATAATCCTTCATGCTGTATGTACTGGCCAGGTTTACCCTTGTACCTGGCAAACTGTAAAACACGACCAATCCTTAATGTGCCATTGATCTGAAATACGCACAAATCTCCCAACTGCAATGCTTTTGAAACATAAGGCTGCACTTTGTTGTCTAACAGGTGAGGAAGCTGGGATGACGCAGAAGCATATGGCTGCTTTGATCGAACCCGGAAAAGACGATCACTCGATACGCGTTCACCCTCCTGAAAAAGCCAAACTGCTGTTGTTTTCCTAACAAAAATAGTCCGACTATCCATGTTTACTGCAACAAATGGAGATATTTGCTTGCTAGAACTGGTCATACTAGGTCCAGTGGAGGATTCCTCAGGCTGAACTGGAGTAAACATGCTAACTGTTGTAGAAGGATTTTTTTTAAGTTGTAACCCTTGCTGCAGTTTCTGAAGTGTCTGTTTGACTTCTTTGTCCACTAGACCATCTTCGTAGATAGTGTTTATATCTGCCTCAACATCAGCTGGCTCTTCACAGCACACCTCTTGAATTATAGAAGAAATAACAGCTTCTTTCTGGTCTGCATGTGATTCTTCACCCTTATGCCCTTCAAATTCCTCATTTTCATCATCGTGATCAATTGCAACTTGAGGGATCAGTTGTTTAGAATCCCACATGGAATGCTGTTGTAGAAGCTGACCCATTCCTAACTTCTCAAGTGCAACTTTTGCTTTGATCTCGGCCTTTTCTACGGCTTCAGCAATAATGGCATTTGTCACACACAACAATGAATGTTGCATGTGGACGTTCTCTCCCTGCTTTGTGCGGTGATTCTTCAGTCTTGGAAACACAATTTCAGTTGGTGATTCATGATCAGAGTCGGCTTGTAGTGTGAATTGAATTTGTAAACGATGTAGTCGACGAAGCAGACTAAGCATACCAAAGTTGATGATAGTGGAAAACATGCTGCTCATGCTCCTTGCCGCCCGAAACATTTTCTCACAAGTCTGTGACCCAAGCAACCACGGTAAAAAAATTCATGGCCATTGTGAAAGTGATCTCGGATCGTCATGATGAATGTAATCAGAGCATGAGCATTAAGTTCAACACATTGGAATGCATTAGCTGTAACAAAGTTATTTGCCAATGTATGCTGTGGATTCAAGAGTATCCATTTGCGCCAGTATCTCAGGAAAAAAGTGGCATACCACATTTTCTCAATTCGGGACACAGGATCCAAACTCTTGTCCAGATAGCTATCCACAATACTTTGGATAACTTCGATGTAGCATCTAGTAGCAGTGGCATCGGGAATCTCATCCAACAGATGCGAGGCACCTATTATACGTGAAATGGCTTCATAATTTTGTTTGTCTTTGTGGTTAACATCCCTCTCTCTGAGCCCATGCTGGTCTTTCCCAAATGCTTTTCGTATCATGTGAATGTGCTGACCAGTAGCAACATACGATCCCATTGGCAAAACAATTGATGGTTTGAACAGGCGTGACTTCAATTTTACGGCAAGGTGTACAATGTCCTGGACATATGATATTGACTTAGGGGCAATACAGAACCAAGAAGCCCATGACTTAGGGATGACTGGAGATTGAACTGAACAGGCAGGAAGATATTGGAGCAGTGGTTCTGTTGAAGGGGTTGATAGGGAAACAGATATCCTCATTGCTTTCAATAGACGTGAATCACCGTCTCCTCCATAGCTTACAACATGAATATTTCTTTTTGCACATTCCTCATTGATGTGTTTCCATCTCAGCATAACATGTTGTGCAGAGAACTTGTTGTCACTTCCCATGCAAGCCAAACAAAAGGGAGGGGTACTTTGACACAATGGTTGTGCCATATAAACATATGCGTACTTAGCTATTGGAGCACTGGCAAACATCTTCTCAATGGCTTCAAATGATACAGCCAAGAATGAGTCCACTTTGGGGAGGCCATCCTGGTCTACTGGTAGAACGAAACCAACGCAGCGATCTGTTTTACTATCGTAATCCACTCTTGCAATTACACGGGTTGCATCTTCTCCTATTGAAACAACATTGGGAGCATCATGTTCCTTGATGTGCTGCAATAGATCGTCAAATCTAAAGCACCCTTCGTCAAGTGCTTTGTATTCCACATGGATGGCGGTTTGAACAGTTCTCAGAGATGGCAGTGCTTCAGGCATATTCTGTTGAATAAATTCATATGCAAGTGGTCCAGCATAAATAAAAAGTGCTGTAGCAAATTTCTTCAGAATTTCAGGGTGCCTGCGTTGTGTACAGGATTTTTTGGCATTTCTTTCAGCATTAAGAATGATTTGATTGAGGATAGGAGTCAAGGAATACTGCTTTGACAGAGGATTTTCTTCATCACCAATTTGAAACTGTTTTAGCAATAGCGAAAGTTCTTCATTTTGTTGTACTAGTTTCTCAATGTTATCCAAAACTTTAAAGTAGTCTGTGATTCTGGTCTGCGCATCATCTGAACTGGCCTTTTCCAGCTTTCTCTTCATCCTGGCACTTCTTGACCAGACAAACGAAGAAATCGTACTAATCGCCCCCCCTTCACCACTATGAGGAGGGGCTAGGGGAAAATCCTGATTGTGAGTGTTGTCCAAGGTAGGAGAGGAGACTTTGACTTCTAATGATGATCCCAGATCGACTTCTAGTGATGATTCCAGATCAGAAGACACAACAGTTGATGTTCCACTTGATGTTCCCGTTGACTGAGAGGTTGCGGTCAAGGTTCCAGTTGAGGTTCCAGTTGAGGTTTCAGATGTTGCAAGCAAGCTTCCAGGCAGAATTTCTGTTTGGAGATTGCTGACGGTCTTATTTGCAAACAGGAAATTGCTGATGGGTGACTGTTGCATGGGTGTAGCATGCTTATCTGATTCCTTGTAGCATTTCTTGACATGTCTGGTCCAATTGGAGATCAAGAACGGAGCAGATATGTCAGATCTGTCTTTCTGCTGTAAGGAAATATTAGCTTTGCACATTGAACACCTGATTGTTACTTTGAATGATCCATGGTCGCTTGCAGAAGGGGTTACTGATAATAAGTACTGTGAGTTCTCCTGAAGATTCCTCAGCCTTCTATCAGTCTGTTGGCTGATCCACTTCTGCAAACTCTTCCTGATCTGTTGAGCTATACTGCTAATGCTTAACGTGCTTTCTTCACTAACATTAGCATGAGTCATGGTTGATGAAGCCATTGCCGTTGCATTGGAAGCCTTTTTAGCTTGCATGGTACCATGGGTGGTATTTGATTGCTGCTTTCTTTTCCTAGAGGTTGACACTTTTGCAGGTGTTAATGATGTTAATGATGACCTTGTGGTTTGACCCTTGTGTAACATTTGTACTTCATGAACAAAATTACATATCCGTACTCTGTGTCCCGGTGGGAATTCAAAAGGCAAGTCTGATCCAGAAGTGGTTGGGTAGCTGCAATATTCAGGATTGCCAGAAAATCGCTTTGAGATATAGTTTTCAATGCAAGCAATGGAGTTGCCTGGATTGTCACTGATATCCATGGTAGAAATCACCTCAGGAACATCAAAGCCTGCTGCAAGAAAGCACTTCACAATGTAGTCAGGTAGTCGTTCTCTCATCAATGACTGTATATCAAATGATTCCTTTTTACTATCATGAGTACCCTCAGGGGTTGACAAAGTTTGGGACTCATTATGGGGTGATCTCGAGGTTGATTGCATCTTTGCCACACACTCGGTTACACTACAATAAAAGAATAATTATAGTTCAATTTAACATGTATTTCATAGTGTGATTTGCAAGACCCAAGCTATGCATGTATTATTCTAATCTTATTAGTTTTGTTAATTCAGAAATAAAACTGTTTATATCTACCTTTGTTGACTCTGAGCCATCTCGAAATCCAACTGAAAGAATCAGCTGCTCGGCTGGGACTGACAAACGAAAACTCCAGTCTGCATATAGCATGTATACAATATTATGAATCGCGACCTGTATGACAGAAAAGTTAATGTATAATAGGTTAATGTGTGATGCCTTTGTACACTGAATATGCAATGTATAATATTTGCATGCATAATAATAGCCTATTGGCCCTATAGCTCGACCCTAGCTATAGATACTCCATGCAAATCACATGCATATCACAGTGTATCATGCCATGCACAATAGTCATGTGAGTACTGCTGTGAGCTCAGTTGTGCAGCAAATTGGACCATAGACCGTGCCATAGACACTCTAAAGTCTATGATATGCATGGTTGCACTCACCCTTGGAAGAATCCTTGGCTGTGGAGCCCGAATCTCAGACAGCAAATGGCCCTGAGAGCCCGAGGGTTTTGACTTGAACACTCCAAGAGACAAGGCTGAAGCCAAAATCCGGCAACTATCAAACGTTATCAATTGCACTCGAACGAATGAGCAGGAAATCCAGACAGCTATATAGCGATGCGAGGTCTATCGAATTTTACACGAAATAGCGTGCAGCTGCAGCGACTCTTCGGAAGGAGAGAGTATTTACCGATCGAGGTATTTACAGCTGGTTCAGTTCTACCGAGAGTTCTATAACACGTGTCGATCGAGGCGGCGCAAAGCGGCGAATAGTGACAAATTCTAAAAGCGGCGAAAACAATAGTCTCGTTCCCAGCCCAACGCCATTGTTCTAGGCGACGAGGGTGGTCTAGGTACGAGACTACGAAAACCGAGACCACACCATTATTGATACTATATCGTATAACCTCGCAGGGTAAGTTTACGCTAGTATACGAATGCAGTGCTGAGATTTCAAGATTTCACAAGAGATTTCAAGATTTTGCAAGAGATTTCAAGATTTCGTAGGGGATTTCAAGATTTCGTGAGAGATTTCAAGATTTCATTAGAGATTTCGTCGAAGATTCCATTCAAAAAAGAGAGATTTCAGATTTCTGGATTTCAAATTTCAGTGTGGGATTTCAAGATTTCATCTAAGATTTCTAGAGATTTCGGGATTTCATTAGAGATTTCGTCGAAGATTCCATTCAAAAAAGAGAGATTTCAGATTTCTGGATTTCAAATTTCAGTGTGGGATTTCAAGATTTCATCTAAGATTTCTAGAGATTTCGGGATTTCATTAGAGATTTCAGACAAACTGTACGAGATTTCACTGCGTTGCGGACCCCTCGGGTAAAAGCAGGCAATTTCGGGAAGCTGGTACTCTCCAGGACCGTTCCTATACTTGTCATTCAGTAGACTGATGGGGTACAAGGGCCTAGAATAGATGCAGAATATGGCGTTACACTTTCCTTTAATCTCCTTCGGCTGTTCAGTTCTTATCTGAAAATTGCAGGACATGGTTAATTACCGAAATTACCAGCTTCCCGAAATCTTCTACTTTTACCTTACCTAAAATATACGTACCTGCCACTTGAAGTAAGCGTCGTAAGCTTCGGGTTTCGTTGGACCATGTCCTGACTGTGCTGGGTTGTCTTGTACTCTGTGTGTCTCCTTTTGACTTGTCGTGAGTATGGACATCTTTGGGTCTTGTGGCACATCCACGGGGTTGCTTTTAACCCGTGCTGTAGCGTGGACAAAGTAGTTATCACATGTTCCCTTTTAGACCTGTCAACTCATTTCATCTCTTCAGTATAGCATTGCTCCGTGCATCCAATCTCACATGCTGTGCAGTTACCGTATGCGAGTTAACTTTCGCGGGACTAAACTTTCGCGGATTGCGGATTTTCAAATTTTCGCGGTTTTTATTTTCGCGGATGCAGGGGTCACTAATATTATATTACTTGTATGCACTAGTATATCTATACTAATAAAAGATAATGAAGCTGAGTGGATTTTTTTGCTGTTAGCGTCGAAATTAGCGAACCAAGTCCAATTCTGTTCCTGTTATGAGGTTTGATTGTAATGATTCACCGATAAGAAGTCTCTCAACGGACGAAATAGGCCTACCTTTGAACGGGAAGCTAGACCGCCGCAAGTGTTTATGGTCGTTCAGGCTGTGACTATGGATACTCGACTTTCACAGATGAAGTGGAACTTTGCCAGTTCTATGATCGGCAGTTTCAAGATGTTCGAAGTGGAGAGTTGTGTACGTAGATATCATGTTTATAGGGCACGGTGGACTCCTCTTATTGGAGAAGATCTTCAATGCGTGCGCTTTGCTTTAATATTCACGGAAGGAATTATTCGCGGATGGCTCCCGAACCGCGAATACCGCGAAAGTTAACTCGCATACGGTATGATAACTACACTTAGCACAAGTGATGAGAAATGTAAACACTGAAAAAAAGCAGTTTGGAATTGAGCAGTGTGTGTGTGTGTGTGTGTGTGTGTGTGTGTGTGTGTGTGTGTGTGTGTGTGTGTGTGTGTGTGTGTGTGTGTGTGTGTGTGAGTACACACATGTGTGCTGTAGTCAGTGAGTACACATGCACATGTGTGCTGTAGTCAGTGAGTACACACATGTGTGCTGTAGTCAGTGAGTACACACATGTGTGCTGTAGTCAGTCAACACATGTGTTATACCCTATACTGTACATGTGACTATTGATGTAGACACTTTATATTCACCCACTCTTCCTGTATGTGTGCATGTGTACATGTTGTGTGCATGTGTGTGAGTTCTGGGGCACACCTCAGAGCAGGTTTCATGCTAACTTGTACCAGTAAAAGTACAGCCAATCCACACATTTATCCATCCTACCTTCCTCTCCCCTCCCAACAGGTGACTCAGTCTTGTAAGAAGTGTGGTGTGTTCTACCTGGGATCAATAGGAGGACAACATGAAGAACTGTTGTGTGTGTGCACTAGTGTGTTCTGAACATGAAATGGAGGATATTGGGAAGATCAAAGTAGAGGACTTACTCTCACTCTGTTGTTCTGTTGATACATGTCATTTCAACATGATATGCTGAGACTGAGGTTTAATGACATCAGAAGAACATGTGGAAATTCCATCTCTGTATTATTTTGTATTATTTGGAACTTTTCAGACTGAATCACATGAACTTGTCACGTGTGGGTCAATTCAGAAATTCATGATCTCCTATTGTGTTACAATTCACCTGTCCAGCAATGTGTGTGTGTGTGTGTGTGTGTGTGTGTGTGTGTGTGTGTGTGTGTGCCGGTGTATATGTGTGTGTGTGTGTGTGTGTGTGTGTGTGTGTGTGTGTGTGTGTGTGTGTGTGTGTGTGTACATGTGTGTGTGTGTGTGTGTGTGTGTGCCGGTGTGTATGTGTGTGTGTGTGTGTGTGTGTGTGTGTGTGTGTGTGTGTGTGTGTGTGTGTGTGTACATGTGTGTGTGTGTGTGTGTGTGTGTGTGTGTGTGTGTGTGTGTGTACATGTGTGTGTGTGTGTGTGTGTGTGTGTGTACATGTGTGTGTGTGTGTGTGTGTGTGTGGTGTGTGTGTGTGTGTGTGTGTGTGTGTGTGTGTGTGTGTGTGTGTGCGTGCGTGCGTGCGTGCGTGCGTGCGTGCGTGCGTGCGTGCGTGCGTGTGTGTGTGCAGAGATAATAATAATGATAGTACTAGATGTACGCCAAGCGCAGTACTCGCGAGATATTGTAACTTAAGTGTGTCGCTGACTTTGGGTATTTTGTGGGTTTGCAATAAAATGGAGGACGGAAATGCGGCTTAGTGTCATGTTGCAAAGAGCCGCTTCTCGCCTCCATTTTTTATGCTGACGTCATTGGAGCGAGAAGCGGGTCTGGGGCTTGATTGCATGAGTACAAAATTTCTCTCACAACACCTGACCAGTAGTGCCATTACAAAGACCTGTTTGTTGCCATGGGTTTGATGTTAACATGACCTTTGCATGTTTGGATAGAAAAATAACAGAATCAAGTCCTCCTGCATCATCTGCTGTTGTGACTTGTGCTGTGTGATCTGAATTGATTGATTCTATCTTAGCTATGGTATTGCCAAGTGCTTCCAAATGTTTGTGATTGCATTGTGCAACACTTTGTTTATCAAAAAATAAGTGTGTAGCATTATTGAATTGTGAAGTATTTGACACTTTTGCTGGACACCGTGTTAACAGTGTTTGCCACATGTCATGGTTGACATTGCCATCACGGAGATTATAAAGTAGTTCCTTAAAATTAGCAGTTGATGTGTCCTGTCTCAGTATTTGTTTGAGTTTCACAACTGTTGTAAATTGTTTGTATAGTAAGTATGCATGGTCACTTGAATCACTGTCTGTAAGAGTAGGATGACTGAACAGTAGTCGGTCACCAACTGGTGGCAGCTGTGCAAAATCAACAATAAGTACGATTGACATTCCACCAAATGGCTGGTCATGGCGAGCATGCAGTTGCTTGTCTGAGGCGCTTGTCAACCCAAGTGAACATACGCTGTCCTAGCATTGACATCTCATCAATGATTATGTACTGTTTGCCATTGAGTCTATCCTACAGTCTCATAAGTGCATTGCCTTCTAAGTCTTTTGCTCCTTGATTTCGAATGGGCAGTTGAAGTAGTGAATGTATTGTTACACCATTTATATTGAATGCTGCTATGCCCGTTGGTGCAGTTAGGCAACATTTGTCTTTCAGATGTGAGGAAATTGCATTTATAAGGTATGATTTGCCAGTACCAGCTGTTCCATATATGATCATTAACAGGGGCTGTATTTGATCACCTGCACCCTGTATACAGTGGTTTGTCACAATGTCAAATGCAACTTTTTGCTCTTTATTCAGTGTGTTAATATCAACTGTTGCAGAGACTTGCAGATTACATGTATTATTTGGCAAACTTTCTTTTCTTGCTGCTGTTATCCAGCTTGCACTTTCATGTACTTGCTCTGTGGTTAAAGGTGTTGTTATTTGTGCCTGCCATGCAGTTGATGCTGTTGATGTCAGTTGAGGTGGACTCATCAAATGTAGGATTAAGTTGTGAAAGTAACATCCACTCTTCTTGCCATTCTGCAGATTCTACATTGTACTCATCACTGTTCTGTTCATCTCTTGTAAGTAGTAAATACTACTCAACTTGTTCAAGCTCATGTGCAATGTCATGTATGTATTTTGATGCTGCAGCAGTGTTTATGAACTCATGGTAGGCTTTTATGTATAAGTTTCGTCATTGTCACATTGATTATCCCATGCATCAGAGAACTGTTCTTTCCATGGCTTGTACTTAATCAGCTGGTATTTGCAATGCAGTGGGTAATTCTTTCCTGTAGAGTTTGATGAGTAATTTGGATATGTTCGGATGACTATACTGTTTTTGCGTTCTTTCAGTATGTTGTTGTATAGATAAAATTTTTCTGCAAACTGCAGTAAATTCATGTTAGTTATTGCTTTATTATTCGGAATCATGCATGCTCTTTTTGCATATGCTTCTACCATTGACAATTTGTGTATGATTGTGGTCTGTGTACTGTTGCACTGAATTTGCATGTCTTGGTGTCGTCTATTGCTAATGTTGCAAATGTGTATGTACAGCTGTACAATGGCAAGCCAAGTAGCATATGTGCTGTTTCTTGTGCGCTGAAGTCTCTTTCGCCTATTGACTTGATCATTGCTGATTTGATAACACTGCTTGTTTGAGATGTGAGGGAATGATTGTTTATACAACTGTGAAATATTTGTTTGGCTGTTTGTGATGTGGTTTCTGCTTTTGCTGCATACTTGGTCATGTACCTTACACAATCCTCTATGTCAACTATTGCTTGTACATCAACATTTGCTCTCCAGTACTTTAGTAGTGATTCGTTATGGGTGACTATTAGCGGATCATTACGCTTTGTAATGATTTTTGCACACACTCTGTGGTTGGACAATTCTTCAAACTGAAGTGTAGTCTCTGATTGCAATTGTCGGGGGTAGTCAAATCTACATTTCACTTCAGTTTGGCCCTGTTTCTTCTTCAAGCAGTATGCAGCACTGCATTTTGTGTGACGTTCAACAGTATTTACTAGTTCACAATAATCGTGCTCATGGCTTTGTGCAGTTAAAGGATTTTTTGCAGAAGGATGGTGCTCAGGTGTTGGCATACGCCAGTTGTCTGAAGGCAAATCTTTATTGAATGTTGTGATTAACCAGTTACAGTACTCAATGACTATTTGTGCTGCTTGCTTTCCTTCTGCAATATGTTTGCGATCTGTTGTGGATAAGGTCACACTGCTTTGGGTTTCTTTCTGAAGTTTCCATGCAATTGCAGCTTTCTTCATTAAATCACACAATCCTGGGTCACTTTTCAGTTTTGCACAACCATGCATGCGTACTACCACGTGACTGATACTCGAACCTGTACCAGTGCCACTCTGCATCCATTGCTTTGTACAGTCAATTCTTTATCAAGTCTGACAGCAAGGTGTGGATTATTGATTACTTCTTGAATCTTCTTGTTGACCATTACTTTAAGCTGTTCAAGTGTTAAGGCTGCATCATTTGGGTATTGCTTCATGTATACATTCGCCTGTGACAGCACTTGATGTCGTTGCTTCATATTCAATGCCCAGTACATGAAACGTGGGTGGCTGGCAAACCTCCATACAATTTTGTTATTTACAATTTCACCAAATGACACCAAATGCTTGAATGCATCTGTAAGGCTTACTGCATGGTGTCGCTGCTTTTTTGTGGGGTCTCCAATGCCATATGGGAACAATGTAGGAAAGGCCATAGTTGCCAGACCCTCTGTTGTGAATTCGCTAACTGGTGTTTTTGAGAGTTCAGGCCAGGTCAGTGGAGTGTTGTCATGCTGTAGAATGTTTCGTATTGCCTCTATTTCTGTTTGTTGTTGTTGTGGTACAGGAATAAAAGATGTGTAATTGTGTTGTGATCTATCTTCTGCTTGTACATTGTTTTCAGCTTCTAACAATACATCATCGTTGTCTGATTCATTAAATTGGGAAGGAGATTGAGTATCCATTGTAGTTTCTGTCTCTTGGATGCATGTTGTTGTAGATAATGTGCTATTACTTGAATCAACAAAAATGTCTTGTGGAACACTATTTTCAGGTAGTTTTGCTATTGTATCAAAATCAATTGTAATAGATTTGTAGTATGGATTGTTTTCCTTTAACCATACTAATGCATCAAGAACTTTTTGTCGTCGTACAGTAAAATCAGAGTATGTGTCATTTGCACCACTACGTCTCAGAATGAGAACGGGTAATTTGCTAACTGCCTGTGGTAGCTTGTCAAGCAATGATTGTATGTTTTGTGAAAGATTAAGAACATGCCCTTTATAGCCACGTTGTCCACCATGTTTTCTATAAATGTACATTATTGGTGAAACACGTGCAATGAGGATTTCTTCAATTTGTGTAAGGTTTTGCAGATATTCTGGAACTGCGCCTGGGTGCATGTCATTAGCCTTTGAAAATCTCTTTGGCACATTTTTATCCCTGCTACATTTTACACATTCATATATATTTATTCCTTGTTTTGAATGTTTGCACCTAGATGGCCATATCTCTGAGCGAACTGTACATTGCATGTGTTGCCACTTACATTGTTGTTCATGAAAGGTGTACATGTTGTGAATTTGTTCTGCACCATATGCACATGTAGAGTTTTGTTGAAATACATGTGTATTTGATGCGTCTTTGTTTACCAAGCCTTTGCTATATATTATGAAGCTTTTGCACATGTACACCTTGCATTTCACAAGATTGTATTTGGCCTTGATGCACGTTTTGTGATATGCTTAATTGTATTGCATATATCATGTGTGTTGTCAGAACTGATGTTCAGTTCAGATGTTGAATTTGCGCGTGTTTCCTTTTCTTGCAGGAATGGACTGCGTGAATGTTGTTGATCAGTATGCTCAGAAACTGTGTTTTGTGAACTTTTTTGCTTAATTGTATTCATTTGCAATTTTGCTGTATTTGCAATTTGCATTTGCACAGTGTTGTTGCCTTTAGACTGTACTTGTACATCTACCTGTAGGAACCAGAAAGAGGTCATACATGTGAATCAGTTAATTGTTATTACAGTCTTTTTCAATTGGTTTAACGCGTTTTTCGTTTCATTTAACGGATGTTGCAATTCATTTAACGGACGTTTCATTCCAATTAAAGGATATTTCATTGCAATTAACGGAAGCGCTATAGTACAAGCTTGGTGTAAATTTGAAGCAAAATCTAAAGGCTATAGGCCAACTTTTCTCAGCGCGTTTCGTCTTCGAATGCTTTCCTTCTTTGTCCTTGGACAACGGGCGCCTCTTTAGACGGTAGCCTTAGGCTAAAATGCTTCCACAAGGCGCCAATAAAGACAGGTAAATGTTTCATCCACCATTCACAATCTTCATCCACCACACTACTGAATCTTTGGCTCTACGCTTTCACATAACCTCTATGCTTCTAAACGAAGGGTTTGAAAGTTTGCAAACTTTTCTTTATTTGTGATTTCTCCCTTCGAAGAGGTACCTCTCGAACAGTTTGTTTGTGAACGCTCAAGTCTTCGCAAACCTCCCTAGCAAAGTGTTAGTATCCGAAAACTAAAGTTTAAGAACTTCAAAAACGAAGCGTCCTCAGTAAAGTTGGGTATTTGGGTAGAAAATTGCTTCAAACTTGAGCTACAGCGCTTCCGTTAATTGCAATGAAAAATGCGTTAATTGCAATGGAACTTCCGTTAAATGAATTGAAACATCCGTCAAATGAAACGAAACATCCGTTAAACCAATTGAAAAAGACTGTAATAACAATATTATTTATATCACTGTGATAAGTATATTACATAATATATTAGATTATTCACTAAGTGCTCAGGGTTAATACACATCACAAAGGCAGACCCTAAAGGTGTGTATACTCAATAGCCTGAGGTGTGAAGTGCATGGATCACTGGCTTGTACCATGATGCAATACTGCCTATTATGATGACATCACTAACTGGCTTGTACCATGATGCAATTCTGCCTATTATGATGAAATCACTAACTGGCTTTGTACCATGATGCAATAGTGTTCATTATGATGAAATCACAAGTAGTGGTGTTGGGGGGGGGGGGGGGGGGGGCTTCAAGGATCGTCATTTTCTCCAGCCAGATATTTAGCTGTTTAGAAGATTGTGTACGTGTGTGTGTGTGTGCACTGTGTATGTGAGTGTACATGTGTGTGTATGTGCGTGTGTGTGTGTGTGTGTGTGTGTGTGTGTGTGTGTGTGTGTGTGTGTGTGTGTGTGTAATTAATATACACATTCATAACGTATATTATATATTTAAATCACATTTTATGTCGGTTTTTGAGACTTTGCATCTATATAGGGATATAAAACGCGATGTTTGATTTGAGATGTTTACAAGCAGCAACCATTTTATTTTATGGCAAAATTTGCCATAACTTATTAATGCAGTGCCAGAAATAAGCAAAAACCATTCATAACAGAAAAGTTTAGTATGCATGGTATCGGAAAAAATTAAGATGGAACTTCTGAATGATGGTGTATCATGCACAACAACCCCAATGTTATAGAGCATTCAAAATGTTATCGAATGATATTCCAAATACAAATTCAGCAATCCCACTAAGCGGTCTCTTTTCGCAAATACGGTCACATATACGTTATATATGTGTGTGTGTGTGTGTGTGTGTGTGTGTGTGTGTGTGTGTGTGTGTGTGTGTGTGTGTGTGTGTGTGTGTGCATGAACATACTATATGCATAAACTGTTCACTCACTTTTTTTTCAGTAGCTTCACCTTGCCTGGAGTACAATTTGCAGTAAGGGTGATCTTGTTGAACAATGCTAAGATTTCGTTTTGCATTTGGGACATCATAACTGTCTTGCATAAAATAAAGTCTACGTTTCTTACAAGTTAAGACTTTAAACTTATTAACTGCACTGACACAGAATTCACAATTCCAGCTAGTAAAATCATCAACTCTTAGACTAGATGATGACCTTCCACTTAGACAAGTACACCTGATATGATAAAAGTTGGCACAAGTACCACAACGCAGTGTAGTTAAGTCGAAATTATTTATGGATAAACCACAGACTCTACAGACAGTTGGTCCCGGGTTTGTTTCAATGTCTCCACATAACAATAAAATAGTGACACACACATATTTGCAACGTACTATTTTGCCAATTTGCTTTACATTGTAACTTCGCTTATACTTCAGGTATCGATGATGTCGTTTTTGTAGCTTCTTCAAAACCGTAACCCGACATTTGAATACTTCTGCCATTAAAAAATATTCATTCGAATTGCCATTGTGTGTCACATCTGCAACACTGACAAATAATGGTTGGTGGATGAAGACTATCCTAGCCAAAAGGATCAATAAACCCAACGGGGCGACAAAGAGAGTCATCTCATTGAACGAAGAAAATCACTGTCAACAACGTATTCCTTGTCCACGTCATATACCATACGCACATGATTATAACGGATAACATAATGCATATGGCGACAAAGATGTCTGCCCTATCAAATAAAGAATTTCAGAACCCTCCCAAACTAAAGAACAAATTTCACCAAACAAAAAAGTTGTCCCGAGGTATAGTCTTTTTCTCTCTTGTAACAATTCACTTAGCCTTCCACCTTGGAGCAACTTGCTGCCAGAATGCAAAACGTGATATTCTTTGTCCCTTGAATTTTTCAACGCACTTAATGATTACAGCAAACTTATTCGCCTGAACTCCAAGGGCACGTCTGTCCCTCTGTACCAATACTGACAATTAGAAATTTCGACCTGTGCCTTCCAACATATTCACGTTTAAAGCAAAATATTTTGGGCCTAAATTGTCGTTTGTAACCCGAAAACTAACCCGAAAACTAATCAAACGCGTGGGAAGCTCGAGCTGAGTCCGCTAACTGACCGGAAATAGATAACTCGCTACGCTCGTAATAATATCCCTTTCAAATTGACAAGATCAGACTATATTTGTTTGTCGACCAAGTTCGCAATTATTGATATGCAGGATCGTTAGAAAAGGGGATTTCCCTTGCAACTATCTTGGCCTGTCGACTCCAGAGCTAGATCGACTCAATCGCGTTCACTGGAGATGGCCGAGGTGCCTACATTGGCCGATCGTTGTCCCTGCAGTGGTTGGAGACCAGCGGTGTACCTGGATTCAGACCAGCTATCAGGTGTAGTTGTTGTGTGAGGTATTCTGTTATCGCTTGTCACGTCCGAAGTGTTCTCGAACCATACGTCTGTTCTTGTCACTGCACGCAGTCCTGTTTCTTCTCCAGTCGTGAAATGTAGCTATCACGTTTCACGGTTTTAGTGTTCCTTCGAAGGATGACCTGTTTGTATGCATGCGTATACTTATTCGTGTTTAACTTGTATCCCGAAACAGCCTTGCGGTGTTGAAATCCTGTACTTTTACTGAGTTTAGTGTTGTCTAGTTAGTCCGCTGTTTGGTTTGAGAGTCGTTGACTGTGTTCTTTCACTCACTCGTGTAGTCTTAGAAGAACTACATTTCAAGGAGAACGTAATCGAAGCAACGGATTGCAGACAACTCGGGAGCGTTGACGGATGGAAGTGGAGGACACTGTTGACGTTAATTGTTGTATCCAAGCCACGAAGCTGTCAAGACAAAGCGCTCACTGTCCTACAGAAGAGTGAGCTGGAGTGGAAAGATGGCATTATAAAGATCCTACTGAGTGAGTTCATTGTTCTAGTTTGATGTAGTGTACTTACTTCTCTGTGAACATGTTCACTGCTGTTGTCATTTGGCTCTTCACATTTCCTAGTTTAAAGGTAGTATACACCATACACACACAGGATGGTGGTTGTAGTGGGTTATGTACACACCTGTATACAACCTGGTCATACACACACAGGATGGTGGTTGTAGTGGGTTATGTACACACCTGTATACAACCTGGTCATACACACACAGGATGGTGGTTGTAGTGGGTTATGTACACACCTGTATACAACCTTGTCATACACACAGGATGGTGGTTGTAGTGGGTTATGTACACACCTGTATACAACCTGGTCATACACACACAGGATGGTGGTTGTAGTGGGTTATGTACACACCTGTATACAACCTGGTCATACACACACAGGATGGTGGTTGTAGTGGGTTATGTACACACCTGTATACAACCTGGTCATACACACACAGGATGGTGGTTGTAGTGGGTTATGTACACACCTGTATACAACCTGGTCAGTTGGGTTGGTTCTGAGCACTGAGTCCTACCACTTCAATGTACACATTGAACAACAGTTGACTTGCAAGTCCTCTACACTAAGCCAGGGTTGTAACGAGTGTGCTGATAACTTGTGTGAATGGTTAACTTGTGCTGTAAGAGAACATGTATAATCATGGCTAGTGTCAGAACTAGACCACCTTTGCCTGTATAATGTCATTCTAATCCTCATTCATGATTTTACCATGTGAAGGAACATAGGAACATATAGCCACCAGTTTAGAGCTCCTGTCCTGTCCAACATATTGCATGGTACATACTGGTAGAGTGAGACCTCTCTAATCTGACACTCTGTGGGGCTTGAAAAGAACCTCAAATTAGGAGGTTGTCAGGTTACAGAGTGACTCTTAGCATACTTCAATATGGTGACTGTACCTCATCAGATGGTCGGTTAGAGAGAATGTTGGATTACAGAGGTGTCGGATTACAGAGGTTTCACTGTATGTTGTATTTGAGGCATGGTGTTCTCTGGACTTTGCAACAGGATTCACTAGCATACTTGCCATGCATGCAGATCCACCTTCACCAATCCTACAGGTGAAGTGGATCTCAGGGACAATCATAATGGATGCATTCTACAATGTATTCATGTGTGCTGGGTCCTATCTTGAGAGTGCATACTTGTAAATCGCCAACCAAAGCATCTACATCAGTATTCATACACTGCGGCCTCTCATTGTTTGAGATTGTGTTGTGTGAATACTGTTTGATGTTGTGTTGTGTACTGTGTGGTGTTGTGTTGTGTACTGTTTGATGTTGTGTTGTGTACTGTTTGATGTTGTGTTGTGTACTGTTTGATGTTGTTGTTGTGTACTGTTTGATGTTGTGTTGTGTATACTGTTTGATGTTGTGTGAATACTGTTTGGTGTTGCGTTGTGTACTGTTTGATGTTGCGTTGTGTACTGTTTGGTGTTGTGTTGTGTATACTGTTTGGTGTTGTGTTGTGTACTGTTTGATGTTGTGTTGTGTACTGTTTGATGTTGTGTTGTGTACTGTTTGAGATTGTTTTGTGTACTGTTTTGTGTTGTGTTGTGTACTGTTTGATGTTGTGTTGTGTACTGTTTGATGTTGTGTTGTGTACTGTTTGATGTTGTTGTTGTGTACTGTTTGATGTTGTGTTGTGTACTGTTTGATGTTGTGTGAATACTGTTTGGTGTTGCATTGTGTACTGTTTGGTGTTGTGTTGTGTACTGTTTGGTGTTGTGTTGTGTACTGTTTGATGTTGTGTTGTGTACTGTTTGATGTTGTGTTGTGGACTGTTTGATGTTGTGTTGTGTACTGTTTGATGTTGTGTTGTGTACTGTTTGAGATTGTTTTGTGTACTGTTTGGTGTTGTGTTGTGTACTGTTTGATGTTGTGTTGTGTACTGTTTGATGTTGTGTTGTGTACTGTTTGATGTTGTTGTTGTGTACTGTTTGTTGTTGTGTTGTGTACTGTTTGGTGTTGTGTTGTGTACTGTTTGATGTTGTGTTGTGTACTGTTTGATGTTGTGTGAATACTGTTTGGTGTTGCGTTGTGTACTGTTTGGTGTTGCGTTGTGTACTGTTTGGTGTTGTGTTGTGTACTGTTTGGTGTTGTGTTGTGTACTGTTTGATGTTGTGTTGTGTACTGTTTGATGTTGTGTGAATACTGTTTGGTGTTGCGTTGTGTACTGTTTGGTGTTGCGTTGTGTACTGTTTGGTGTTGCGTTGTGTACTGTTTGGTGTTGTGTTGTGTACTGTTTGATGTTGTGTTGTGTACTGTTTGATGTTGTGTTGTGTACTGTTTGAGATTGTTTTGTGTACTGTTTGATGTTGTGTTGTGTACTGTTTGATGTTGTGTTGTGTACTGTTTGATGTTGTGTTGTGTACTGTTTGATGTTGTGTGAATACTGTTTGGTGTTGCATTGTGTACTGTTTGGTGTTGTGTTGTGTACTGTTTGATGTTGTGTTGTGTACTGTTTGTGTACTGTTTGATGTTGTGTTGTGGACTGTTTGATGTTGTGTTGTGTACTGTTTGATGTTGTGTTGTGTACTGTTTGAGATTGTTTTGTGTACTGTTTGGTGTTGTGTTGTGTACTGTTTGATGTTGTCTTGTGTACTGTTTGATGTTGTGTTGTGTACTGTTTGATGTTGTTGTTGTGTACTGTTTGATGTTGTGTTGTGTACTGTTTGATGTTGTGTTGTGTACTGTTTGATGTTGTGTGAATACTGTTTGATGTTGTGTTGTGTACTGTTTGATGTTGTGTTGTGTACTGTTTGGTGTTGTGTTGTGTACTGTTTAATTGATGTTGTGTTGTTTCTGATTGTCAATAACTGCAGTGTTGGTAGAACTGTGTGAGATGGGGATACTAAATCATGAAGAGATTGAGGAAATGAAGAAAATGGAGCGACACTTGGAGGACAGACTACCCGTGATCCTCTGCAGTAAGGATTCAGATGTCATAACGAAGTCAGCAGAGGTTGTGACAAAACATGGGTACACTGATCTTGGGAAGGTACTACTGGGTAAGTTGTGTAGTATTGCCAATGTCTTATTACATACCAATCTATCTGCCATCCCATACTTGATGCTGTGAAGTGTAACTTTTGATGGAGACCATTACGTGTACATGTACATGACTGATTGTGTGTGCTGCACTGTTGTGGTTGGTTCATGTGTGCATTGACATTTCATGTGTTCAGTACAAATCGTACAAATCTGCACATTCTACGGGCTAAATGGTTTTCAAAAGTGGTGCTATTACGTACAGGTTTCCAGCAAACCAGGGAATGTTGTGCTGTAACTTGCTTAGTGTTAATTATGCAGTATGCACACACCTTTGTATAAGCATTTTCATAGAAGGGTCTTGCTACAAGATGTTGCCTGTCCACAGAGGATTCTTGCACCGCAGTGTCATTGAAAAGTTCCCACTCTGTAATCGTGATACCAATGTATTACGATATGTTTACAACTACGATACGATGGAGTTACTATGAATCATGATACGAAGAGATAACGATTATTCTGTGTTTAGAATCAACCATAATTACAATATCCTTAATAATAAGAATAAAGTGTTGGTATGTGATGTATGCATGAGGAGTTCTGCAATTTCTGCTTGAGATTGTATGAGAGCCATTTAGGGCAAGGTTTGCAGCAAGCATATAGTTTTGCATTTGCAGTGAGAGACTCACAGCAGACTCATCCATGGGAACTCCCCCTAGCAGTTGCTGTCGGCAATGAAGTATAAGAAAGTTAATAATTATTTTTCAAGCAATTCTTGTAACTCGGTGGATGCAGTTTCATCATCTGCTCATGTCTGAGCTGCATATTTGACCTCATCATTAACTTCCGACCGGCGTACCAATCTTTTTCTTCCTCTGATTGGAGTCTGTTCTTTCATACTTCTTATTAAAATATGCCGTTCCCACTCCTCTTGGTGCTCAGCTCTTCGAACTGAAGTTTCGTACAAATAGAGGGTGTGTCTAGACCATTCTTAATTGTGTCATTGTCCACTTTGCTTAGTCAGAGTACATTTCTTCTTTATGCGAATGTTAAATATTACTCAGGAAACCTCATGCATGCAGCAAGTGAAAATGTAGAGATAATTAATCATATGCGCGTGTTTTCAAAAATGACAATACAATACAATTTCGTCTCAATCATCATCTGGTCAATATACAATAAGTTTACCTCACAATTTTGCTATTGTAATGCAATGAAAGGTGATAACAATCGGGATATGATATGGGAGCTATTTTATGACAAGTATACATTGTAGAACTTGCTATTCAGCAGATGTAACAGTTGTAGTTCAGTTGCTGTTGTTTTGCTGTCAGACTCCACTGGTTATCGATCATTGTCTTCATATCATCATACAGTGGGGACGCTACCACATCCTGGCCTTTTAGTGAGGATTTCCATCTATTGGTAGTTTTTAGATGTTAAAGGGGCACTGCCATGTTTTTTTTTTATTTCACATATCAACTGAAAGCCAATAGTTAGCACCCAAAATTGTACAGAAAGTTGCACGAAATGTTTCATTGAGGAGAAAATTGCGTACTTCCGGTAAAATCGCCTCCAAAATACACCATGTTCTTTGTGACGTCACCAAACGTCACAAAAGGAATACTTTAGTATTGGTACATAAGTATTGGTACATAGTGCTGGGATAGCAAAATCGTTGTTTTCGCGATTGGAATTGTGTGAAACTTTTCGAAAGCGACCATCAGCCACAGCGACATTTAGCTCAGGGTATAGCAGAACATTGTGTGATAGTATGACTCTTCAAAAGCTCTAAAAACAATTAAGCTATTAACTTGTACATTCTTCAGAGTGAACACATTTCCAGAACCATTGGCTAGTGTAGCTAATATACTAACACTAAGAAACTCTCCTAAGACAACAGAAGGGAAGAGGAGTGGTTCTCAACCCAGATATTCATCCACACTTACTCCTAAAATGATTCCCATGTGTTTTAACGCCGGTTTACATGTTGGGGATCAAAAGTTTACCACTCTACACACACACACACACACACACACACACACACACACACCACACACTCACATGCACACACCCCACCCCCCCCACACCACACTCACATGCACACACACACACACACACACTCACACGATGTTGACACACACACATACACACACACACACACAAATACGTACACACATACACACACATGTACACACACACACATACACACACACAAAACACAACACACACTACACACACACACACGCACACACACAACACGCACACACACACACACACACACACACACACACACACACACACACACACACACATGTAAAAACAAACACATGCACACACACACACACACACACACACACATGTAAAAACAAACACATGCACACACACACACAGTATGTAATGACACTGATGTATGGGGACAAACGCCGGAATATACTCATGCAGCCATGGATCTTGTTCCTAGTTACATGTAGTGGTAGTTTGTACTCTCAGTACAGCGGGACAGATACACAGTATATGCTCTTCTGTGTCCACTGTCAGGAAAAGTAACTTGGTCATGAAGATCAAGAAAGTTTCCTGTGGGTTGTAGAAATTAGCTTGAATAAAAGCCGTGTATTCATTTTAGTAGCTTCTGCTTCTGTTATGAACTTCTGTTGTTCATACGGTCAACTCATAGACCGTCGTCCTCGTTTGCAGCCTTTGCTAAGTTCCCTGCCTCAGTTAGTGCCGTTCCTCACTACGTATCTCACACATTGAGGCTGGAATCGATACATTTGCATGCCTATAGTCGGCTTGCTCTTGACTAGTTGGTATCAAGGGTGGTTTTTGTCGTTAGTAATATACAATTCGTCTTCGATGCTTTACGCAGAGAAGCTCGGTAAGCTAAAAACTTCTTCGTATTCGAGTAGCAGCATACTTTATGCAACTAAATGGATCCTTCTGTGATGTCACAACAGCTCGGCTGCAAAGCTGGCGGAAGACTGGAAATCACCCATGCATAATTGGATTTTTGGCGACTTTGCTCCTCTATAACTCCCCCACTAGAAGTCTGGACACCATAAAATGGGTATCAAACTTCATCATTTTGACTACTCTTTCGAAACAGCTAATAAAAAAACATGACAGTGGCCCGTTAACATCCTTGACTTTAATACATTATGATCTACTAATGATAACTAGCAAAACACATTAGAATATCTTGTCCCAAACAATGATAGTAATTTAAAGGACTTGTGCTTTATGTGGACGAAAATAATAACACTGGATTCATAAACCGGAGAGGAACACAAAACTTTAAATCTCAGTCTACACCAGACCTAGCTCAGTAATGTGAATTCTGGCTGTAACACAGTCCCATTACTTTGTCCCACACATTAAAGGTGCAAATTGAACTGAATCCTCAGACCTGTCCACACCAGGTCGTCTTGATAAAATCTGCCTGCATGTGGTACAAAACGGTTGTTAGGAACCTGACAGGTAGAACATTAAGTGTTTTATTGATTTGTACCATACTTCATCTGCTTTGCATCCACTTTAGTTTGGGGGAAGTCCCTTTGGATGTAAAATGCTAAATAGTAACTGGCTTATATGCTCAGTTAGTTGCTGTAAGTTAAATTATGTAGAAAATGAACAGATTTCCACTAACCACATACAAAGCTGGTGCATTGCTTGAATGCAGGTGATGATCTGATGGGGCATGTGTTGTAGATGTGGTGTTTGCTAACAGTTATGAAGTTGTGTGATTTGGACAGCAAAAAGTGGGTCTTGTAGGACTGACCAACACTCCAGTGTGTATCTCATGTAGTATATAGTCACTGTGGTCTATTTCTGCTACCTGTACTGAAAGGTTGTGAGCATGTTTTAGTGTTTGCACTACACTGTTCAGTGGGTGTGTATTGAGTGGGAAAGTAGAATTATTGACTTAACATGTAAGTATATCTGGTATATGGTACTAGATCTAGAGTACTTCTCAAGTAGGGGTCCTGGTGGCAGTGCATGGAACTCATGTTAACTCCCGTGGCACCTGCCACATCAGCCATGCATGCATATAGGAGCTTTGAAAGTTGTCACAAGCTGATAAGGCTATTATTTAAAGGTCTTTATTCTTGAAAAGGATGTTAGTAGGCTCTGTGAACCTTTTGTGACTTTTTCATAATTATTAAAACCAATTAAGGCATTAAATACTGTATTCATTCATTAAGAGCACATGTGGCCGAAGAGCTATAAATTTAGTAGCGATTGCATCACTCTTTTCCAGAAACAAGATGGCGAGCTGAGTCCATCACACCATTCACAGTTTATTATTTGGACTTAGTGGGATTTTAATGTCCCCCTTGTTGAAAAATAGAGCAAGCTGACATCTACGATGAAGTTACTATGAATCATGATACGAAGAGATAATGATTATTCTGTGTTTAGAATCAACCAAAATTACAATATCCTTAATAATAAGAATAAAGTGTTGGTATGTGACGTATGCACTAGGAGATCTGCAATTTCTGCTTGAGATTGCATGAGAGCCATTTAGGGCAAGGTTTGCAACAAGCATATAGTTTTGCATTGGCAGTGAGAGACTCCCAGCAGACTCATCCATGGAAACTACACCTTGCCGTTGCTATCAACAATGAGGTATGAGAGAGTTAGTAATTCTATTCTAATAGTAGTTAGTAAAGTAAAACTGGGTGAATGCAGTTTCGTTATTTGCTCGTGTATTGGGGTCTGTCCCTTCGCACTTCTTAGCGATATATGCCGTTCCCACTCCTCGTGGTGGTCAGCCCTTTGAACTGAAGTTTTGTGCAAATAGAGGGTGTGTCTAGACCATTCTTAATTGTGTCATTGTCCACTTTGCTTAGTTGGAATACTATTATTCCTCTCTCGCACGGGAAATATTACTTAGGAAACCTTATGCAGTGAATGAATGAGGTGTAAATATAGAGATGAGCATATTTTCAGAAATGATGATAAAAATATGATTTTATCCTTTAGTAATCATCATCTGATCGGTATACGATACATTTACCATCACAATACTATGATCGTACTATCACAATGAGATGAAAGATGATAATGATTGGGATATGATGTGGGAACTATTTTGTGACAAGTACACTGCTCTCTAAAAGTAAGTTAACAGTGACGTCATGTAAAAATGGTGGTGACTATATATGCTTGAAAAACTACTCAAACTAGTATTTGAGAATCTAAATGTCAAAAGACATCTAATGTATACTGTATTTGATAGCATTTCTTTCATTTCTGTTGCTAAAGAGCTGGTTTGTGCTGTTCTGAAATGCCAAAGTAGTCAGAGTCAAGAGCATTCCAACACGAAGATGTTGCACAAATGCGGGTACTATATATCAGTCATGAATTTTCGTGAATTTGCACAGCTATCTAGATACTCTGCAACAACAGTGCTAAATGTCCAAGGCTTTCTGCATTCCCAAAAGTCTATTTGATAAGCATAGGGCGCTCTGTTTCGTTCTAAGACAGTTTTTTGACTCCTGATAAGGGGACAAATGTGGAGTGCAGTCGACACTGAACCATGCACGTTTCATCTAAGCCTTTTAATGAACAATTGTTTGCTATTTCTTACCCAAACCATCAAATCTCACACCGAAATAACGTTACCCATCATTTTAAATTTATTACTCCACTATGCTAAACTTCAGCATGAAAAATTGCCGGTGAGAGTGATAAATTGGATCAGTTATAAGAGGACCGCAACAATTGCAGATCTTAATCCTGTGGAGTATGTGTGGGATGTTTTGCCACGTTTGATTCAAGATGATTGTCCTATAGAACCTTTGATGAACTGTGGTAGTGTTTCGTTTTAGTGGGAGGTTTAAAATGGTACGCTATTCACAACAATCTCATCGACAGCGTGCCTGACTGTATGCAAGGATATCAACCATTAAGGAAGAGGAAAGTATTTTTTGACTATTTCCAATATTCCTCAACATTTCAGGCACAGATAGTAATAGTTATTCATCAATATTTTATAGGGTGACGGTAGATCAGTCCTCTTTATTGTGCTCATTGTTGCTGCCATTTTCTTTCATGACGTCAATGTTAACCATCTTTTGGAGGGCACTGTATACATTGTAGAACTTGCTATTCAGCAGATGTAACACTTTGTGGCTGCCATTTATAGTAGCCCTTGGCTAACGATTCCCCAGGTAAAATAAGATTCCTTGATACCCTGATACCCTGAACAGTTGTAGTTCAGTTAATTGCTGTAACAGTTGTTTTGTTGTCAGACTCCACTGGTTATCAATTGTTGTCTTCATATCATCATACAGTGGGGACGCTACCACATCCTGGCCTTTTAGCGATGGTTTCGATCTATTGGTAGTTTTACATGTTGTAGCCCCCAACTTCAATACACGATGCCCTACTAACGATAACTAGGACCCACATTAGAATATCTTGTCCCAAACAATGATAATAAAGGACTTGTGAACTGAACTTTGAATCTTGCTCTATGCCAAACCAATCTCAGTAATGTGAATTCTGACTGTGAGACAGTCCATTACTTTGCCCCACACATTAAAGGTGCAAATTGAACTGAATCCTCAGACCTGTCCACACCAGGTCGTCTTGATAAAATCTGCCTGCATATGGTACAAAACGGTCGTTAGGAACCTGACAGGTGGAACATTCAGTGTTTTAATGATTTGTACCATACTTCATCTGCTTTGTATGCACTTTAGTTTGGGGGAAGTCCCTTTGGATGTAAAATGCTAAATAGTAACTGGCTTACATGCTCAGTTAGTTGCTGTAAGTCATGAAGAAAATGAATAGATTTCCACTAACCACATACAAAGCTGGTGCATTGCTTGAATGCAGGTGATGATCTGATGTGGCATGTGTTGTAGATGGGAGTTTGCTAACAGTTATGAAGTTGTGTGATTTGGACAGCAAAAAGTGGGTCTTGTAGGACTGACCAACACTCCAGTACGTATCTCATGTAGTATATAGTCACTGTGGTCTATTTCTGCTACCTGTACTGAAAGGTTGTGAGCATGTTTTAGTGTTTGCACTACACTGTTCAGTGGGTGGGTGTTGAATGGGAAAGTAGAATTATTGACTTTAACATGTAAGTGTATCTGGTATACAGTACTTGGTGACAATCATCTGACTGACCACTGATTGAGGGTGAATTATCACCTACGTATGTCACAACCCCATGGTATAGGATGATTGCCAAGTACATGAGTCAAGTTCTAGCTCAGGTGAAGCCCTTAGGCCTCTTACTTTCTGATACGCTGAATGCAAATACATTTATTCATCTTCGCTGGAGGAAGATGAGACGTTTTTATCAGGGGAGGATCTAGAGTACTTCTCAAGTAGGGGTCCTGGTGGCATGTACATGTGTGATGTACTATAGGTGTAAATGTATCTTTGTCATCTAGTAATGTTAGTGTGAGGGGATACTATTGTGTGTGTGTGTGTGTGTATGTGTGTGTGTGTGAGTGCTTATGTTAAACTTTGTGTGTGTGTTGTGCGTGTGTGTTTGTGTGTGTGTGTGTGTGTGTGTGTATGTGTGTGTGTGTGTGTGTGTGTGTGTGTATGTGTGTGTATGTGTGTATGTGTGTGTGTGTGAGTGTGTGCATGCATGTGTGTGTGTGTTAACCCTTTTAACGACGGTTAGCCACTG
>CAUJGJ010000003.1:1263043-1343043 GCA_963170055.1 Halisarca cf. caerulea
CACACACACTCATACACACACATGCACACACACACACACACACACACACACACACACACACACACACAGACAAGATGTTGCCTGTCCACGGAGGATTCTTGCACCGCAGTGTCATTGAAAAGTTCTCACTTCGTAATCGTGATACCAATATATTACGATATGTTTACAACTACGATATGATGAAGTTACTATGAATCATGATACGAAGAGATAACGATTATTCTGTGTTTGGAATCAACCAAAATTACAATATCCTTAATAATAAGAATAAAGTGTTAGTATGTGACGTATGCACGAGGAGTTCTGCAATTTCTGCTTGAGATTGTGCGAGAGCCATTTAGGGCAGGGTTTGTAGCAAGCATATAGTTTTGCATTTGCAGTGAAAGATGCACAGCAGACTCATCCATGGGAACTCCCCCTAGCAGTTACTGTCAGCAATGAAGTATAGAAAGTTAATAATTAATTTACAAGTAATTCTTGTAACTCGGTGAATGCAGTTTCATCATCTACTCATGTCTGAGCTGCATATTTAACTTCGTCATTAACTTTCGACCGGTGTACCAATCTTTTCTTCCTCTGATTGGAGTCTGTTCTTTTGCACTTCTTAGCAAAATATGCCGTTCCCACTCCTCGTGGTGCTCAGCCCTTTGAACTGAAGTTTCGTACAAATAAAGGGTGCGTCTAGACCATTCTTAATTGTGTCATTGTCCACTTTGCTTAGTCAGAGTACATTTCTTCTTTATGCGAACGTTAAATATTACTCAGGAAACCTCATGCAGCAGGTGAGAATATAGAGATATGCATATTTTCACAAATGACAATACAATACGATTTCGTCTCAATCATCATCTGGTCAATATTCAATTATAAGTTTACCTCACAATTTTGCTATTGTAATGCAATGAATGGTGATAGCAATCGGGATATGATATGGGAGCTATTTCATGACAAGTATACATTGTATAGAACTTGCTATTCAGCAGATGTAACAGTTGTAGGTCAGTTGCTGTTGTTTTGCTGTCAGACTCCACTGGTTATTGATTGTTGTCTTCACATCATCATACAGTGGGGACGCTACCAGATCCTGGACTTTAGTGAGGATTTCCATCTATTGGTAGTTTTTAGATGTTAACATCCTCAACTTTAATACATTATGATCTACTAACGATAACTAGCAAACCACGTTAGAATATCTTGTCCCAAACAATGGTAGTAATTTAAAGGACTCATGCTTCATGTGGACCAAAAGAATAACACTGGATTCATAAACTGGAGAGGAACAAAAACTTTAAATCTCAATCTACACCAGACCTAGCTCAGTAATGTGAATTCTGGCTGTGACACAGTCCATTACTTTGTCCCACACATTAAAGGTGCAAATTGAACTGAATCCTCAGACCTGTCCACACCAGGTTGTCTTGATAAAATCTGGCTGCATATGGTACAAAACGGTCGTTAGGAACCTGACAGGGAGAACATTCAGTGTTTTAATGATTTATACCATACTTCATCTGCTTTGCATGCACTTTAGTTTGGGGGAAGTCCCTTTGGATGTAGAAAGCTAAATAGTAACTGGCTTACATGCTCAGTTAGTTGCTGTATGTTAAATCATGTACAAAATGAACAGATTTCCACTAACCACATACAAAGCTGGTGCATTGCTTGAATGCAGGTGATGATCTGATGTGGCATGTGTTGTAGATGTGGTGTTTGCTAACAGTTATCATGGCTGTAGGAGCACCATTTTGATTGGTCCAGTCAGTTTGAGCCAACCAGGTACTACATACTGCACTGGATCAGTCATGTTTCAGTATATATGCAAGTGCATAGTAACACTATTAAACTCACATTGAAACCAAAAAACTAAAGCATTATATTCTTTCCAACAAAACAGCTCAAATGTGTGTATGCTGTAGAAACTTCCACTTCTAAACTAATTTGGTAAAAAAAGGGCTTCTCCACTGGCTTAGTCTACCCAAAAGTCCTCTTTGGGAATGGAAATTTATCTGGTTGATGTGGAGAGGAAAGTAACGGGTTATCCAACGATTCAGCAATGATTTTCCAACACCGTATCTATGCATGAACGAATAGCATTCCGCGGCCACGCAAACGAAGTACTGACGCACGTGACTACATGTAAAAATGGCGTCGAAGCGAACACATTTCTCGCGCAATCGGCGGAATCATCGAATAGATGGTCGTGGATTAGCAGACTGATTATAAATCTCCTAATTCTGATGTAGAAAGGTAAACTAAGCTGTAAGAAAATATCATTATAGCTGCTTGGGTTATGTGTATTTCTGAGTCTGGTAAAAAGCTTCTGTTGCTTAAAAATATAATACTGAGTTTGGCTGAAATATTGGTCCGGTGAGAACCGGACCAACCGGACCTACTCCTACGGCCATGGTTATGAAGTTGTGTGATTTGGACAGCAAAAAGTGGGTCTTGTAGGACTGACCAACACTCCAGTATGTATCTCATGTAGTATATAGTCACTGTGGTCTATTTCTGCTACCTGTAATGAAAGGTTGTGAGCATGTTTTAGTGTTTGCACTACACTGTTCAGTAGGTGTGTATTGAGTGGGAAAGTAGAATTATTAATTGACTTAACATGTAAGTATATCTGGTATATGGTACTTGGTTACAATCACCTGACTGACCATTGATTGAGGGTGAATTATCACCTACGTATGTCACAACCGCATGGTATAGGATGATTGCCAAGTACATGAGTGAAGTTCTAGCTCAGTTGAAGCTTTTAGGCCTCTTACTTTCTGATACGCTGAATGCAAATACAGTTATTTCTCTTCGGTGGAGGAAGATGAGACATTCTTATCAGGGGAGGACCTAGAGTACTTCTCAAGTAGGGGTCCTGGTGGCATGTACATATGTGTGATGTACTATAGGTGTAAATGTATCTTTGTCATCTAGTAATGTTAGTGTGAGGGGATACTAGTGTGTGTGTGTGTGTGTGTGTGTGTGTGTGTGTGTGTGTGTGTGTGTGTGTGTGTTTGAGTGCTTATGTTAAACTTTGTGTGTGTGTGTGTGTGTGTGTGTGTGTGTGTGTGTGTGTGTGTGTGTGTGTATGTGTGTATGTGTGTGTGTGTGAGTGTGTACATGCATGTGTGTGTGTGTTAAACCTTTTAACGACGGTTAGCCACTGTAGTGGCTATAACAACAAGTATACTTAACGACCGCGGGCTGGGAAAGTTGTGCAATCGCCACAAAAGTTAATGTGCTGGAAAGGGCATTGCCTATTATGATGGAGTAGGATTGACACCGAAAAAACATGGCCGCCATACATTAGGCTAAAGCGCATTTTCGCCGGAAACGAACGTTTTGCGGAACGAAAAGCTTCAAGCGATCTATGAAACGTCCTTTTGTAGGCTTTCGATGTTTTACGATGGTTAATGCACACCTTACCCGAATGGAAAAAGTACAATTCGTTTCTTCTCGAAGAGGCATCAGCCGAGATATGGGCAACTTTTCGTCATATTATTATTATTATTATTATTCTCGCTTTTAAACTAAACGGGCTAGCGATCGCTAGGAAGGTTCTGTAACCTTCAAACTTCATATTTCAACTCAAAATGATAGCGCGGGGTGCCTTTTAGGGGTCTTGAAGCAGCTAGTGTAGTACAAAGTGAGAACTATTTGGATAGGAAAATCCCATACTTAAGAAGAGCCCGCCATAATGAATCAGACTAACATAGACTAGGTTTGCGGTCGGCATCCGCCCACCTATAATAAGATTCATTGCTAGCCTCCCACCTAAAACTAGATTCATTGCTTGGTAATTGCATTCATTGCATGTAACTTGAGCTCGATGAAGAAAAACATGTCCGCGAAAGGTGAATTGATTCGCCTATTTTGATGGAAGCAAGTTACAACCGAAAGGTGGATCGACTCGCCGATTTTGGTCGAAACAAACTTGCAACTGCTATTCTGAAGTAATGATACAGTATAGTTAGAAGCATTTTGAAGTGATATTGATGCATTTTGAGACACTAGCTACAAATAATAGTGACGGCTATGTATGGCTACGCAACACCAGTACCATTTTGAGATTGTTCAGTTCTTCTTTCTAGCCTTCGTTTCTAGGTGGGTACATTGATTTTAGTCCGGAAGCTGCATAGTTTTAGTTTTTATCTTACAGATTGGCATGATTGTGTTCCTTCTCAACAGCAGTGGAAACTTTCTTCAATAGGCTCTATTCGAGCAACCATTATAATTTCACTTTAAAGGAAAAAATTGCACAAACAAGGGTGTATAAAAACCATTTAAAAATGGTAAAAGGATGTAGGATTGACGTAGGACTGTGCAAAAAGGATCCTCCAAAAACCCATGGAACAAGAGTAATCTGCGAAACCGGTGCAGGGCTTGGTGGGCAAAGGGCAAGACGGGCATAGGGCTAGACGAGCACAGTGCAAATTCCTACATCCCGCAGCACATATATACCATAAAACAATGTGCTGAACATGCGGGATGTAGGAATTTGCACAGTGCTTGTCTAGCCCTATGCCCGTCTTGCCCTTTGCCCACCAAGCCCTGCACCGGTTTCGCAGATTACTCTTGTTCCATGGGTTTTTGGAGGATCCTTTTTGCACAGTCCTACGTCAATCCTACATCTTTTACCATTTTTAAATGGTTTTTATACACCCTTATATGTAGTTCCCAGGCCAAATTTTATAGTCATACATAGTTGTACGACTGTATATAAAGTGAAAGAAATTTTATGAGAAACACACTCGTACACACTAAAATGCAGTTATACATACAGTTTACTAAGTTATACAAGCAAACATGGCTTCCGCCGATAATTGCTCGCTGAAACAATGCATTATTTCTTTGATATAATATCATATTTTGCCTTTGTTTGATCAGCACTGAAGCAAAGTGCAGCGAAGAATGGAACGAAACTCTCGTAACTTTTCTTGCAGGAATATGTCGTTCTTCTTGGTTTCCATCACACGCAGAACTAAAAATTCTTCTCGTTCAATTGACAGAAGTGTCTCCCTTGAAGACAGGTACATACTTCAAATCTTAAAAGTCAACCTAAGCTTCGTATCGTACAATCACCGCTCGAAATGTCCCAAGCGACCAGGACTTGACAACTCGAAAATAACGCACATGCATACAGTACTGATTAAAATTACTTTACCCTGGTAAGCGCGGTCAGCTCCCGTGTACCAGCGAGTACAAGCTAGTGCTCTCGAGTACCAGCATCGATTTACACCAATTTACACGCCCGTTTTTGTAAAATGGCGGCCTTGATGTTCTCACGGTATAGTGTAAAAAAAAACATTTTTTTGTGAACGTAAGTTAGTATAGTGTTAACAGCGATATGGCAGGTCAGCTTTCTAGTTAGAAGGAATATATATGAGGGAACGAATAGCTCGTTTGAGCGAGTAAAGGAAAAGTGTTGTGGAAATCGGATATTGGAGACAGAAGGAAGAAAGGTTTCGCACGCAAAAGATTTAGCAGGTGACCCAGAGCCTAACCACAGTGGCTTGCTCACTGCTATGTTCCTCTTCGCTGTTTTCTTAGCCTTTGCGCTGCTTCCCGTTTTTCCCGTACCGTGAGCTTTTTTTGTTCTGCTGCCAGTCCAGTAAATCTACCACTTTAGCCAAGTATTGTCGAAAATTCGATTTTACGACGACTTCTGCTCCTTCCGAAGTGTTCCCGAGATCTCCCATCACTTGCTTCACATTTACCCGATTGACGATTCCCTTGTCCTTAGACTCCAAGCACTCCACGGCAATTTATTGCGTTTGCGCACCATTCCTCGTCGAGATTAAAACAACTAGCACCAAAAGATCCTTCGCAACGTCAAGAAATGACACTATAGATTGAAAATTCGCTACTGCGCACACGCTGATCGATGGTGGCATATTTTTCGAGGTGCTAATTACCGCGAGTACTCGCGTGCATGCGCAGCCCCCCTTGTGTAGTGCGCGTTTCTAGGGTAAGGTAATTTTAATCAGTACAGTACATACCAGCTCATTTTCGGACAAAGCGCCAGCACATCCGTACCTTGTCGGAAACCTGACTAGACTATTGAGTTGCTGATCGTGAGGTTCACTTTCCTGGTTACTGCTTAATTGATTCATTCTTATAGAAATCGGTGTGGTGGTGTTGCTATTATTGTGCTGAAAATTTGCCCTGTTACCTCTTGTGTGGTGGTACCCCATTAAATACTGTTGAATTCTTGTGGATTTCCGTGAAGTCTAGTTGTTTGAATCCCCTTGCTTTTGGTTGTTTCTATCGCCCTCCTGCTGTGGCATCCCATTCCATTGTTGAAGTGTGTGACAGTATTGAGAATATGTTGTCTCACAAGTACGTGGTGGTGTGTGGCCACTTCAACATAGACATGCTAGTCCTGAGCAAATGTCACTCCAAAACCCTGTAGAATTTCAGGACGTCCCACTCTCTTATCCAGCCCATCTCTTCCTCAACTCATTACTCCTGTTCTTCAGCTTCAAAATCTATTCTCGATCTCCTCGTTGCTCCTCCTGATGTTCCCATTGCTAACTCTTCTCTACTTGACACTGCATTCTCTGACCATCTCCCCATCATCCTACACATCAACTCATCCTCCCCCGTCCCCAACCACCCCTCATCACTCGTCAATCATTCAAACAAATCAAAAAAATAGAATTATGAAAAAGCCTTCACTGTTGATCAACAAGACACTAAGAAAAGAGATGGATTGTAGAGACAGGCTGTTCAGATTCTACTGTCGGAATCCCTCACCTGCATAGTTATCCTTCCGCTGTGGAAGGCCCTATTGCCTTCTAACGTGCATCAAACATAGCCTGGACGGCACTTTACTGAATTGTATGTGACATTTACACAAAAGACGAGAATAGACTAAAAACTAATAAAGAATCTTCGAAGCAATTTGGTCCTCGCGCTAATTGTTTTTGTAGATTCAGCTTTTGAGTTATATACCACTGCTTTGTTGTGTGTGCCTCTGCTTTGCTGGAGAGGACACTATCATTGTTTATTTCAAGCTTTCTTCCGTTATTCTTGCTTTCTTTTACACTTTCTTGCTTCCTTCACACGTGGGGAAGCTTTTTGCGCCTGTTGAGTCAATATTAATTCGGCCATGAGGTGTGTTTGCGTGACACTCCTTTTTGTTTCTCTTTTGTTTACTGGGTGTCTGTTGGAATAGCCAGCGGCTAAAGGTTCCCCAGTCAAAATAAGATACCCTGATACCCTGACACCCTGATACCCTGAAGGTTCAGAGGATTATGTATACAGCATTGGTTCCATGTAGTATATGTATGCACACATCAGATGTCAGTGGAGTCTTTCCTTTTCTAATAGTAAGCTTAGAGGCTTACCAGCCAGTCAGGAGATCAGAGCATTGGAAAGAGGATAGACGGATGAGGAGTGAGTTCTAGGTAGTCAACAGTTGATATGTCTCCCAATGACCACATTGTGTTTACAATGATCCACAGCTGTTCTTGCTCTGTATTGGGCACTGCTGTACAGTGAGGATGACCGGGTTAGGGAGCTGGAGGGAAGTGAGAGAATGACCCATGACACTCTAGTGAACAAGCTCCAAGGTAATGAGTCTGTGATGGTTTCTTAAGATGTACATGTCTTGTCACTGACCTGCACTTTATGTACATGTTTTCTTACATGTGTACAGTTGTGGGGAGTCTGGTTATGAGGATGCTAGAGGACCCTCTGTACCAGAACATTGAACCTGACCTCTCCGTACTCAAGGGCAGACTAGGGTTTGGCTGGTACTTCAGCCTGAATGACATCATTGCAGGTCTACTGGAGCCATACAATGCTGGAGGTCCTGGAGTAGTAGACAAATTGAGAGGTTTGTACTATGTCCACTACAACATTACATCATTGTATTGGAGCTAGGTCATGTGTTATCATGCTCATCAATAACACTGCTAGTGAGGGCAGGTTAACATGGAGGATGTAGGGAGACCCATTCAGAGTTGTCAAAATATTTAGTTTCTAGATGCGGACTAAAAGCTTCCAGATTCTTGTCCATAGTAAATTTTGAACAAGCGTCATGACCAAACTGACAAATTTATTGTTTGTGAATGAGTTCATGTGTGCATGTGTGTATGTGTGTACTATGTGTGTGTGTGTACGTGTGTGTACGTGTGTGTGTGTACGTGTGTGTGTGTGGGGGGGGGTGTCGGTGTGATTTACACTGAGACCTCACTTTTCCACACCTCTGTTATCAAATTCCCTCGCCTTCCACCGTAGTTTTATTGGAAGAATTTTGCAGTAATCCTACTGTACACTATACTACTGCTCCCTCTCTATACTGTACACTCTACTACTGCTCCCTCTCTATACTGTACACTTATACTACTGCTCCCTCTCTATACTGTACACTATACTACTGCTCCCTCTCTATGCTGTACACTATACTACTGCTCCCTCTCTATACTGTACACTACACTACTGCTCCCTCTCTATAGACCTTTTCAATAATTACGTCATTTGACGTCAACGAATCTCGCCGTTGCGCAACTGTTGGCAAAAAACGTTGGCATACGAGTGGTAACATGTCGTTGGAGGCACACGTTCCGTCCGTTTTGAAGCTGCAAACGTCTTCAGCTGTCTCTGATTTGGAGGATGCGATGAAAGGTTTATCAGTTCGTCAACTAAAAGCTATATGTACGGAGATGGGCTTGAAAAAATCGGGTAATAAAGCAGAATTAATCGGCCGGCTTCTAACCACGTGGCAGCAGGATTGTGGCAATCAGTTGTGCGATGAATCGGGGACTAGCGGTAAAGAAGGGGTGGCAGAAGCTGTACAGCAGTTGAAGAATATTGAACGCGTGGTGCAAGAGGACTGGAAACCAGATTTTAGCTGTATTAATAGTTTTACATTTTCCAACCTATACAACTATTTAGTGAATTCGCGCGACAAGTCTTTCGACAAGGATTCGATGAAGGCCTACAAGTCTCTTAAGGCTTACAAGTACTTTGATGATAATCTTGTTCAGAAGGTTCTGGCTTACAATTCGACTTGTGAACAGATGGTTATTGTCAAGTGCCACTGCTTCTCATCGTTGAAGGCCAAGAAGGTGTATGAAACGTATGTTGTCCTGAGATACAGTGGTGAAGTGCTCACTGCCAAGTGTGCGTGTGTTGCAGGAAAAGGCCAGGCATGTAGTCATGTAGGTGCTTTGCTATTCTATATTGAGGATTGTAAAAGCAGAGGCTTGAATTATCCCTCTCTTCAGAGTACATGTACAGATAGTCTACAACAGTGGCATGTACCTTCAAAGAGGAGTGTGGCTGTCACACCTCTTGATGATGTATTATTCAGGAAGACAGTGCATGGTAAGAATCGGGCAACAATTCCTACATCAGGACCCAGCTCACACACAACCACACCAACAGGACCAAAATCGCACACATCAACCACACCAACAGGACCGAGCTCACACACAACCACACCAACAGGACCAAGCTTACACACAACCACACCAACAGGACCAAGCTTACACACAACCACACCAACAGGACCAAAATCGCACACTCAACCACACCAACAGGACCGAGCTCACACACAACCACACCAACAGGACCAAAATCGCACACATCAACCACACCAACAGGACCGAGCTCACACACAACCACACCAACAGGACCGAGCTTACACACAACCACACCAACAGAACCAAGCTTACACACAACCACACCAACAGGACCAAAATCGCACACATCAACCACACCAACAGGACCGAGCTCACACACAACCACACCAACAGGACTGAGCTCACACACAACCACACCAACAGGACCGAGCTCACACACAACCACACCAACAGGACCGAGCTCACACACAACCACACCAACAGGACCAAGCTTACACACAACCACACCAACAGGACCAAAATTGCACACTTTAACCACACCAACAGGACCAAGATTGCACATATTAACCACACCAACAGGACCAAGATTGCACATATTAACCACACCAACAGGACCAAGATTGCACATGTCAACCACACCAACATGATTGAGTATACACACATCAACCACACCAACAGGACACAACACGTATATAGCTACCACACCAACAGGACCCAACACGTACACAACATCTTCGACATCACAGCACACACCCCCAATGACAACCCCATTGTCAGATCCCACTGCCTTAAAAGAGTTGCTTCAAACAACATTGTGCTCACTACCCAACTCAGGTTTGAGGCAGTTTTGGTTGGATAAAGAGCCAACACCAGACCCACAAACTAGTGATACAAACACAGAGCAGGATTTTTTGACCTCACAAGTTAGCAGGCTGATCTTCTACTCTTCTGACAACCCTGTATCTTTGCCTTTGTCGGCTTGTGAACTGAGTGAAATTGATCATTCTGAGATGTATTTGGAGGAGCTATGCCATGCATTTGGTGATGAACAAATCATCACATCAAGTTTATCCCAGTACATCCACCACGCCACACTTGAGCAGGGTGACAGTTCTCTATGGAAGGATCTCAGAAACGGTCGTATCACTAGCTCGATATTTGCATCTGTCACTAATCGTAGAGATGGTACTGATCCTACTTCTCTAATCACCCAGATCATGGGATACAAGCCTTTGGTTCATGTCCCGAAACAGATTCAATGGGGAAGAGATCATGAGTCCATTGCAAGGACAGCATACATTGAGGTCATGCAGAGAAATAAGGCAGCTGAGGTCCAAATGAAGCCCTCAGGATTAACATTGTTACCAGCGCATTCTTTTCTTGGTGCTAGTGGGGATGGCTGGATTTTTATAGAGGAGCGATCGCCAGGTGTCCTGGAAATTAAATGTCCATACTCTGTTGATGGTAATATCATCACTGATAGATCCCCTGAAGACATTGCCGAAGCATATAGCTCATTTTTTTTAGAGAAGACAGATCATGGTCATTTGAAGCTAAAGAGAGGTTCACGATATTACTCACAGGTTCAAGGTGAAATGGCAGTGATGGGTTGTTCCTGGTGTCACTTTGTGGTTTGGACAAAGGCAGGCATTTCAATTGAAGAAATTGCATTTGATCCCATACTATGGGAGGAGCATATGCTGCCTAAACTACTCAATTTCTACAAACGACATGTTGTGCCAGAAATCCTTACTCGACGTATTCAAAAGTCATTACTTGGGTAATATATATGTCATGCACTTTACGAATAATGATAATGAGACAAGTACATATTTCACTCCGGTCCATTAATTGTTTACTGTTTTACTGTATAAATTGATTCATGCAAATTGTTGTAAAATTGAGTCATTGCTTGTCTGTTTCGTTAATAATTGGTGGGAGGAAGTTCGTTAAATAACAACATACAGTAAAAATGTTAGACAAATGTTTGGCTAAGGTAATGGGTACAACCCCATTCAAAATGCGAAATTGCTTAACTCGACCAATTGCACGTTCAACATGTATCCGCAACTCAGCTATACGCCTTGTCTCCTCCACTTCTTGACTTGTTAGCTGCTGCCTCTGCCCTAAAAATGGTGGTATGTTTAAAGTTGCTTTGCGCGCTTCCAGCAGTTCTCTTAAATCAAATCCTCTGTCAGCCATTACATTGTCTCCTTCTTCAATGAGATCAATAAGACCACTTCGTTTGGTCAATTCTATGTCAGAGATGCGACCTCCCCACAACTTGGATACAAACGTAATTACATCACCAGGTGATATTCCTATTAATGCTTTTGCAGTGTTATGATGTTTGTAGTTGGAAAATGTTACTGCTTGATTGGTAAGTGAAGATGGTCATTGTATATACACTTCTGTGCAGTCGATTATAATGCGGGTATTTTGATACTTTTGGAATTGTGGAGGAGTGTGATTACGAACAAGTTCTCTCGTTGGCCAAGGAAAAACACACAGGGCATTTATTTCAGCCCACAGCTGCTTGGGATTTGGGGCGTGCACGTACCAAATTTATAAACAACGTCACCCCTAACAGTAAACAACGTCACCACAAATTGTAAACTACGTCATACAAATGAGAACGTCACTGAAAGTGCCCCATTATAAGTAGATATCAATGTTAGTGATGTCACAGCCCCGCATCACGATACGTCATCAAAATGGCCGTTTTTTAATAGGCAAAGAGAAATCAGCTTTTCCGGAGGAGAAAATGCCCTACAACTTTCCTGTTTGTCTAACTTTTCCATTTAATGTAGTCTTGGCTATAGGATTCTGCTTGTAGAATAATGCTATAATAAGGTAAGCGAAAGTAATTACCTTATTTGTTTCCATTTTTGCCGATTTCGGGGCACCAAAAAGTGCTTTTTTCCAAATAAAAGGTTTTAACAAGGCTATAATAGTAAACATCAAGCAAATTCATATAGTTCAGATATTTTGCCAGCGACTGAAGTAAATTTCGTGAAGCTACAGGGTCATCTTCTCCTCCGGAAATGGCAATTTCTGTCTTTTACCGAAAGTTTATGGCTCCTTTGTTGTTGCCTCAAACTTCTCTGTTTCGTACTTTTTCTTCTTCGGGTGTTCCTACAAATAACATTTGTTTAATTTTATAAAGTGCAATGTATAAGTTTATCCGTATTGGAAGCATAATATGCTAAGAAAATTGGTCAAGTTTCGCGACGGCCATTTTACCGTTATATCCAAGGGCTGAAATAAATACCCTGTGCATGCTGGAGCTGACAAGCCATCACTTCAATCCAGGTAGAAAATATAGAAGAAGCAGTTCCAATGGAGATGGAAAAGCGATCCGCCACATCTTCAAGGAGTAGTCCTAATCGCAAGCGTAACAGGACATTGAAAAACTCTTCTTCTAGGGTTAGTTTAAAAGGTCTTCCACTTCGATTGGGCCCAGTACCATCAGTTCCTTTTCCCCTAACCTTGGATACTGCTGGTTTTAGGAATTCCAGCAGACCAGTAAAAATAGTAAATGTAGGAAGACCTGTATAAAACTTTGTTTTGTCATCTCTTCCACGAATCAGAGACAACTGATCAACACAATTGATTGGTACTTCATGTCCAAGGACGTTAGAACTGGTAGTACTCTGTTCCTTCTCTGTTTCCTTAAATAACATGGCCAAATCTGTTTGAGTATCAACATCACGGGAAGAAGCAATGCACGGTGCATTATCGGCGATAGATAAAAGGACCTTAGCCGCATCCTGCACATGGTCGTGTTCTTCTTTGCATTGTAATCGCTTCACCGCTCTTTCATCCCTCAAAGTATCTACGGTAGGTACTGAGCGTTTCCTGCTATCGAAGCTTTGGATCATGAGAAGGCTTTCCTGATACAAAGTGAGCTCCGCAAAGTCGATCGCGATCCTTAGGTGACCAGCCTCCTCCTCTCGAAATGGCCTGTAGCCATCGTTTTTTCCTCTCTACATTTACGGGGAAAACATAAAATCCAATGCCTGAACCTTTCTTAAACCGATTGGTACAGTTCACGGCACAACAACTGAAAGGCATTCCTTGAAATCTACATCGTAACAGTACAGTTTTAACCGAATACATGTTCGCGCGCAATTCTTTTGCCAACAGTAAATTACGCGCGAAAGATTGCGTAATTATTGAAAAGGTCTATACTGTACACTATACTACTGCTCCCTCTCTACACTGCACACTGTACTCCCTCTCTATACTGTACACTATACTACTGCTCCCTCTCTACACTGTACACTATACTACTGCTCCCACTCTATACTGTACACTATACTACTGCTCCCACTCTATACTGTACACTATACTACTGCTCCCTCTCTATACTGTACACTGTACTACTGCTCCCTCTCTATACTGTGCACTATACTACTGCTCCCTCTCTACACTGTACACTATACTACTGCTCTCTCTCTATACTGTACACTGTACTACTGCTACCTCTCTACACTGTACACTGTACTACTGCTCCCTCTCTATACTGTACACTGTACTACTGCTCCCTCTCTACACTGTACACTATACTACTGCTCCCTCTCTATACTGTACACTGTACTACTGCTCCCTCTCTATACTGTACACTATACTACTGCTCCCTCTCTATACTGTACACTATACTACTGCTCCCTCTCTACACTGTACACTATACTACTGCTCCCTCTCTATACTGTACACTATACTACTGCTCCCTCTCTATACTGTACACTGTACTACTGCTCTCTCTCTATACTGTACACTGTACTACTGCTCCCTCTCTATACTGTACACTATACTACTGCTCCCTCTCTATACTGCACACTGTACTACTGCTCTCTCTCTATACTGTACACTGTACTACTGCTCCCTCTCTACACTGTACACTATACTACTGCTCCCTCTCTATACTGTACACTATACTACTGCTCCCTCTCTATACTGTACACTGTACTACTGCTCCCTCTCTACACTGTACACTATACTACTGCTCTCTCTCTATACTGTACACTATACTACTGCTCCCTCTCTATACTGTACACTGTACTACTGCTCCCTCTCTATACTGTACACTATACTACTGCTCCCTCTCTACACTGTACACTATACTACTGCTCCCTCTCTATACTGTACACTATACTACTGCTCCCTCTCTATACTGTACACTGTACTACTGCTCCCTCTCTACACTGTACACTATACTACTGCTCTCTCTCTATACTGTACACTATACTACTGCTCCCTCTCTATACTGTACACTGTACTACTGCTCCCTCTCTATACTGTACACTATACTACTGCTCCCTCTCTACACTGTACACTATACTACTGCTCCCTCTCTATACTGTACACTATACTACTGCTCCCTCTCTATACTGTACACTGTACTACTGCTCCCTCTCTACACTGTACACTATACTACTGCTCTCTCTCTATACTGTACACTGTACTACTGCTACCTCTCTATACTGTACACTGTACTACTGCTCCCTCTCTATACTGTACACTATACTACTGCTCTCTCGTTGAACTACTTTTTAACTTCATCTGCAACTTCAGTGTATTGTACTGTGTGTTCTGCAGTGATGAGGTGAAGCCATACAATGACACTTGTGCTCTTTGTTACACTCAGTGTTTATGTAACCTCCAGTTCAGAACTTGAACATGCTCCTATGTTACGGTTGCATATCCACCTCTTTGTAGCCCTCATTTTGTGCTATTGGAGTGGGTGGATTTCTGATGAAGATTGTGAAAGAGTTTCCTCACTGGATGATCCTGAGTGGAGGAGTCAGCTGTGGGCATTGCAGAATGAGGACATCAATCATGTGCTACATGGGAGGTGGAGGGAGTACTATCACAGGCAGAAAAGCAGGGTACTGATATATGTTAGACCAGTCAATTGGTCTTGTCACTATAACTGGACACAAATCAATATCACACGTTTGTAGGGGCAAGGATCAGGGGAACCAGGGAAACCATGAGAGGGGTTTTAGGTGGAAGGGCCCTTGTAATGTTGTGTATCGAGTTCTATGTACTACACAAGTGTAGGTTGTGTGCTATGAGATGGATGGTGTTAGGTGGTGTTACTACACAGGTGGATGGTGTGAGGTGGTGTTACCACACAGGTGGATGGTGTGAGGTGGTGTTACTACACAGGTGGGTGGTGTGAGGTGGTGTTACTACACAGGTGGATGGTGTGAGGTGGTGTTACTACACAGGTGGATGGTGTGAGGTGATGTTACTACACAGGTGGATGGTGTGAGGTGGTGTTACTACACAGGTGGGTGGTGTGAGGTGGTGTTACTACACAGGTGGATGGTGTGAGGTGGTGTTACTACACAGGTGGATGGTGTGAGGTGATGTTACTACACAGGTGGATGGTGTGAGGTGGTGTTACTACACAGGTGGATGGTGTGAGGTGATGTTACTACACACAGGTGGATGTTGTGAGGTGGTATTACTACACAGGTGGATGGTGTGAGGTGGTGTTATTACACAGGTGGATGGTGTGAGGTGGTGTTACTACACAGGTGGATGGTGTGAGGTGGTGTTACTACACAGGTGGATGTTGTGAGGTGGTGTTACTACACAGGTGGATGTTGTGAGGTGTTGAACTGTACAGCTACCACATAGAGTGCTCAGAGAAAGTAGCATTGTATTGTGTGAGTGTTGTAAGAGAGTTTATATGGCATTATCTGGTGTTGTACTGAATGCAGACAAGAATGATGGGGTGTCGTATCAGCTTTTGAAAGGACAGCCATTTTATCTTCAGTCTAAAAGACTAGTGTACATAACATATCTGAGTTACCTTAAGGTTACAAATGTTAGCGGGTACTAATTTTAGCGTTTTTCGGTGGCCAATATTTAGCGGGTACTTATTTTAGCAATTTGATAGCATTATTGTACCAAATCTGTAGTTAGCTATTTTGGAAATGTTATCTCCTTTTCCAATTCTTATCTAAATCACCATGTCTAATCTTTATATAGAGTACTATACTGTTGAACTCGAAAGGTGCAGAAACGAAACACTGAGATCACAAAACTTAAGCTTGTAGATAGGGCTAGAACTTGTCGGCGTACAGCTTGAAGAAATCGTTATCGCTTTTAGGTGAATTTAAATCGAAAATGATTAAATCGAATATATGTTACAATCCAATGATTCCTGTAAACTTTACATGTATTTGGTTCACTAGTTGCCGTCAATTTTGCTGACTTTGTGTAGATTATACTTTTGTTCGGAGCCGCCATTTTCTCCCGTGTAGTGCACAGTACATCCATACTTAATTGTACAATACAAAATTAGCGGGTACATTCATTGGCGGGTACAATTGTTAGCGGGCACTTAAGTTAGCGAATTTGAGGCTCTTTGCTAATTTCGCTAAAGTTAGTACCCACTAACATTTGTAGCCTTAAGGTATGTCATTTGATCCTAACAATGCACGCAGTTAAGTTCAGTGTTGGTGTTGAGGTATATGTTATTTGAGGGAAGTACTATAGCACCCACATTGTAGAGTACATGCTTACATGAGTGTCTTGGTCCTCAAGCTGTTGGGTGTGATGTGAAGTGTACATGTACATGTTTGTGAAATGGAATATTTTAACTTGGTTTGAGTGGATTTGATTGGCTAGCAGTGGCTTGGTGGAACACTGTTAAATGTACCTCAAAACACTCTTCAATGATGTGCTTATTAAGCACCTTCCATTTAGCAACGTACTATTCCATTGTACAAAGAATCAGCCAAGGATACACAAATCTGTGAACCCAAAGAGATGGTAGCTGTACCAGCTAATAGTCCACTGTATAAGTTGTTTACCAAAACTCAGTTATTTGTTTTAAACTTAGAAATACAAAACAATGCATTTGATCTATCCTTTGATCTTCTTGACTTCACAAATTTGTGTATCTTGGGCTGATTCTTTTTATAATGGAAATGTACGTTACTTAATGGAAGGTGTTATTAGTTGATGTTTGGCTGTATGAATTGTGCTTGTCTCTCAACAGTGAAACCAGCATGTCATGTGACATTATCCTTAGTACTTCACACTTGCTAGGATTTGGTGTACCTCACAAGTACAAGTGTTGATTGAATGAGAGTTGGAGCAGTTACATCCCAACCTGTGTACATGTACCAATCTATGTACATGTACCAACCTGTGTACATGTACCAACCTATGTACATGTACCAACCTGTGTATATGTACCAACCTGTGTACATGTACCAACCTATGTACATGTACCAACCTGTGTACATGTACCAACCTGTGTACATGTACCAACCTGTGTACCTGTACCAACCTATGTACATGTACCAACCTGTGTACATGTACCAACCTATGTACATGTACCAACCCATGTACATATACCAGCTTATGTATATGTACAAATCTGTGTACATGTTACCAACCTATGTACATGTACCAAACTGTGTACATGTACCAACCTATGTATAAACATGTACCAACCTGTGTACATGTACCAACCTATGTGCATGTACCAACCAATGTGTTTAGATCTATTCTAAAGCTTTTGTCACATCTGTAATACCACGGAACTGGAAGGAAAATTGGTTCTTGAACTTTGTCGTTTCCATCTAAGCCATGCTAATGTCAAGTGACTTTGCTCACGAGGTTGTAATACATTCTACTTTAAAGTCTTTCTATAAACGGTTGCTAACATTCATTGCTTGGGCTTTTGACATCTTGTTTATTCATGGATTGTACAGTTTGTTACTTTACTCTGAAAAGCCTCAAGTTTTCAGAGGTTTTGCAAATTGAATGAACCACCTTTCCCTGAGCCTCAGAGAGAGCTTTGTAAGTTTCTAAACTATATACTTTGCATAGTTCTATAGCTCATTACCAATAGCGCATGGGGCCGCCATTTTATGGGGTGAAACCTGCAACTCACAGTGGGTGTGACCACAAGTTTGCTCATTTCTTTGTCCTCACTCTTCTAAACTCGGGTGACACCCCTGAACTATCCCAACACAAGTATTAGTCTTTCAATTTAGTATCAATCTTTCATTCAATCCAAAGAAGCTAGCATAGTCAACAGATAACAGGTGCCTTCATGGAGGTGTGAAAACCCCATTGGTATTCATTACGCATGTGAGACATGTCCGCGTTAAGTTGGAGTTGTGAAAATTTCGCTCTTAACCGTCTTTGTCCTGAACTTGTAGAAGCTTCAGAGCATCGAACGAGGGCTTAACATGTAGGTAGAAGCATAAAAGTTTCGAGAATTACCATTTTAAAAGATCTACCGTATATGCTCTAATTTTTCGTCATTCCAATTATTGGTCATGGGCTCCAAAAGGGATGAAAAGTATTCTAATTGATGAGGAAATTGCATGTGTTCTAATCCTACGTCAGAGACCCTATTTATTCATCACGCAGGCTGGACACCTTCGTTCTGCCATTTGTTGTGCCATTAATATACTGGAGAAACCGCTGTTTTTTCATTGATATTAGTCATTTTTATTTCGGTAGTTTATTTGCAAAGAAGTTCGTGTGGATTACCTAACCCCACTAAAAAGTGAAACGCTTTGGGCGCAAGATGGTGGAATGCTTCTAAGACTATTTAATCACATTGCCATAGCTAAACATTTATTAACTTTTCCATGCGGAGGCATTGACAACTCTGTTCCAAAGCCGAGGTCTGTAGAAACGACCCTCAAACAGCAAAATTCAAGCTGTTATAACTTAATTGCGACAGGAGTAATGTTTTTTTGCCTCCACTAGGAAAATCTGCATAATAATATTATTATAACAAATGGCTCGAAGTTGGCACCTATAAACCGTCTCCAGCTTGTTCCTTCATGTTGCGCTCAGCCGAAAACCGGAATTCCCAAGGGCGTCCAGATAGGTCCCAGGCCAGCATGTGACAGAGTTTAACGTGATGACAGAAAACATCACTAAACACAGGTTCGGTATGCAGGTATTACATATGCACATGTGAGGTGTAAACAAAATGGCACCCCAAAAGTCTGCTGAAATCACCCCCTTTTTTTCTTCCGTTCTATATGGTCCTGAGAAGGACATCAGACATCATTACAATTATTAAATGTTACATTTCTTGGTACAATTGTTTTTGTTGTGTTCGTTAAGCTAGAGAAACAATAGTTGATTCAGACCTATGAAAAACTTTCAGTGGAGAAGGCAGTCATGTAAATGCTCGATTAAGGGGATCATATGGAGTCGGAAGACATCTAACCAACGCAGGTGTGACATGTGCACATGTGAGCAGAAGTCAAAATGGCCGCCCTAAAGTCGGCAGAAATTAACCCCCACTTTTCTTCCATTTAGTTTACTTATGTAGTACAAAAAGCATACAGAGCATTTATTCAACTATTTAACGCTACAATTGTTGACTTAACTTTGCTGACCCAGCTTCGCGAAGCCGAAAAGACTAGCACAGATTCGGACCTTAAAATTAGGTTTAGTGCAAAACCCGGACATGTAAACCATCATTCTGAGCAGCCATACTTTGTTCAGAACCTTTCAACAACAATATCTAAATTTTCGCCGTTGGAGAACTTACCATTCCTCTTCGTTCCTGAGATGTGCACCAAAACGTTGTTTTTCATCCAAAGTAAAACACAAACTTGTGCACATGTCAGGAATGGGACATGCTAACAAAGTCTCCAATGGTGAAAATTTAGATTTACCTATCGTGATCTAACTCCCGCGACATGGCTCCTCTACACAACTGTTTAGATGACCGGGTTTTGGAAAGAATCTGCGGTCATTGAAGAAGTCTCTCTCTCGCCGTTTATCACAAGGTTGTCACGCGATATGATGACGTCACCAGCCAACGGTAACAATCGGTGAAATCGATACTCCTCCCAACACAAATGAATAGCTATTAGAACGTCAGACTCTTGAAAACACTTCATGTGCAGACTAACACACGATATTCGATATATTATTCTTCTGGTTGAGAGTAAAAGAGCGTATAATATTATCCTTCAAGCTACCTGTATGGCATACGCGTGACCAACGTGTGCACATCAGTAAAACATGTTATTATTCAATCAAATTCCTTTGCAAACCACACAACGCCCCTCTGTTTACTGAGAATGCACATGTTATACCTGCGAAATTGTCTAAATTTTCACTGTTAGAGAATTTTCCTAATCCTCTTCGTTTGCGAGATGTGCACCAAGATGTTGTTTTCATCCAGAATTTAACCACAAAACCGTGCACATGTCGGGAATGGAGGACTTGATCAAATTCTCCAATGATGAGAATTTACCTTTGTCATTGGTGAACCCCATTCCAAAACAAGGCTTCGCTACACACTCGCTCACATGACCGTCTTTTCGAAAGAAGTGCAGCCTTTGGTGAACACTGCCTCTTCGGCCATTAATTGTCACAAGGTTTTCACCTGACAAATATAACGTCAGCATTACAGGAGTCTCGAAGAAGATTTAGCCGAGTGTAGTAGATCGCATTCCGTTCTCCTTTTGTAGCTGTTTTCAGCTTCTAACGATCAGTAAACCTCTCTTATCCGTCTATTCCGTTGAAACTACCACAAATTCACTTGAAGTATTTCGACATGACTTGCATGCACAATCTCTGTATTCAGTGTAAGAATTGTATTAAATTCCACGTAAACCACAAAACGCCCCTCAAATTCCGCGAAGTGCACATACCTGCGTATTAGTAATATGCCTGAATATCAGCTCCAATCACTGGATAAATGCGTGACTAATAACTTGAAGGCACCTAAAAATAAAATTTTATCACTATGCAAACTGGGAAGCTCTATCCTAACAAATCTGGACATGTCTCACATGCTACCTAATTGTATTTCCAAGGAAAAGGACCATCTCTGCGTACATGCCTTAATTTGCAAATCATAACTCACCTATGGTTTCACTTATGGCTCTGAAACTTGGTTGTTGGCATCCTTGATATGCCATACAGCCCGAGTACCTGTGTCTTGGCTGCCAATGGTAAAATCGACCCCAGATTCATACCCTCAGCACTTGGCAATCTGTCATACAGCCCTCAACTGTAAGCCAGTGCTTACAACTACTTAGCTAACCTATACAAAGACAGCTGCACCAGTGTGGCCAGTCTGGTTTAGGCTGAACCACTTTTTATAGCTTACTTGGATCCTTTTTAAATTTGTCCAGCTCTCCAGAGAAATTTGCACCTTTACTTTGTAATAGTACTCACTGTACACCCTAGATTGACATATGCGTTGACGTATTGATTCCGCCATTTTTACCACGTGTTGCGTGACAGTGCCTGAAAATGTCCATTCATAGAGATTTTAATAGGCTAGTTAGGATGCCACAGTACACAGGTGAGTTATGTGCACATTGAGGGAAATTTCAAAATGGCCGCCGCAAAATTTGGTCACAAGTACACCCCCTTTTTCTTCTTTCGCAGTGAATAATATGGAAAGGCGAAGGTAAAAGACTTTAATTGAACTCTTTAACTCTCTATTTCTCCACTTTGTTAACTTCTAAAGAGCGTATCGAAGGGGGAATTTCGAACTGATTCGAAGTATACGATTTTACCTCCACCTTAAAACGTGCCGTATTTAAAGATTCTGTGGAGACAAGCTATCTACGGCGAAGAGTTCTTTGGAATGGTAGCTAACTTTTCACCATAGCGCCTTAAGAAATTCCACTTCGTTCCGAAGATGTGCAAATTTTTGTGGTCTTTTTAGATAAATATTTTATAAACACGTGCATATAAAACGAGAGGAACAAGCTTTTAAGAGGCGCTACAGTGAAAAGTTAGTTTTACCCTTTGTTAACAAGCTTGCAAATTCTCGAAGCTCAAGCGGGTCATTTTCATCGGCGCGTTTTGAGAAGAAATTTATCTCCTGCAAATATCCTTTTTCTTCTCTTAGTCACACCAATGTCAGGTGACTTGGCGCATACGTTACATTACGTCACGAATAGGTACTGTTCACGGAAGCTGCAAGCTGGCATGTGTATTCATCTCTCAATTTTTATAGCAGCTATATCTTGTCCCTGACTCCAACGATTCAACAGGCAACTATTATTGCCGTTCAAAGCATTTGGATAGTGCTGAACGTAGGTTAGAATGAGAATTGTCGGTTAGTTACCCCCTGCGTGGTTTTGTACGAAATAGTGCCCCAAGAATGCCATTGAGATCACTTGTTGCAAGGTACTGATGCTGATAAAGTCTATTTGTAAACATTTGAGTTATTAGTACTCACAATATCAATGTACAGTTCACTCAGTTCATCAGTAATCCGTACCACGCAACAAGCGATTTCAACAGCATTCGCTCCTATGAAACCACGCAGAGGATACCTAACCCGACAATTCACAATAAATACACAAAACCTAACCGTCGTTCAGCACTAGCAGTGGTTCGGATCCTTCTTTTAGAGGAGCATTCACCAACGCGTCACAACTGGTCATCCTTTGGTCACGCAGATCGCGCATGATCTGGCTTGCAAAGGCGTTACAATGTAATCACATTCCTTATTACCACAGAAACGCCCCTCTATAGTTCAATGTGTACGTAACCTACCTGCGCATGGGAACAGCTTTAACGTGCAAGAAGGACTCTCAGAGTAGTCATAAGACAGGGTTGCAGGATTCTCTGCGGAGCCAGGATAGTCTTACTAATTTCCAGAAGTGAGAATTTAGAAATCAAACCTTGTTCTCCCTTTCAACATACTCAGTTACAATCAGGTCTTGGCTTCCTTACAATGCAATCACACCTTGACAATGTTTGTGTTCAATGATAACTCAAGAGATATTAAATCATTTGATGATAGTGCATGTTTACATGTAATATTATTAAGATGATTTCATCTCTTTTGAGTCATCGCTAAATTACCTAGTATAGTAGCAAGTGAAGTCATTAGCAAAAGCACATGCAGAACAGCTGCAGGTTTTAGAAGCTTTTGAGGAAAACTATATTGTGGGATTTATTATTACATTGCTTGCATACTGTAAGTGTACTTTATGCATCACATGGTGGATATGTACATCACATGGTGGATATGTACATTACATGGTGGATATGTACATCACATGGTGGATATGTACATCACATGGTGGATATGTACATCACATGGTGGACATGTACATCACATGGTGGATATGTACATCACATGGTGGATATGTACATTACATGGTGGATATGTACATCACATGGTGGACATGTACATCACATGGTGGATATGTACATCACATGGTGGACATGTACATCACATGGTGGACATGTACATCACATGGTGGATATGTACATTACATGGTGGATATGTACATCACATGGTGGATATGTACATCACATGGTGGACATGTACATCACATGGTGGATATGTACATCACATGGTGGATGTGTACATCACATGGTGGATATGTACAATCGCGTCGAAGGAAATATTTATAGACTGTAGCCTGACCACCTTTAAAGAGTCAGTGCCACCTCTGAAGTATGTGATTAACTATAATTTGTAGGCATTAATCCATGTCTATGGTATTCAGATGCTTTGTTTATTCTTTGTATCTATTTATAGTCCTCCCCTCACACCCCTTCCAACTCCTCCTCTCACCCCTTCCTCCTCTCACCCCTTCCAACTCCTCCCCTCGCCCCTTCCAACTCCTCCCCTCGTCCCTTCCAACTCCTCCCCTCTCCAACTCCTCCTCTCACCCCTTCCAACTCCTCCTTTCACCCCTTCCAACTCCTCCCTTCGCCCCTTCCAACTCCTCCCTTCACCCCTTCCAACTCCTCCCCTCGCCCCTTCCAACTCCTCCCCTCGCCCCTTCCAACTCCTCCCTTCACCCCTTCCAATTCATTTCTCCCCTCAACCCTTCCAGCTCCTCCCCTCACCCCTTCCAGCTCCTCCCCTCACCCCTTCCAACTCCTCCCCTAACCCCCTCCAACTCCTTGACCCCTTGAATATTCCTAGACCCTCCCCTATACTGTTTGTACAGTGCTGTATGGACAAGGGTGACTTTGGATTCTCATGTCACTTGTCAAAGAAATGTATACATATCTCACTATCCATCACATGTGGTCTGCATCACTAGATCTTTGCTGCACTACTTGTGAGCTTTGTTGTGTCAGACTCTGCACTTTCAACAACCTTGTTGTTGTTTCTATTACAGCACATAGATCAGCTACTCTTTACAGAGAAGTTTCAGTCTAAGCTCATGGAAGGTCAGCATACAATGAGTCATTTGCCCTCTACCCACATGTGTACATGACTTGAAAGCATCCTCCTTCAACCTATACAGCTGCAATTGACAAAGGTGGTTCTGTGGAAGTGGAGATTGTCAAAGTAGTGACTCTTGGACCACCAGAATCTGGTAAGACTCAACTGAAGAAAGCGTTAACCGGACAGTTTGAGAACTCAACACAAAGCACTCTAGTTTCCACTGAAGCCGATGTAGTTATGGAGTGCTTTATAGAAGGAGAGTCCAAGTTTGCTTGGAAACAATTCGATTCAACCGAACTGCAATCCTCTCTGTGTGCCACAGTAGAGAAGGATATGTACGATACTTCTCACAGTCAGTTTCATACAGCACAGAAGGGCACAAGCAAGGGGAAAGGACAAGTACCACTTCCTGTAGCCGGGGAAGAACGCCTCAATACTGAACCTGTGCTAGAACCAGAGCAAGCATCAGTTGAGGGAGAGGTAGTGCACAGCAAAGAAGACACTACTTCACCTACCACACGTAAGGTAGACCTTCCAACTCAAAATGAATTTTCCGCTTTAACGAAAAGGGTTGTTCGCCGATATCCTCAAGAATTTGGGGATAAGTACCTAAAGAAGGTTAAGCTGATCCACATGATCGACAGTGGTGGACAGCCAGCCTTCCTTGATTTCCACCCTCTAGTTGCCACCAGCAGAACCCTCTACCTACTGGTGTACAACTCACAGGAAGGTCTCTCTGCTCGCCCTGCACTCACGTACCGCAAACCCACTGAGTTTCCCACCAAATCCCTTCCGAATCCATCCCAGACCAATTTGGACATGATCAAGAGGTCCTTGCACTCTCTTCACCACTGCAAGGATAAATTATTGAAAATGGAAGGTACAATACGGGACCGCCTCGGTGACAATGTCACCATTGATCAATCTGATGTGCTCTCAATCATTGTAGTGGGATCTCGAAAGGCCCAGCAGTGTCAAGAAGATCCTTCAAGTCTGTTGAAGTCACACTGCTGTAGCATCCCAATTTGGGACGACACCCAGTGGAATGTAGTTCTTGTGGATAGTCTCAATCCTTCTTGCAGTGGTGTTGAGGAGCTGCGCGAAAAGATTTCGAAAGCCGAATCAAAGTTTAAGATCCGTTTTCCCCTTTTGTGGTTCCACTGTCAGCTGATGTTCTGGTCAACTGATGACCCCTCCCTCTCTGTGCTGAAATACCACCATCTCCAAATGCTGTGTATGGAGCACAAGTTTGTCTTTTCAGCTGAGGAATTCCTTGCATTAATAACCACCTTCCACATGCTTGGTCTGTTTGTGTGTTCTGGCATTGATCGCATCAGAGAGGATCCAAATGATTCTGATAGCCTCTACAACTCTCCTATCTTCACAAAACCTAATGTTCTCTATCAGCAAATATCAAAAATTCTTGAAATTCCATTCCATGATGTAGGAAATCCTAAATCTCTTCTCTCAAAGGTCCATCGAAACTTGTTCAAAGATATTCAAAAAGAGGGCATCCTTACGCCCAACTCCCTCCATCTGTTGGGGGTCCCGGACATTCTGGGATCATTCACTGGATTCCACTCATACTTGCTAAAGTCTCTGGTGAAGTGGGGATTGGCTGCTCAAGTATCACAAGACCCCCTTCAGCTCTTCATTCCATCTGCCCTGCCCACACGTGCTGATGCCCACTGTTCTCTGAGTGAGAGCCCTATTCCACAGCTGGCTCTGGCTATCATTGGTGAAGAGTCGGATGATTATTACCATCTTCCTCAAGGCCTCTTCCCTCACTTCATAGTTAGCCTCATGAACCACCATAGTGGTGGCTATGAATTGAGGAAGAGCAAAGAAAATTCCCAACCTCACTGCCGGGATGTTGTCACACTTATCAACGATGCCTGTGAGGAAACAGAATTCCCTTACACTGTTTGTGCTGTGGACAACATCAACCACATCTCTGTCCACATCATTCCAGTTCTGGAGGATGAATCCAGCCCCCAGTGGTCTTCAGAAGATGTTGCAATCATCATTGAAGACATGAAGCAGTCCATGGAAGAGGCTTATTCCAGGCTGTACCAGAGGTCCACTCAACCCCGAGTGATCCTCTGTTGCCCATGCTCACTTTGCCCTCTTGCTCAACAGAAGAAGCATCTTGCTCAAGTGGACTGTGAGCGACTTACCCTTCACTGTTTGTCACTGGAATGTGACAGACCCTATGCCAAGAAGTGTTCTGGCACAATGGAGGCTATTCTGAAAGAGATGAAAAGTAAGGGATCTCTACCCTAAGTTGTCACACCTTTCTATGTACATAGTCCATACCACCATGTGTGTAATGTCTCAGCAGCTTTGTAGCTTACATTGTAAGTGTAGATGATGAGTGTACACAGAGGTACATTCACTGCAAAGAGTCCATGCAATACATGTATTCCCTCAAGTACACAACATTCTATCCACCAACACTTTGTATAATACTGTGCATGTATTTGCAGATTACAATCACCATACCTGTCTATGCTTGAAGCATCCATACAATGTATTGGACATTAGCTCACCCTCTGAAACAACATGTGATAGTTTCCATCTCAATCTCTCTCTTACAGGGGCACAGAGGAAAACAGAGCCTGTCAAGCTTCCTAGTTCTCCTTCAAAACAAGATTCATGGTCAGTTGTAGCTCCAATCTTGTGAATAGTTGTTCCTTTACAAAGTTAAGTTGAATTCATTTGACAATTGGTAGCTATAGTGATGTTTCTACTCCTGTAACAGGCACCATTGTAGATCATACTTCCAATGACTTCCTTTGTGAACTATGATATGGCAACTCACCATGCCCAGGTTCTTCACTGTGCATAGCATATCCAATAGACAAGACTGTACGTACTATCCTGGTATCTATTAGTTTACTGTATGTACAGTATAGACCCTTCACTGTTCCAAGTATAGACCCTTCACTGGTCCAAGTATAGACCCTTCACTGTTCCCAGTATAGACCCTTCACAGTTCCAAGTACAGACCCTTCACTGTTCCAAGTACAGACCCTTCACTATTCCAAGTATAGACCCTTCACTGTTCCAAGTACAGACCCTTCACTATTCCAAGTATAGACCCTTCACTGTTCCAAGTACAGACCCTTCACTATTCCAAGTATAGACCCTTCACTGTTCCAAGTACAGACCCTTCACTGTTCCCAGTATAGACCCTTCCCTGTTCCAAGTATAGACCCTTCACTGTTCCAAGTATAGACCCTTCACTGTTCCAAGTACAGACCCTTCACTGGTCCAAGAACACTCTTGCAGCTGCTTCACTATCCTATTGCAGTAGCATAGTCATACACCTACAGGAACACCTTCCATTTAGCAGCATACTATTCCATTATACAAAGAATCAGCCTAGGATACACAAATCTGTGAACCACAAGAGATAGCAGCTGTACCATCTGCTAGTCGAATATATAAATTGTTCACTGTAACATTGTTATTTGTTTTGAAGTGAGAAAATGAACTAAGCTAAGCCTTGTCTTTGATCTCGGTTTCGCAATTTGTGAAACTAAGGCTGATTCTTTTAATAATGGAAAGGTGCATTGCTAAATGAAGGTGTTACAGGGGAAATGACTTGGTCACATCTAGCTGGTACTGCCTAGCCCTTCACATTACACTGAAGAAACTCATGTGGCCTGTTAACATTCTCTGTAACACACTGCATGGTAACTGGTAGTGAAGTTCTCATTTGGTGAGAGATTTGATGCTACCTTGGATCCATTGTAATCAGCTTCTATTGTATACCTGTAGTCCCCCAAGTGAGGAAGATGATGTCCAGCCATCTCATCCCACCTCTTCAAAGAGCCCTGAGCACCAGCATCCAGTGCTGAGCACCCCAGAAGGTATAGTTAACTGTACATTCACCATGCAGCCACAATATATGCCATTCTGTACACTCACTGAAGCTGTAGTTATTGTGGAAACATTAGTGGCTGTTGACCCTCTAAACTACTGACAGTGCTAACAAAGTGCATCCCTCAAATGTGTGAAGACCACACTACAGTACAGCCTGTCCACAATCATCATTATAGCAGGGAACCACCAGTCAATGGTGGACACATGTTGTCTGGTAAAAAGCTGGTACCTGCACATTGTTTTACACCTTTGTCAAGGAGCCACCTGTCTATACAGCAGCCACTACACAGCTAGGGCAGGGTATTTATAACTGACCGTGGGATTAACGTCAAAATGGTCCTCGCTGCACATGTGGGACATGTCCGCACTACTTTAAAGGTGGGAAAATTTCGGTCTTATTTATATGCGACTGTACTTGTGAAAAGGGACCACTTCGTGGGTCTAGCCAATTTTGCGTTTTTTGCATGATTCCATAGCGTTTCAAATGCACTACAACGTGAATCCACTCGTGCTGTCGTCGCAAGTTCCTTTCTGGCGTTACATCTGAGTTTATTCCGCTATCGCGTATACTTTACTTTTGAGCTGCAAGAGTTTATGGTTCTATTTCCGTTAGTATGTATACTGTTAGTATACGGCATTCGTCAAGTGCAGGTCTTTTCCATTGTCTTTTTATACAGGCAGTGATTATGTCATTGACCACAAGTTTAGATATGCGGATTGTATGGAAGCTATCAAGATGAAAAAGTGCTATAACTCACTTAAATTTAATCGTAATGCACTGAAACTTCAAAGAACATTCGAAAATTTCCTAAGAAAAAGATATGTGTAAAAACGAATTCCATGCGCCTTTCAATAATTTGTTGTTTTAGTGCCTTTCTCAAATGTTTGCTTTACAACGAATTGGTCCCTTTTTTTCAAGTACAGTCACATATCTTTTGTTCTCAACTTGTAGAAGCTTCAGAGCATCAAACAAGGGCTTAGTATGTAGGTAGAGGCATAAACGTTTCAATATTACCATTTTAAAAGATCTGCTTTATTCATGAAGAAACTAGTAAGGTTTTCCTAACCCCTACTAAAAAGCGAAACGTTTTGGGCGCAACATGGTGGAATGCTTCTAAGACTAGTTTTTCACATAAATCGCTATTTAATAACAAAACATTTATATAGTAACTTTTTCATGCATTTACAATTCCGCTCCAAAGCCAAGATCTCCAAAAATGACTCTCAAAAGGCAAAATCCAAGCTGCTGTAACTTGGGACAGAGATAAAAGTTTTCTTGCCCCCACATGGAAAAGTTGTAACCTACAAATGGCTCTATGTTGGCACCAATAAACTTTCTCCAGCTTGTTCCCTCACGTACGCAGGTAAGTTATGTCCGAATTGAGGCTGGTAAGGGGCGTTTTGCGGTTTGGCAGGTATGCGATTAGATCGTCACGCCTCGGACACTTTATCACGCTCTCGCCATGTGACCACGTCCCACACGACAATATACGCGCGAATATACTGGCTGCCACGCTTGCGTGCTTGCCTTTTTTTTAATATGGCCGTTTCAACAAAAATCCACGTTTACAATGGGGATACCTCTTATACTGTACGATTCTTTGTACATTTGCATGGATTGTCATCCAGTTAAGGCATTGAAGTGCTGCATGGACGAAAGTATCTATTGCACCGGCGCTCTAAACTTCCCGATCAACGCGTATACGTGCACCGTTCGGTTCTCACTGCCGCGCAGCCTGGACAACTTAGCCTGCCCAACATTACAAGTAAACAAAGCCAGTAAGTAAATTATACATTAATTAAATAAATGGTTACAAAGTTAATGCTGCTACGTAAATGTTCAGTTAATTATCGGTAATGGCAACATTCGCCATTTGTTTGGTTATGGGGCTGTACACCAAGCTGCTTGAGGGGGTAAGATTGGATATGTGTGTGGTGGTGGGGGTGAAGTTGATGGTGTTGGTGGTGGTAGGGGTGGTGGGGATGTTGGTGGTGGTGGTGGGGATGTTGGTGGTGGTGGGGATGTTGTTGTTGTTGTTGGTGGTGGTGGTGGTGGTGGTGGTGGTAGTGGTTGTATATTGTAGTGGTGTATGTATTGGTAATGACATGTGGACCAGGTGTGCAGGAGGAGTGACAATAGCTTGTTTGGTGGTAGTGGTGGGAATGTATGCTAGCGGGGTGGATAATGGTACTGGTGAAAGGTGGCCATGGGGTGTGCAGATTGTCGAAGGGTAGGGACTTGGAGATAGGCTCTGTCCTGCAGATTGAATCTGTAGGGGGAAACCATAGAATCAGATAATAATATTGTGTGGGAAACATATACTACCATGGTAGTATTTTGTGAATATCATCCCATGATATATAATCCTAATGGGTCGCAACCTGAAATAAGTGTAACAATTACAGTTACTGCACTTACCATATGGTGCAAGTCACTCCGGTTGATGTGCAGGAAAGTGCATTTGTCACCTTTTCTGCACCCATCTCTAGAACCAAAAAATCGGCAAACTTTGGTTTTGTATTTCTTTTTTTTCTCTGTACGAATTAAAGAGCTATTACGTAGATACGATAGACATTTGCACAGTCCCATCGATTATAAACTCACTTTGCTCACTTGCTTTGGACTTTCCTTGATATATGTTGTTGTTAATGTTAATAGTACTAGACATTTCAAGTTGACTAGTTGAAACAGCAGTTACAGTAGGCTTGTGACTGGAGTGTGCTTAAATCATAGACTAGACTAGACTAGAGTCTATGCTTAAATACTCCTAGTCATGGTTCCAGTGAGGTGCCTTAACTAAATGATGTACTACCACATGGGGTCCTATCACAGACCCCATGCATGGCTGTTGAGATTCTCTTAGGTAATGTGGTGGTTTTTAAAAAAACCTTTTGTTGATCCACTATTCCAGGATAGACCCAACAGACATTCATTACCATGCAACAGCATTCAATGAGGGGAGCATATTCAGCTGTTTAGCATGCAGGTAAAATTAACTCTTGTCTTACTTGGGCTCCTATTCAAGCAGATCTCCCCATTCAGACACAGTGTAAACCACAATCAACATGATTTACTGGTCTTAATTTATTTGACAATCATGTGTGTCATTATACAAGTTGAAGACTTCCCAGTCTAAGACTGTAATAACTACGTATGTAATGATAAGCATATAGCTTTTAACTTAGGCCACATGAGTTAGTAGTACAGTGGCCTTCTTTAGGTCATTTGACATCTTTCTGTATGTGTCTGTCTTTTTCTGTTTGTTCCTTTCCAATACAACCATTTCAATCTGTATTTTAGTACGCAAAGATACTAGCTTTCTTCTAAAGAATAGTTTTAACAATCTGTACTCATTCGAATTGGTATTACCTGCAGTAGTCAGTTCGTCTAGGGTCTTCAATTCTGGAAAATTCCCTACAGTTCTGCTCAAGGCATGGGCAAGTTTAGACTGGAATGTGTACTCCTGAGCAGTTGCCTGGGTTGTAGTTTCAATTCTATGGCTAGACTGACTTGCAGCAACTGTGGTTTCAATTCTATGGCTAGACTGTATTGCAGTAGTAGTTGCTGACTGTTCTCTTAGACTACTGTCGCTCACTTGAGGTGGCAACATTGTGTTCAGCACTGCTGTTGACTCAGTCTCATCAGGCTCCATATCACACCCAGCTGTAGCATTGCTATGTTCTACTGGTGTGTGCTGGTTTCTTTGTGGGGTGGAGGTTGTTATTGGTATAGGGATTGATTCATTGGACACAGACAACAGGTCACTGTCAGCATATGTTAGGCCTGAGAGGTCTTCAGTGCTCATAAGTGTAGTGTCCATTGCCTCAGATACATTAGGATCAAGGGTCACAAGTTCATCTGATTCGGAACTTTGCCCAAATTCTGTTACATTAAGAACTGAACCACTGCAGTCATAGTTCCTCACAGCTGTGATGGGAAGGCCTATTTTGTCTTGTAGGATTGCCCTCCAACATTGATCAGCTCTAGCTGAGACATCCTTCAAGGATGCACTCCTGAAGTGTAATACATTGGGGCCCTCAGTACGGTACTCTAGGTCTAGGTCACTGTCTAGGAACATTACAGTACCTTCAGGAGATCTATGCCACCACACCCCTTCCCCATGTACAAGATAGTGAGCAATTCTTTGTAGGTGGCACTGGAATTCCCCTAGGTGGCTCTGAATGAACTCTTTGCTGAAATGACTTCCACGGTAGTGTGGGAGATTCTTGGCGCTCTGTTTGATTCTAGAATGCTCACCTGAGATCTGACTGTAGCATGTAGGTTCAGGACTGGAATCTAGTTGTTTGCACTGTAGCTTAATTAATAGGGACTCAACAAACCCATCTACTTTGTGGTCAGTGTTCATGGCTGCACGCCCGGCCTGCTTAAAAAGACGCTCTTCAGCCTCAGTATTGGTTGAACGGCTGCAAACTAGTTCATGTTGAACTGGACCATGCATTAGCATTGAGTGAAAGTAGATTGAGCACCTGTCTGGTTTGAATAGGTCAATATAAATCACATGGTGCAGAAAAGCACAATTGTAGAATTGCAAGCATTGCCTTGGCGATCGCTTGCTGTCATTAGAATACACTATTTCTGAGATCTTGACTAGTGTGCTGATCAGTACATGCACTGGATCATTTGTGTCGAGTTTACTTAGCACTAATATATGCATAACTTGGAGCAGTGCATTCCTATAGTCTGAGCCATAAAGTTTAGGTTTTTTGTGGAAGTCAAAAAGGTACTCCTGCACCTTGGACTTCACACCTGGCTGGGTGATTACACTAGGGAGCTTACTCAATAGGGTAGCTATGTGACCTTTTAGATCATGAAGGGGCTCAAATGACAATACAGTGTATTTAAATAGATTCATATCACATAGGTCAACAGTGGGGTTCAACAGCAATAAAGCTGGCACCCTCTGGACCCCACAGAGGTGGTCCTTGAGGATGTCAGTCATGCCTTTCTTGTTATTAGGAGGGAAATCATAAATCTTTCTATTCACTAGTTCCTGCCTCAATTGTTCACGGCTAAGAGACTCAAAACTGCTCACTTTGTTTGGAACTTTGCCGAATACACCACATGTGGCCATCTTCTGAATGTCATCTAGATTTCTTAGTTTAGAGCATTGTACCACGGCAGTGTAATCCACAAAGTCCTTTACATGACAGTCACATACAAGACAGCAGTAGTTGCCCCCTCTCTGTATGCCTGCCTCAAACCAGGCTGACTGCTTGTCACCTTTAAAAAACTGTAGTGAGTCATGCAATTCAAGGCCGTTGTCCAGGACAATGGGGTCAGAAAGGCTATCTAGACAGGCTACTCTCTCTGGAATCAATCCTGCCTGGTCAGCTGAGGATGACGAGCAGTGGGCTATTATATACACCTCACCCTGCTCTACAGTCTCTTGTACACTCATGGTGGACTTACTAGATCTAGCTACTTCCTCGTCCGTGAGGTACACTAGAGGGTTGTACACTGCCCCAACAACAAACACTACCAGACCATACCCCAGGAGTACAGAGTGGTCAGACCATACCCACAAGGATCTGTTGCATTGGTACTCTCTCAGTAGTGATCTCATGTTATGTATTTCCTTTGACTCAAACTCAGGTAGAGCACTAGGTGCAACCTTTGAGACTAAAGCTAGTATTTTATCTCTGCTCATTTCACTAATTTGTGATTCAGTGTACATTCGCATTAAGTACCTATGTTTGTCTGTCAATTTTTGTCGAATTTCTGTAAGTGAGTATTTGCGGCCCATAGCAGTTTTTTCACATCTCTCCCCGTGTTTGTAATAGGTCACTGGCAAAGGGCAGCAGGGGGACCCTACACTGATTATATTGGTTTCAAGCAGCTCTTTCTCTTGCACCTTCAACTTCTTACTGGTAGGCAGTGCTGGCATGCTTACATCGGAGTTTTGGTACTTTTTCAAAATTCTTCTTTGTTTTGGAACTACCTCAGTTTCTGGTATTTCACAACCCAGCTCTAAAGCTAGCAGTTTGATTCTGTGGCCAGCATCTGTCCCCCTGATTGCAAACTGTTTTGCCAGTGCACTACCAACAAACTTTTCAGTTTTGTCCCAGTTTTGTAGTTTATGGCATAAAGCTTGGAATTCCCTAGTGTTCTGGCAGTCACTCTCTTTCAGAGGCCACCTTTTCTTAGTCTTTTTGGATTGGGTGGTATCTGGATTATCATAGAACATACCAAGTCTTTGCTTGTCATACTTTGTGAAGCTAGTGTCCTGTGCATGTACACGAATTACAGCATTCTCAGCTAGTGCCTTTTTCACTTCATCAGTACATTGTTTCTGTGTGTTTTTAACTACATTTTTGAAGGGTTGTATGTGATTGATTGCTACTTCAGCAAAAGGCTGACCTGTTGAACTAAGGCACAGTGAATTAATTTTGTCATAGTGGGCTCGAGCAAATTCTTTTGCTGAAACTTGCTCCAATGGGCCATGAAGGTTTTCCTCATTTTCACACCTAAAAAGTGGCCGCAGTGGCATTGCTTGCTGTAATTCAGTGTGTTCAACAGCACAGGCAATACAGTTTGACACGGAGTGGCTCTGTTGGGATTTCTTGTCCATTTTCTGCCACTTTGCAAGTGAAAACGTCTTGATATATTCACTTCGATCTTCTACAGGGTGCCATTTAGAATTAAAAGCAGCTATAACCTTTTTAACCATTCTATCAAATTTTGATGGAGTTGTTGCATTTACTGTAATGAAATCAGATTTGTCAAGGTTGCATATTGCACCAAAATTATCCAAGAAAGTTTGCTGTGGGTCCAAATGTTTTATTTGTTTTCTTGGCCCACTGTCTTGCGTAGTTTGTTCATGAGCTAGTTGTACAGTAATGTGTGTACTACTACTACTACTACATGCACCATCAGTGTTGTCACTACTCTGCATGTTAACGTCTGTTCTATTGCCTTGTCCTTCAACATGACATTGTAGTTTATTACTGGTTTTGCTAACTGTAGAGACAACCCCTTCTACCTCACTTTCTAACAGCCTTGGCATACCATTTTCCTTGTATGGGGATACCTTGCTTCCCAAGGACAACTCAAGAGATGTATCATTTGTACTATTTGTCTTACTTTGTACTTTGCTCGGATTTGAAGTCTTTTTTTTGCCTTTCTCAGATGGTGGCTTACCATACAGCTGGCAAATAGCTGTGCGGGCATACCCACAGTTCAGAACAAGACCTGTGTTTTCTTTAAACATCACTGTGACAGCAACAACCTGTATATAAGATGGGACTGTATGTTATATAGGTTTCAACAATTTAACTATCATGTTGCAATTTTATGCCTGGTTATTCAGTAATCAATGTCATATTATTAGTTCCTTACAATTCGGAGTTTCAATCCCAGCCTGTGATAGGCAACAGTCTGTTCTTCACTCAACAATTCAGTTAGCGTTTCGATTTCAGCTCGAGAAAGGCTTCCCTGTATAACCAAGCAGCTTCGAATTTCCCTCCAAAGTCTACCACAAGTAATGCGATCACGCGCGATGTAACCTCAGCACAATGATGAATACCGTGACGTCATAATTAGTTCTCGTGACATCATGTGACTTTGCTCTGAAGTTGGGTCTTCTTCACTAGGTAAATTTCTTCGTAAAAGGCGGAGATCTAGATGGCGGTGCATAACTGCAGAAATTTAAGAGATGATTTCTAAAAGGTAAAGCTAAATTTTCACCGCGTATAATTTCGATTGCTTGTTCCATTCAAGTTATGTCTAACTATATCCTGTCTTGTCCTTGCTTGCAAACTACAAAATGCTGTACATAACAACGAAAGAACTGAATTTCAAAATTATACGCGGTGAAAATTTAGATATTGATCCTAAGGTTATTTTGAACCCATTGTAAGGTTGAAAAACCACCATCTAGGTCTCCGCCTTTTTCACTAAAGCTGTTTTCGTATGTTGTAGCAAATGATTAATTGTGCAACTGTTGAACACATCACACAAAAGAAAAGGTTATTTCTACTTAGTAGACAAGTTAAAAATATTATTCATGGCTTCTTGTAGGCTTCTTAGGAGGTATCTGTGAAGAAAATAGGGGTGCAATTACGGTCACCGTAGTGGCGGCCATTTTGACGGTGCCATAAAATTGGACATAACATACCTGCGTAGCATCCAGCCGAAAACTAAAATTCTGAAGAACATCCAGTTAGGTCACAAGCCAGCAGAGCAAACATGACGACAGAAAACTTCACTTAACGCAGATTTGGCATTCAATTGTATGCGCGCGAATTCCAGTCTAAATCATGAGATGAATGCGTGACTAATAACTTATAGGTGCCGAAAAATAACATTTCATCACTACAAACTGAGGAGCGCTATCATAATACATCTGGACATGTCTCACATGCTTGGTAAAAAGTTTCTCAAATACTCAACGTTTTCTTCCCAATACCAATAGGTGCAGGCTCAGTCTATCACAGGTATGTTATGTCCAATTGGATATGAACGGGACATAAAATAGAAGGGTGGACATTATCAAAGCACTGAAGGAAATCGCCTTGTTTTCTGTCAGAACGAAATGTAGAGCTCTAAGTGATGTTTGGACTAACACTTGACAATGTCCATTTTGTATCTGACATAGACCTGAACCTAATCTATATTGTCATTTGACAGCATCTGCTACCCGACAAAGAAGGATGATGACTGCACAAGGAATTTTCAAATGAAATTCCGGTCGGAAAAAATTTAATTTATGGATTTGAAACTTTCACAGATAAAGGAGCAAACCCTCAGATTGAAATATGAATCTTTGTACGTTGTTCCTTTCGTTTTATGTCCAGCGTTTTGTGACCGCATGGGTGTTTTTTCTCAGTTTTTCTTGTGAATATCTTATATATTGAAGCCGTGGAATGGAGCAGCAAAATTCATTTTTCGATTAGTAAGTTTACACTTTGTTGCACATTTTGAGCCTCCTTTTGTGTACAAAAACCCCGATTTCTCCGACCAGAATTTGCAATCTTTGTGTTTTTACATAGTCCTGACAAGAGGTCTACAAAGACAATCTTTCAAGTGCATTTGGGACATGTCCATTAGCACTTTAATGGCTTCCCAAAGTCGGTGAATTTACTTTTTACAAGTTGCTTTATTTCTTCACAATATGTAGTGGAGTGGCCAATGAATGTTTTTAAAGCATTACAAACATATCTAAGAACACCTTCCAATTTGTAATGCACAATTCCATTATGAAATATTCAGCAAAGGATCCACAAATTTGCAAACCCATGAAGATCAAAGGAAAGATCAAAGAAGTTGTTTTGTGTTTGCCTATTCAAAACACAAAACATTGTCGCTGTAAACAACTTTTACAGTGGAGTTACAGCTGGTACAGCTGCTATCTCTAAGGGTTTGCAAATTTGTGGATCCTAGGCTAAAATATTTCCTAATGGAATTGTGCATTGCATTATGGAAGGTTTTTAAGGTACACATTGAGCTATTTTTCATCTAAGTAGCTTGCTTGAGCGTTCGACTAATCGACGATTTATCAGGTAGTTGAGTTGGGCAGTTATTCGACGCGAGTAAATTGGAACATGGGCCTACAGACACAGGATGAAGACTGAATTGTTTCTAATGTAAATATATAAGTTTCTACCGATGGGGGTTTTGATTACCAAAATAGTTTTAAAGATATTCAGCAAATACTCACAGCGCGATAAAAGATTCGTCAATAACTTCTCTGAAAACGAGTACATCAAAACCCCCATGCATCGGTGAAAAGTTGAAGCAGTCAATGCTGATCACAATGAAACACTCAGAAGGTTCTTACGTGGCTCCGCTGATTCACTCGGCGACGTGGCATTCTGTAAAAAAATCTCTCTCGCAAGGGGCCTGTTTTCACATGATAGTCATGTGACGAGGGCTGTGACGTCATCGAACTCTTGGTACCATTGGAAAGTGAAGACTACTTTGAAGGTGGGGAAGCATGGCAAGGACTGATGTGTTGCAAGCAAAAGAATGTCAGAGGAAACAGGCCATTATTTAAAGAAAGCGGATGACTGAAGAAAGTGTAAAGGCGGCAAAAGAGGAAAATTTTAAGCGTTTGAGTCATTCGGCGCGGATCGTCAATCTCGAAGAACAAGGTACGTACGGTAGTCGTTGTTGAGCTTAAATCTAAATAGAAAAGTCTCTTTTACTAGCCTAAACATGTATCACTTTATACAGCACTCTTAACGCCTTCAACTTACCACTGACTGAAAAATTACACCCAATTTCGAAACTCCTGCAGTCCGCAATTGTCCTTATGCGAATATACATGCTTGACACTGTTTCTCCTCAGATAAAGGCTTAAAAGCACCAAATCTACGATGTATTGCCATGCAGCGCTATCGATCTAGCTTGCTCCTAAACTAAAACGTCATAGAATGTCACGCATATGTCACATGATTCGAAGCCATCTTAGTAACGTTTTCACTAAAATTTAAGCTTGTTATCACATTAGGGAGATTTTTAACATGTCCCACATGCGAGTACTGGGTTAGCCTGTAGTCTACTCAGATACAAAGTAGATATGTCCTTATAGAAATGTACTAACCACGATAATCTGAGACGAAACATCGCTGTTTTGCCAATGTGCTATAAGGCCTTTTCTGGGAATTCCACCCTTCATCAGTAGCACTGGGCAGAGCAGTAATGGATGTTCCTTGGAAACCTCCCATCACGGGATTGGTCAAGGAAAATCCAAAACCGCTAGATGGTATAACAGACATCTTCACCGAACGCCTAGATTAACGCCAAGTACCGGTTTGTTAGCAGGTCTAAAGTATCAGCAAAGGTCACATGCCATAAGCTCTGTATAAGCAATGAAGTATTGTACTCGATTGTAAACTTTCTTTCCTTCACAAACTTCTTTGGTACTTGGGCAATTTTCCTCAGTCTTTCATATATCTAAAATGCTTCAGAAACAACTTCCAGGTGGAATACCTTGCTAAATTCTTAAATTTATCTATGGTAAGAACACTCGTATGCATGTCACAACTGATCAACCACTTACTTGTAAAAACGAACTCAAAATTCATTGCGTGACAAGTTATCCAGGCCAACCATGAGTAAGCACTCGTGATTGGCCCAAATTATGAGTTGCAAAAGGTCCCTAATATAACTACAGGAAATGGTAGCCCTTAATTGAAATTTTTTTTTTAGTAATTCACTATCAGTGGTCGAATATTGGTACTTAACTCTTAAGATCAGCAGAGAACCTATCCTAAATCTGTGAAGCATAAAAACACACTTTTACTCCTCTTGCAAAGAGATCATAAACCCATGTGGGTTAAAGTGGTTTAGTTGGTACTTCACGATATATGCATGGTGATTGTTTGATCTTAGAAGGAAGTTTCTGGGTGGGCATGGATAATCACGTGACTATCATGTGACACCAGTACATCTATTAAATTTGCTCTCATACAACATACTTTAGGCAATTCAAGTATTGGAGAGTATACCTATTAGTTAAGCACTAAATTCAGTAGATAAGTAAAGTGTGCAATTTGAATCTAATTACATTTATTAGTATCCCATTAGTTTTAGATTCTGTAGAGGATGTGAGCTCATTGAGGTCGCTCGTCCTTGGAGGCCTATGCACTGTCAATATTACCTGCAAAGGAGGGAAATTCCCTCTTCATCCCTTTGGCCTGACAGACGAGGACTGCAGTGGAGTGCTGTTGGCTCCGGAGGGTGTGGTTGCTAAAGGTGTTACCGTAGCTGTGCACTATGCTGTTCTCCTGAGTGGACCATTCCGTCTTCCAGAGAACTGGCAGAGAGTCAGTGTGGTCCTCTACTTGAATTGCCCTAAGAGCAGTTGGCTCCTGAAGCCCATTGAGCTGAGGTTAAGACACTGGGCAGTCCTGTCAGAAGGCACCATTATTTCTGCCATGAAAGCCCCACACATTTTACTGACAAATGAGAAAGAGTTTGTCTTTGAAGAAGTTCAACATAGAAGAGTGTTTTCAGACGTGGTGTCATTGTCCATGCAAGAAGACTTTTGTCTCATCTGTTCTGCTGCCAAACCTAGTGGTCCTCATGAAGTGGACATCAAGTGCTTTGGTATGCTCATTCCAACTCCCATGAAGGATCGCGTCCAGAACCTCTTCCTCTGTTGTACTTTTGCCGACACAGCATGGATTAGCGTAAGTGCTGTCATTTCTATATATACTCTATGTAATATGTATTGCATGTGTTACCAATGCAGTACAGTCAAAACTGCTTACAACAACACCGCTGGTTCCCCTGTTTTGTGCTGTTATAACCAAGTTGTTGTTGTAACCAGTACATTTTGTACAGAGACCAGTGAAACAGTTCCCAACATGTGTGTTGTTGTAGAGAGAGTGATGTTGTATCCAGTGACTTTGTAAAGAGATTTGACTGTACTATATTGCTCCAATTAATTTGTGTCTCTATTCTTTCTGTATCCCCATAAGTTTGTTCCCAGACCATCATCAATCTTTAAATTCAATAGTTTCCCCACATTGTTACTTGGGGCTACATATATTCATATATACCATTATATGTACCACCATGCATCTAGGATGTTCCTATTTGTGGCCGGTGGTGTCTACAGACATTTCCAGCCCATCATGAAGTATTGCTTAACCTTAACCCTGCAGTTTATCAGTGCCATTACTGTGTACAGAGCACTGTACAATCATGTCCATTAATTATCTGAATATTTCTTGAAGTTTATGTCAGACTCTTCATTATGTTTACTCATGTATAGCTTGCATGACCAGAAGGTGGCGGATTACATGTATGATTCAGAAAATGAATGCATTTTCACTTTTTATCAGATTCTATTTTACTTTATTTTACTTAAAATCTCAGGCAATGGAATCGTACTACAGATTCATTGAATCGGGGAAGCGATGCCCCAAACCAAGGGAGTTCATCTTCACTGGTAACACAATAGAGGCTAGAGTGAGAGATGTCAAAGGTCCTGGATGGACAGTGACAGTTGTCGAGGGAAAGGTTGGCAACTATAACACAGCTTCAACTTGTCAGTGTATATGTGTACATGAAAAATAAAAAGAATGCTCAGTCTGATTGTAGGGTCTATGGTCTGACTCCATGTTTATGTAGTGCATGGTTAGTTGGGTGTGCTGAAATGCTGAGGGCCTTGTATTGCATAACTGTTTTGTTCTCTATTGCTGTTGACAGGTGTCCAAGGAGGCACTGAGTTCCATAGATGAATGCACTCAGTGTGATAAGAAGATAGCACGGATGACTGTAGGACTATACCCTCCTTCCATGGACTTTGTTGTTACTTATGAGAAAACTCCTTCCGAAGAGACTCATTGCCAATTGGCCAATATTGTTGAACTAGTACCTGCCACATCCAGGGATCAAGCTGCTAGCTTTTGCTTTCATGTTCATTCTAGAATGGACCCCACAGGTAATTCCTTGTATACAGGCTATATACTTGTGTACAGCAAATTCACTGTAGCAGTTGCTGGTACTACTTTCTCAAGTATGATATTATACGTATGTGTACACATGTTCATGCACCATTTACTCACTCACTCACACACACACACACTCACTCACTCACACACACACACACACACACACACACACACACACACACACACACACACACACATACACACACACACACACACACATACACACACACAAGTGGTGCACACCCTGACCCATCCACCCACACAATTTGTACAAACACACATGCATGCATATACAGGTACTTGCCACACTCGTGGACTCACTGCGTAGTCCTCACATACTTGTATCTAATTGCGAATTGGATACACAAAGGGTCCATTTGAAAAATTCATATACAGTCGAACTCTGATAGTAAGTACCCCCAAGGGGAAGAGGAAAAAGTCCTTACTATCCAAGGTACTTTCTATCCAAGGTTCATTATTATTCATAAATACATGTACATGTATGTGGACGCATTGTTATTTTCACTATGCTACTGTATTATTAAAAGCAATCAGGACAATTTCATAGAGTAAATGACATTACACATTCACATGCAATTAATATTTCCCAATGGTGTAAAAATAGATTCTGAACAAGAGTATGAACTTAGTGGGTCCAGTATGAAGTGTTCAATCTAAGACATATCTGATTCAGTTCAATTGTAGAAAGCTGTCAAGGGTAGTCTGTTGCTGTTGCCGCTTAATAGTGAACGTGAGATTTTCTAGAGTCTGTACTGCTGCAATATCCTGAGGATTAGATGAGGTGCAGGTCACAAATCTTTTGACAACATCAACTGCAGTCCTGTATTCAGAGTAACTTGGTAGAGACACTGGCTCGTCATCCTCAAGCTGATCCTCTGCATCCTACTTCCAAACTGGCTTCGTGGATAGAGGCAGCTATATCTTGATCACTCAGTTCTCCACTAGTGATAACACCATTGTCAACTGTTGCAAACTCATTACACTCACAATCAATGGTCATCCCATTTCCTCTCAACTCATCCAGAACACCTGAGATGCCGGGTTCAGATTCATCACCCTCAACAGGAGCACAGGAATCAGCAAGAAACCCCACATGCCGAAAGCAATTCTGAATGGTTCTAGGGGTTACTTCATTCCAAGCATATTGCAACCATTGCATAGCATCAAGCACTGAGATCTTTATGTCATCATTACTATCCATTGCAATCAGAAGCTTCTGCAGCAGCTGGAATCGGTAGTGCACTTTCAACGACTGAATAATTCCTTGATCACACGGTTGCAATTTGGACGTGGTGTTTGGTGGTAGAAATTTCATCACAATGTGGGATAAACTGAGGTGTGGTGGGTGGGCAGGGCAGTTGTCAATGATCAGAAGGACAGTGCGATGTGCTTTGGAAAGCTTACTGTTCCATTTCTTGAGGTAGTCTTCAAATATATCACCTGTCATCCAAGCATTGCGATTGGTAGTGTATTCCAGAGGTACCATAGACACTCTGAACTACGTTACGTAGTATAGAGTGTCTATGGTAGAACAACCCCGTTTCGTCGAGGTTGTACACATCTTCAGGCAAGAAACGACCAAGAAGTTCGGGAAGTGTAATACTGAGCCAGTTTTCGGCATCGTGTGGCAACACATCACGTTCTTCTCCACAAACCTTCTTGAAAATGATACCATGGCGGGTCTTCCATCGATCGATAAAACCTGTTGTGGCTTTAAAAGACGTGTCACCAAGAGCAGCTGCCAAGGCATCTGCTTTGGCAAGCAGAAGGGAACCACTAACAGGGACATTGTTAGTTCTCACTTGTTGTATGGGGTGCCATTTGTGTCAAAATTAAGATGTCTGCATGATATGAATATCATAACGTGATATTGTACATATCATATCATGATATGGATATCATGTCCTGATATCCATATCACGTCCTGATATCCCTATCACGTCCTGATATCCCTATCACATCCTGATATCCCTATCACATCCTGATATCCATATCATGTCCTGATATCCATATCACGTCCTGATATCCCTATCACATCCTGATATCCCTATCACGTCCTGATATCCCTATCACGTCCTGATATCCATATCATGTCCTGATATCCCTATCACATCCTGATATCCCTATCACGTCCTGATATCCCTATCACGTCCTGATATCCCTGTCACGTCCTGATATCCATATCACGTCCTGATATCCATATCACGTCCTGATATCCCTATCACGTCCTGATATCCATATCATGGCCTGATATCCATATCATGGCCTGATATCCATATTATGGCATGATATCCATATCATGGCATGATATCCATATCATGGCCTGATATCCATATCATGGCCTGATATCCATATCATGGCTTGATATTCATATCATGGCCTGATATTCATATCATGGCCTGATATTCATAATATGTTCTAGATTCAGTGCCATGGCTTAGACCTGTTCTGAGCATGCTCAGTGCCATGCCCTGCATGTGCATGCTGCATTAAAATGGCTGGCCGCCCTGCCAAGGAAGTGGACTTGGAGGAGGTGAAATACTTACTAGCTTTCGACTTCAAATTAGAAGACATAGCAGCTATACTGGATATCAGCAGATCAACACTTTACAGGCACATGAAGAATGCTCAAATCGAGAAATACAGTGATATTTCAGATAGGGATCTTGATGATACTGTTCGAAGAATCAAGGTAGATCACCCTAATGACGGGGAAGTTTTAATGCAGGCTCATTTGCTAAGATTAGGCATTTGTGTGCAACGGTGCAGACTAAGGCAAACTATACATCGTGTAGATCCAGTAAACACTGCTCTGAGACGAGCCAAAACAGTAAAAAGACGTGTTTATCATGTCGAAGGACCTAACAGTGTTTGGCATCTTGATGGCAACCACAAGCTAATCCGCTGGCGATTTGTGATACATGGAGGGGTAGATGGCTATAGTAGAATGATTGTTTACTTGCAGTGTGCCACTGATAATGCCGCAGCTACTGTTGTCCGACTTTTTGAAGATGCTGTACATATGTATGGACTACCTGAGAAGGTACGCACGGATCTTGGAGGTGAGAATGTAGATGTTTGGGATGTAATGAACAATGAACACAACAGTCCATCAGCTGTTATTACGGGTAGTTCCACTCACAATGAACGTGTTGAGCGTCTTTGGAATGATGTACGGAGGTCCGTTACTGAAGAGTTCCGTTGTTTATTTTATCAACTGGAACACGAAGGGTCATTGAATCCATTAAATGAAACGGACATGTATTGTCTTCACTATGTGTTTGAGAGAAGAATAAATCGTGTAGTGAATGAGTTCGTCATTTCTTGGAACAATCACAAGTTATCAACCGAGGGAAACAAATCCCCTAATCAACTTTTCCTGACAGGAATGCTGTCATCTTCTGTTGCTGGAAGGATACCTCCTATTCCTTACTCATCAACTACCACACAGCAAAGTTCTCCTGGTCCTTCCACTACGCATCCTGCTAGTTCCTTACCAAATACATCCAGTCATGTCTCTGTGCCACGGAGTTCCTTTAAGCCTTGCTCCCTATTGCAACAAGCATTGCTGACTCAAGTTGACCCTTTGGGTGATTCATGCAACTACGGTAAAGACATTTACCTCAAAACGGTGTCTCTTGTATTAAACCATTTACAGAATTACACCACTTGTGGCTGTGCATAAACTATTTAGTCTAGCGGACAGAAAGTAAATATACATTATATATTACGTATATAGCTGCATGGTAATGGAATGATACAAGTCTGCTTTAATTTAGTAAACTGTATGTAACTGTGATAAGTTGATACAGTCAAGTAATTACAGCTAGTACTATAAACCTATTAAGTGTTCATTTAGCTTACAGCTTTGACAGTGTAGTAAACCTGTCATACATTTCCAAAAACCATGTGCATTTAGTATGCCAAATGTCATTCTTTCTTTGAAAGTCTCGTAATCTTCAATAATGGGCAGCCGTATCACAAGAGCACATGTTGAAGCTGTTGGGAACATTCCTCCTTCATGCAGAAACTTGATTGCCCCCTGCTCCTCAAATCCCAGGATGGGGATAGATGTTGCTCCAGTTGCAAATGCCAGCACGTCCTCTAATGTTAGCGTTATATCCTCCCTACTGGTCTTGGTGATGGAGCACAAGCCTTGTTCCACATCACGAAGAAAGTAGCCCCAATGTAGAGCCATCTCTTCCTCAGCTTCTCTACAGTTGCACCCCTCCTCTGAGAAGGTAGGTGGAAAAAGCACACTCACCTGTGATGCAGTGAGTTTACTGGGTGGCTTTTCCTCACAAAATAAGCACTTGAGACTACCGGCTTCGTCTTCACTCCAAATCATTCCCCCAAAATTTAATCCTTCTACTATTTGATCCAATTCTGCCTTCCGTGCATAAACTGTGTAATGTAGGGCAAGGCTACACACCATCTCATCCCTGTTTGATATGGTGAGGGTAGAGGTAGGCTTTATGTAGCCACAGTCGTATCTGAAGTCATAATCATCTGATGACATAAGTGCCTGAAGTTCCTCTGTGCTTTTTACATCTGCAATCTACATGAGGAAAATGAAAAGAAGCAGTTATCAGATACATGTATAATATGATGTACTGTACATGCCTGCAAATGACAGACAATTATTAAAATATACATACTTTCTGCACTTTTGCTTGGATTTCATTGTCCGGTATGTCACATATTTGTGCTTGCAATCCGACACTTCCGTACAGGATGTAGTGTGCAATGGTTGGTGCCAAAAAGCTAGGAGGAGGTCCTCCCTGGAGTATAGACATTGCAAAAAACCTACCCACTTCTTGATACTCCTTTGTGCACAAGAGATGAACATTATGAGTTGGAGCCCGTCTATTGCTTGTCCCTTGAAAAAGAGTGTTATTGAGATTAACTTCCCGCATCCCCAATCGCAAATACTCTCTTCTAGGCCCACCATCATCAATTGCTGCTTCTCCGATAAACTCTACCTTAAGCCACTTACGAGAAGAGAAGTTCGGCTGCTTTACAGCTCGCAGTGTGTCCTTCCATATTTTTTTCCTTCTCACTTGAAGGATAATAGTGGAGTCATCTGAAAAGCAGTTGTCTGGTAGGTGGCAGGAGCGCATCTTCTGTACAATGGCTTTGGTGGACCTATAGAGAGTTGTAAAAAAGATTCTGAAATACAGTATTTCAATCAGAAAACACAATAATAATGGTGCATTTTCCACAGGTTTCGGATGAACTCACTGTTCCTTGCTGTGCCTATACATCTCTGTAAGAAAACTATTCTCACAGGCCTTCTGTAATGCTAAATCCTCAATACTGTCTTCACTATCGGAATTTTCCTGACCTGAACCACATCCACTATATAAATAATTGTTGAATGGAACCTATTAATTAGTACATATAAAAACAATATGTCTCAATATTATATTCCCTACTGCACCTGCTTTCATAGAGAACTTTATCCATGGGTAGTTTGTCTCACACACTTGTGGTACCATTTGTTGTCCATTTCTGTTGGATATATTCCTACTTCTAGTGGGCACTGAACGATCATAGACCTCCTATTAATTAAAAGAAATCGTATCACTGGTCTGTACATAGATGCATGTACTGCATGTACTCAAGGTATGTACCTCATCTGATTCAGCTTCTCCTTTTGTCAAGTCTATTTCGTCATCACCAATGGCATCTTCTTTCAAATTTCTATTAACTTTCAATTCTGCCTGAGCCTCAATGTAAAGGCACCCTTGGCCACTCAGCTTTGCCACTTCCTTTGGTGTCCATGTAAAAGATGCTGATACAGCAGGAACTGTCAGTGACTTAGTCCCCCCTCCTCCAGTTTGGAGAAACCGAAAATGAAAGCTGGAGTCATCTTCCATAGCATCTCGAAATGCAGACCTCACTTCACTCAAGACCTCATCTTCTGTCATGTCTGAGTGAAGACGTATTTTCCCACATAGGCCTCTAGCTTGTAATGCAGCCCGTGCCTTCCCCTTGGGTATAGCTGTGATTCTGCTCTGCTCAAGTGCACCGTATCCCTTGGGTAAGCAAAGAATGGTCCTATCCCAAGTAACCACACGAGGTGCCTTTTCTTTCCCCTTCTTATGACTGAATGCTGGCCGCCTCTTTCTTACAGATGGCACATTTTGAGCAGAGAGTGTAGCAGGTAGCGGGTTTAGGTGACTAGTGGAAGAAGTTGAAGGTGAAATAGATGGTAGAGATGGACGGTTTACTTGATGTTGGGTTTGAGCACTCGTTACTGGAAGTGGAAGTGTCCTGTAAATGTATGTAGTCGTGTGGCAAAATATAATATTGAGTACAGTATCAGCAGAGTATTACATACACACACGCATGCCCACATCTACACACAAACATGTACATACGTGCTCACACACACACACACACACACACACACACACACACACACACACACACACACACACACACATACACACACACAACACACACACGCACACACATGTACACACACACACACACACACACACACACACACACACACACACACACACACACACACACACACACATTGAATACATGCATATGTGAACACAAACACACCCACCTGCTGTCCAAAACTTGTTCCACAGCGCTGGTTATCAAATCTCTCAACTGCTGATTGCTATCCATCACACTTGAGGTTAGCTGTGTGTTGAACCACTGCGTGGGACTGCTGTGTCTTCCAATTTTCAAGCATATACACTATAGTTCAGTTCTTCCAAATTCACAACTTACAGCATGCACAACACATGGCACTGAGCATGCTCAGAACAGTCATTAGAACATACCACTGTCTGATGCAGACTATGTTATGAATATCATAATGTATGGATATCAGGCCATGATAGGGATATCAGGCCATGATATGAATATCAGGCCATGATAGGGATATCAGGCCATGATATGGATATCAGGACGTGATATGAATATCAGGACGTGATATGGATATCAGGACGTGATATGGATATCAGGACGTGATGTGGATATCAGGACGTGATGTGGATATCAGGACGTGATAGGGATATCAAGACCTGATAGGGATATCAGGATGTGATATGGATATCAGGACGTGATATGGATATCAGGACGTGATAGGGATATCAGGACGTGATAGGGATATCAGGACGTGATATGGATATCAGGACGTGATATGGATATCAGGACGTGATAGGGATATCAAGACCTGATAGGGATATCAGGATGTGATATGGATATCAGGACATGATATGGATATCAGGACGTGATAGGGATATCAGGACGTGATAGGGATATCAAGACGTGATAGGGATATCAGGACGTGATATCCATATCATGATATGATATGGATATCAGGATGTGATAGGGATATCAGGATGTGATAGGGATATCAGGACATGATATGGATATCAGGACGTGATAGGGATATCAGGACGTGATATGGATATCAGGACATGATATCCATATCATGATATGATATGTACAATATCACGTTATGATATTCATATCATGCAGACATCTTAATTTTGACACAAATGGCACCCCATATGTTTGAACCATTGAAGAAGGGCTGTGTCTACATCCTTGTGATTAGCAGATCTAAAGCGTTTGGAGTCATTGCTGTACTCGGAAGACTCGAACTGACGCTTCAAAGTGTCCCTATTTTTCCAAATCGGCTCAACTGTTCACAAACGTGAGCCTGCTTCACCCCACTCTCAATCTTTGAAACAATCTGGATATTCTCCTTCAAAGAAATAGACTTCTTCTTTGCTACAGCCATAACTTGCACCTAGGTACACACTATCCGAGGATTTCATACATGAGGCAAGTGTCATAAGTACGTCATAACAGAAAATTCGTCATATCCGGGTTCGTATTAAACGATGAATTTTGTTAATAAAGCCATATAAAACGTCCTATGTTCTTAGAGAATCGTCCGTACTAACCGATGGTACGTGCTATCCCGGGTACGTACTAATCGAGTTTGACTGTACGTACATTCCTCCTCCGATATCCACCACAGATAGGAGGCCGGAAAGCAGCCCATCCCACGGACACGCAGTGATGTCACCCACAGCCAGATTTTTTGGTATGTACTAATTTATAGTCTTTTATTCTGTATCTTCTGCTGGGTTGTGTTTGATGTTGCAAATCTTGAATGGGAACTGTTCTCAACATGTGATGTATTGTGCTTGTACCAGCACATGTGATGTGCTTGTACCAGCACCTGAACAAGGAGTTATATATTAATCTCATTGGTATACGTTCCTGTGTGTGATAACTGCATACGTACATGCATGGCGTGTCATGGAGTATAAATGGTATACATGCATCATGCACCCTCAATGTTTTACAGTGGTGTTTAGAGTTTCCTTGTGTGTGTGTACTTGTATTGTTTCTTGTGTGTTGCTTGCTGGTTTCCGTGTTGACCATATTTGGTCAAATGATTGCCTGACAGTGAGAATTTATTTCTTTCCCAACACTTTTACCAACAATTAGACAAGCAGATCGAGCTTTTATTCAAACTCAAAAACATTCACAAGTCATGTACAATGAACCCAAGACCACCTGTGCAGCACTTGTGATGTACTGTACATGTGGTATAGTATATACCGTAGAAACTGAAAATTTCACCGGATTGAAGTTTCGCGGATGAAGAAATTGCAAGATTATCGCATTTTTAGTTTCGCAAATGGTCTACCTCACTGTATCGCCCCCGGCGTGTAACTCCTGGGTAGGCAATTGCAATTATTTGAGGCGATGTGTATTCACAAGGTTGTTGCTGTTGCAAAACTCTCTTCCTTTCACATGGCAACCATTTCAAAGGACTCTTCGTACAATGAACAGCCTAATCTGAACAATGAACAACAAAGGCCTGCCTTCACTCTGAATCAAATTCCTAGTGAACTATTGCGAATTAAACTTTTGCAAGTGCCTCTTCATTCGCAAAATATTAACAGCAACATGTTCATGTTTAAAACGTTAAATTCTGATTTATGAAAATCAGCCTAATGGTTACAAATTTGGAACCCTTAACCAGATCAAAGAAAAGATCAAAGAATTGTTTTCTAAACAATGGCCCAATGTTTACAAAACACTGTGTTGGCTACAGATTGTACAGCTGCTGCAGCTGGTAAACCATTGGGGGTTCCAAATTTGTAACCTTTTAGGCTGATTCTCATAAATAAGAATTTAACGTTTCAAATAAGAATGTGTTTAGCGCGAAAGTTTCAACGTCTACAGTATGGTATCACGTGCAAATAAAACAAACTGAACAAGCTATCAAAAGGCCATGCGGGGAAAACTTAGCCCTGTCCTTTGTTAGCGACCTTGTAGAGCTTAGGAGTTCTGAGGCATCATGTACATGTCGGTCACCATGCTTTGCAAAGAAAACTGGTCTTCAAAACTTTTGTCGTCTTCCATCTAAGTCACGCCAATGTCAGGTGACTTTGCTCTCAATGTTGCGATACATTCTACTTCAAAGGGTTCCTACGAACGCTGACTAAATTTTTACCACTTTGGCTTATTGACATTTTACTTGTTCCTGCAATCTGAAGGTTTTAGAAGATTTAGAAAGGACGAAAAGAACAATAAGAATTAGCCAGTTTGAAGTCACGCAGTCTGCACTTGACCCACCTTATGTAGACACTTGATTCACCTCATGTAGACACTTGATCCACCTCATGTAGACACTTGATCCACCTCATGTAGACACTTGATCCACCTGCATGTAGACACTTGATCCACCTCATGTAGACACTTGATCCACCTGCATGTAGACACTTGATCCACCTCATGTAGACACTTGATCCACCTCATGTAGACACTTGACCCACCTCATGTAGACACTTGATCCACCTCATGTAGACACTTGATCCACCTGCATGTAGACACTTGATCCACCTCATGTAGACACTTGATCCACCTGCATGTAGACACTTGATCCACCTCATTTAGACACTTGATCCACCTCATGTAGACACTTGACCCACCTCATGTAGACACTTGATCCACCTCATGTAGAGACTTGATCCACCTCATGTAGACACTTGATCCACCTCATGTAGACACTTGACCCACCTCATGTAGACACTTGTGTAATTCTCATAAATGTGTGCAGGTCTGAAGGACAAGCCACTGAAGAAAGATGCAAATATGGATTCCAAGGAAGCTGGTGGGAACAGGAGGTGAGTATTTCTTACACTTGTTTCCATTACTGATTTGTGGTAGCCATGTTTCATTTATGCTCACTTCTGATCTTGTTCATGTTCATTGCTACATGTACTCAGCACTGGTGTGTTCATACAGGTCACTGCTATGTAGTGTTGCTTCCTTCTAAATGTAGTTTTCATGGTCAGTTATAGTTGCTTCAATGTTGTAAAGAATTGTTCCCTTACAAAGTTGAGTGCAATTCACTCCTTCTCTTTTCTTCATTGGCAAGTGGTAGCTATAGTGATGTTCCTACTCCTGTCACAGGCATCATTGTAGATCTTACTTCCAATGACTTCTTTGTAAACTATAATATGGCAACTCACCATGCCCAGGTTCTTCACTGTCCATAGCATGTCCAATAGACAAGACTGTACGTACTGTTCTGGTATCTATTAGTTTACTGTATGTACAGTACAGACCCTTCACTGGTCCAAGTACAGACCCTTCACTGTTCCAAGTATAGACCCTTCACTGTTCCAAGTATAGACCCTTCACTGTTCCAAGTATAGACCCTTCACTGTTCCAAGTACAGACCCTTCACTGTTCCAAGTACAGACCCTTCACTGTTCCAAGTATACAGACCCTTCACTGTTCCAAGTACAGACCCTTCACTGTTCCAAGTACAGACCCTTCACTGTTCCAAGTACAGACCCTTCACTGTTCCAAGTATAGATCCTTCACTGTTCCAAGTACAGACCCTTCACTGGTCCAAGTGCAGACCCTTCACTGGTCCAAGTACAGACCCTTCACTGTTCCAAGTATAGACCCTTCACTGTTCCAAGTGCAGACCCTTCACTGTTCCAAGTACAGACCCTTCACTGTTCCAAGTACAGACCCTTCACTGTTCCAAGTATAGACCCTTCACTGTTCCAAGTACAGACCCTTCACTGTTCCAAGTACAGACCCTTCACTGTTCCAAGAACACTCTTACAGCTGCTTCACCATCCTATTGCAGTAGCATTATCATACACTTTCAGGAACACCTTCCATTTAGCAACGTACTATTCCATCATACAAATTTAAGAATCAGCCTAGGATACACAAATCTGTGAGATAGCAGCTAAAGCGTTTAATGTGACAATGTTATTTGTTTTGACTGAGGAAAACAAAACAATCCTATTGATCTTTTCTTTGATCTTAGTTTCACAAATTTGTGCAACTTAGGCTGATTCTTTTCATATTGGAAAGGTACTTTGCTAACTGGAAGGTGTTACAAGGGAAATGACTTGGTCACATCTAGCTGGTACTGCCTAACCCTTCATATTACACTGAAGAAACTCATGTGTCCTGTTAACATTCTCTATAACACACTGCATGGTGACTGGTAGTGAAGTTCTCATTTGGTGAGAGATTTGATGCTACCTTGGATCCATTGTAATCAGCTTCTATTGTATACCTGTAGTCCCCCAAGTGAGGGAGATCATGTCCAGCCATCTCATCCCACCTCTTCAAAGAGCCCTGAGCACCAGCATGCAGTGCTGAGCATCCCAGAAGGTATAGTTAACTGTACATTCACCCAAGCATGATACATGCCACTCTGTACACTAGTGCATGGCTGTTGACCCTCTAAACTACTGACAGTGCTAACAAAGTGCATCCCTCAAATGTGTAAGACCACACTACAGTACAGCCTGTCCACAATCATCATTATAGCAGGGAACCACCAGTCAATGGTGGACACATGTTGTCTGGTATAAAGTTGGTAACACATTGTTTTACACCTTTGTCAAGGAGCCACCTGTCTACAATGGCCACTAGGTTAGGAGTTAGTAGAAATCTTTATACAGAGATATAAGCCTGTAACTGTTAATGGAGGTATCCAGTATGTCAGTGATCCATAGTAAATGTTATGTACAAACTTACAAAGTTATACTATGTCAATTATAGACTTTATGGAGCATTTTCAAAAGGAGTTCTTGACAGAAGGCGCAGTTGATGGTCAAATGATTGCTGACAAATTAGCCAATGAGAAAGTTATTCCTGAAGCTCTGAAGAACAAGCTAGCAAAAGAAAACGATGAATACAAAGTGGCCTCAGACATCTTTAATCATGTTAAAAAGCAGGGAAATTATGAGTCTGTTGAAACATTGTGTACCATTATGATGAATCAAGGGGGAATGAAACAGATGAACCTGCTGGGGAAGAAGATGCTAGAATGCTTGGTAGCAAGTACGTTTAGCACTTTTGTCCTGTACATACATAGTATTATGCATGCACACATGGTTACATACACAGCACAATGACGTACTCACATACACACACACATATGCACACACACACACACACACACACACACACACACACACACACACACACACACACACACACACACACACACACACACACACATGCACACACACACACACACACACACACACTTAACATGTACTACTGCAGCCTGCGGTACTGACTATATTGTAAACTCCAATTTGGGGTGAGCCATCAGACATCAGTGAAGGAGAGACTCATTGCATATGGACCCAGCTGCCCCCACAATTCTGATGGCCCCCTAGTACAATCAGTGGTTGCCCATCTGTATACACAAGTTTGCAAGTTCCACGAGATGAGGAGGGCTTGACTGCAGCTAAATAGTGGTGCAGTGTCCACCTAACTCACAGTAATGGTGTTTCCCAACCCTAATGATCAGCACCCCAGAGACATTTGGTTTATTAGGAGCCACTATATATCCTTGTGGGACATGTCCGCACTAATTTAGAGGTGTGAAAATTTTGGTCTTTTTTACAGCTTCTGTTCTCAACTTGTAGTAAATGCAGAGCATCAAGCAAGGGATTAAAGGGGCACTGAACCCAAAAAACAAGTTGCTCTCAAAATGTAGGGGCATGCATGAAAGTATATAACTCAGGCACTGGTCATTCTTGCATATGTCGCTTAGTTTGTGAGTTATTCAAGCTCAAAGACCCAAAATGGCCTTGTAACATCACGATTTCAAGCACCATATTTTTTCTGTGGTGTCAGCAAATGACGCAGTTGGTAGCGAACTGCCATAAGGGAAGTATATATTAAGGTGGATTTCAAGCTTTAGAGAAGCTAATACCTCCTTAAACCATCTTAAAAACCCGCACAGTAAGATGATTGAGGCTAACCAATGGAAATTATCTGTTACTGCCGTTGATGCGGGCAAAAAACAAAGCAAGACAGCGAGATATAAGGTGAACACCATATATACTTCCCTTATGGTAGTTTCGGTGACTCAAACCGTACTGACTTTGTTTCGTATACCATGCACTTTGCTTCACTATTTTGCACAAAGAACTTGCACACGAAGCATTTTGGAGGTCTTTTCGATTGTTAAAAACCAGTTTGCCTAAAATTGGCCAAGCTCATGGGTACTATAGCTGTCACAGGCCTTCTTTTTCGGCTTATTTCCACAAAAACATCGCAGTACGTTCGTATTGCTTTTTCAAATGATGGCACTAAGCCATTAGTCTTAGATTCTGTCAAAATCAGCTCCTTTGAGCAATTCTCCATTGCTGTAAATTCATTCGAACTGGTGCAGCAGTATCCATGCCATACAAACGATCTGCAGAATCCTACCAACTACGTTTTTTGACATCTAGAACCCATAAAGCATAGCGCTCAGGAGGTGTGACTTTGTGGGCACCATACAACTTGCATGTTAATGGCAAGCAAGCCTTGATATCATTTTTTAGGTTTTAACAGATTATTGTGTATTGTGTCCAATTATTTTTTTAAGGGTACCCAAAACACAGCTAATTTTGAGGCAAAAACAAACTGAGGCCAACTAATTAGTTGGCTTTACCACAAGAACCAACTAATTTGTTGGCTCTATGGATGGGCCAATAGCAACAATTCACTCAAATATGGGACATTTCTGGGTGGCCAACATGTTATTGGTACACCAAAGAGAAAACTGCAGCTGAAATGAGGCAATCTTGGCACCCTGCTGTTTTGCCTTTCCTGAGATACATCCCATTTTTGGTTCAAAATCTGAGTAGCTCCAATGAAATGGCCCTAGATTTGTAAGCTTTGTTTACAAATTCTCCAAGAATTGTTATGAAAACAGTAAAAAAAGCCAGACATAGTGGAGACTACATATAAAATAATTGGACAGGATAAAAAATAACCTGTTGTTTTATAGAAGTGTCTATTATCTATTTTTGTCATAAAACAGGTATCCTAAATTTTGAGCTCAGTGCCCCATTTAAGACACATAAACGTCCGGACGATTACCTTTTTGGAAGGCTTGCTTTAATAGCGAAGAAACTAATGAGGTTTTCCTAACCCCTACTGAAAAGCAAAACGCTTTGGGTGCTACATGGCTGAATGCTTCCATGACTACTTTTTCACATAAATTGCTATAACAATACATTTACTAACTTTCCCATGCGGGTGAGTTGACCATTTGTTTCCAAAGACGAGATCTGATCAAATGGGCCTCAAAAGCCAACATTCAAGCCCCTGTAACTTGGGACAGGAACAAAAGTTCTCTCTCACCCACATGGAAAAGTTGTATATTTCAAATGGCTTAAAGTTGGCACCAAGAAACTGTCTCCAGCGCACGTGGGACATGTCCAGATTTGTTATGATAGCACTCCTCAGTCTGCATAGTGATAAAATGTTATTTTTAGGTGCCTATAAAATATTAGTCACGCAGTTATCTCGTATTTCGGGCAGATATTTGGACATATACGAATGCCAAATCCGTGTTCAGTGACATTTACTGTCGTCACTGCTGGTTTGTCACACGCTCGCATGTGATCCAACTTGAGGTTCTTCAGAATTTTACTTTTCTTCCGGGTGCAACCCACAGAATCGCTGAAGAATGGTTTATTTACTTTGTATTGGGAGTTCACTACACAACTCAACTTTTCCATACATGAGAAATTGTACTTCGCTGCGTGTCCGAAGTTATGGGCATTAGAAATTTTGCTGGTAAGCCCTGTTTTGCCATTACTCGGGTTTCGTAAAGAGTTGCTAGATCCCATACATGGAAATTCTAGTAAATTTTCTGATATAGTGTTATACAAGCTTACTCATCCTTGGGGTGGTCCTGTGCTTTGCACCCAAGCGATTTCGGTCTCATGTAGGGGTCAGCAAACAGGTCCTATTTCACCGATGAAGGATAGAAAGCCTTAGAAACAGTTATTATCATAAAGTTCGAGTGTTGTTCTCTTAGAAAAGTGTTTAGTGATCCTTCTCAGACCCACACAGGCTAAGAACAAACCTTCGAACAATCGATGTAAATTTCACACCTATCAATTAGTGTGGACATGTCCCACATGTGAGCTTGTTCCCTCACATAGCACCCAGCTGAAAACTAAAATTCCAAAGAACATCGGGTTACGTCACAAGCCAGCTAGCATGTGACAGAACAATTGTGATGACAGACAACATCACTAAACGTGGATTCGCCATCGTATACGCCTGAATATTGGTTGAAATCATGGGATAACTGCATGACTAATAATTTTCAGGCGCTGAAAAATTACATTTCATTGCTATGCAACCCGGGAAGCGCTATCATAACAGATCCCGGACATGTCCCACATGTGTAGGCTTTGAGTGAGCCCATACATTGATGCTCCACAACAAGCTGAAAAGACAGCCCTGCTTCTCTGAGCTTTCCACCTTATTCGTAGCAAAATAGTCATTTGACGTAGGTATAGGCCATTTCTCTTTGATAGCTGGAAATTCATCTTGGATATAATTATATATACTTTTAGACATGTATATGTACCTAAATGGACTGAAATGGGAAACAACGGAGTTAAATCTAAAAGTCGAACATACAGAAAGTAGTATAGTGTTTCCAGCTGAGGGCCATTATAATTGCCCTGTGTGCACACACATACACACATGCACACATGCATGCACTCCTGCATGTGTACACATGTATGTACACACACACACACACACACACACACACACACACACACACACACACACACACACACACACACACAAACACACACACACACACACATACACACACACACACACACATGTGTACACACACGCACACACACACTACAGAGATGTACACACATACACACCACACACACACACCGCACACACACACTACAGAGATGTACACACATACACACCACACACACACACACCACACACACACACACACACACACATGTACACACACACACACACACACACACACACACACACACACACACACACACACACACACACACACACACGCATACACGTATGCATACACACACACACATGCAAAGTCAAAAAATCTCATGTTAAGTATACCCCTCCTCACTACCCACTATATACAGGTAGCTGGCCAGAAAATGGCCAATCCCATGTGTGCAGTGAGCACAAGAGTACAAGGTGAGGAGTATATATTACAGCTCATATATGTCCATTGATCACTATTTTCCTATGTAATACACACTTAGACCCGTGTACAACAGTGAACATGCTATAAAACTGTTGTCAACAGTGAACATGCTGTAAGCTGTTGTCAACAGTGAACATGCTATAAATCTGTTATTTCAATGGATTTTCCTACAGATCTCCAATCCAGGAATCAAAGTGGATTCCAAGTCTAAGACTGAACTTAAGCAGTTTCTACATTGTCCTGCTGTCAGCAGCTGTCCTGATTGCAGCAGTTCTTGCCAAGTACATTCTTTTCTAGATCATACATACACATAATAATCATAATTTAATACATAAATATAATCCTGATATAGTATACTGTATAATTATTACTTTGAATTATTGTATATTTAATGGAAGCTAAGGCAGTTGTAATAATGTTATGGACATCACATATGATAATAATAAACCACAGATTAATACTATTTCTCAAACTCTGCACCAGGTCAAAGATAGGCGCCGCGAGGAGGAGAAAAGGAAATGACAAAGTAGCTGACAAATAACTGTCAATTTTGACTGCATGGTCTGCTTTGACAGGCATATGCATGGAATAAAAAAAAATTCAATGGTCATTTTTTTCCAAAAAGGGAAAAATACAATGGTAGGAAAAAATAATATTAATAATTTTTGACCTTCCAATCATATATATAGTACTGGAAAGTTTTTAATGGAAACCACTACCCAGGAAAGGGCGGCATCCAGCCACCTCGTGGTGGCTGGATGCCGCCCTTATGGCTATATAGTACTATACTAGCAATATCATTATAATAACAATCAAGCGTAATCATATATATAACTAGTAGAACCTCGCAATAAAACCACCTCAGAATTATAAGACTACTTTGTTGCAGTCTATAATTTCTCCTATAGTTATTACATGGAAATTATAGTTTTAGAATGAAGACCACACTTTTTCTTTATTTTTGGATGTCAAAATGTCACAATTGAGACCACTTATTTGTGGATACTGCTGTATTCTGCATGAGGACATTAGGCTCTGAAATAACAACATCAGTAGAAAGAGATGGACCATGCATTGGTATAAACTTGGGGTCACTTTTTAACATAGTAATGGAGTAACAATAAATGAGGTGTGGTAGTACAATTTTTCTACATTTTTATTGCCTCACGTAATATGTGCATCTTGTGTCTACGGAATGACTTCTGGATGTGCCATGCTATCCTGGGCAGTGCTTTCAGAAATAAGACCACCACAAAATTTAGACTACTTGCAGCGGTCCCAAGGGTGGTTGTATTTGTGAGGTTCTACTGTACTAGTATTAGTAACTAAAATTAGTTTATACTAGCAGTATATTGATGTACACGTTATATGATCATCCATTTTTTGTATGTCATTTAATTATTACTCAACAGCACATAGGACAACTTCACATATATATTATATAATATTATTGAAAACAAGGAGGAAATCAAAATGTATGTTGGGAGGCTTGATAAATACATAAGTCAAAGATGAGTAACACAATATATCTATACAAAACAGTATTAATTGTAAATCATTACAAAGTATTCATGCATAGATGCTACATGCTGATGTTGCCAACAATTATCAGCGAAATAGGTGTGCATGCAAATCTGCTATATATCTTAAACCTCTCACGCAGACACATGCAGGACCGAAGATCTCAATAGAGAGAAGTTGATGTGACACCTCAGTCATCTCATACAGATGGTATGTTTTCTCTTCTTGGCCAACATGCACTGACTGATCATCCATAGCAACTATAATATTCCAATCCAAATATGGAATGTGTGGACTAGCTCCTTTCCAAATATATGGACTATATGTATACAGAGAATATCTTTGTATGCATGTACATTCAATTATATGTATAATAATAATGAGTGGAAGTTGACTGCACTTTCAGTGCCATAGTATCTCTCTCATGCTGCCTTGTGGAGTCACTATACATTGACATGTATATGTACATACATGCACAATGTCATGTATTATATGTAAGCGTATATTATATATATGTTGACAATATTACGCTGCATAATATTATTATTATTCTATCATCATCTTATACTGCAGAAGGGAAGTCATCAGAAATTATGTAAATAGCGGCACACAATAATGAATTGAGTGCTGCATATGTAGCTGAACATTATTCCCTTATAATTACACACATTCAATTGCTGCACCGAAATGTTCATCTTAGACTGTTACTGTCATAGATCTAGGTATGGATTAAGTGCATTGCAGCTACATCTGCTGAGCTTGCTAGACTTCAAAGTACGTGGAAACAATTACTACTCTGCACCCAATCAAATTTCCTGTCACCTATCACAGGCACCTTTAGCTCACTGGAGTGTGTGCAGGAGTAAAGCAGGATTGTTGAGAATACATTCCAGGAATGGCTGAGATTCTATATTAGCACACTGTCAGCAATGCGTGCATCACTTTACTGTGCTTTAGGACTTCCGGCCCTGCTACTGTACATGTAATTAATTTAATACTGCATGCACATGTATACACCTGTACATGTATAGTGTATACGGTACAAGTACACGCAATGTCATGCACATGCATACATATGTACATATGTATACACATGTAGTACTACATGGCATGCACATGTATACACATGTACATATGTACATACACATACACGTACACACATGTATATAAGAAATATATATAAGGCCATATCAGCCATAATAGATATTAAATTCATATTACATTATATTATATAACACAAGTGTTAACAGGAAATGATAATTTAGTCTGCAATGTTGGTGATCCACTGCTAAGGGGATGACACTAGTATCTAAGCACAAGGAAGTATACATGTGATGAGTGCTTATCAAAGTATAATGTACATGTGCACACACACAAATACACACACACACACACACACACACACACACACACACACACACACACAACACTAGACAAAGCACAGAAGGACTGATAAACACAATCAAGCAGTACACTGAGTATGTAAGTACTGTACAATGTGGTTGGTGGTGATCATTTAGTGTCCAAGGGCCTTACAAACTGTCCATGTAACACAGCTTGCATAGCTGTCCACACAGTAGAGGGCAAGGTCTGCTATACTATATAACAGCACAGGGAGACACTCACAGATGTGGTATAATACTGTGTGGTTGGGTGGGAATACAACACTTAAAACAATGGGATACAGAATTTAGGTTCCCATGGAAACACAGGTGAATAGCAAGCTCATCAACCGCCAACAGTTGAGGTTGTACAAGAAGAGATGCGTCACAAAGATTTGTATTAGGAGCAAAACGTACCAAGGAGCCGAGTCGATATAAATCACAGATAGCAAATCACCACTTTAGGGGGTCGTATAGCGCTTGTCATGGAAGTAACTTCCTTAAAATGATACAAACGGTTATTACCTTGCTCATACAAATGGACTTCCTTGGATTGTGTGCGCTGTAACAGCAAATGAAGCCGATAAATCTCAGAACAGGCGGCCCAGATCTTCTCTACGTTCACGATACTAGAAGTAGATCTCAGCTATCCATAGTCGGGTCCCAGATGGAGACTCCGAACTTTCACATCATCTGAGTGAAAGCCTCTCACGTCATCGAAAACCTGGAAAAATTAGCAGGAGCATACGCGGTGGCCATTTTCGTTGTTGAGTCGAAAAGTCACAGTTTAAGTTCCACTTCAAAAACTGGATCTTAAAGTAAGAGTCGCGCGTGTTGAGTTCTCTCGAGCAGGACTGAGCGCTAGTTGTCATTTTACTCTTTCACGCTGGAACTATTATCTGTATTTTCACTGCTTCAGAGTTGAGATTTATCTGGAACCGGTTGTCCGAATTCTGCTGACGTCCACTCATCCTGCGCAGAACAAGTAACGTGATGGCTCACTGAAGAACGCGCTGTAATGTGATTCTACCACTGATTGGAGCTCAAACGGTGGTCTAAACGGTACGTTGTCCTAGCTGTAGTATTGCATGTACTGATGACTGTTCCTTTACGACGGATGATAGATGATATTTGTAGTTTTAAATGACTTCAGTCAAACTTGGTTGGTAGTTACCTAGATAGAAAGTACTCCTTGTTCTCTTTTTCCTTCATCTGCAACACTTAAAGCTGTTTATCACAAATATTAGGTAAGGTAAAGGGGGGTAGTTTGGAACAGGGCCTGTAACTTTTGTTGTGGTTAAGTTACCCAACCATCCTTGCTACTGCCCGGCAACCCCCCCCCCCCCCCCCTTTCACGGGAGACAATACAGATGAGAAATAATGGATGTTATTTGTGGCTGACACTGCTTTTGGCCTGACTGTCTAGAAATACCCGCTGTTCCAAATTACCCCTCTTTACCTTACTTCTCGTGACAATAAGTCTCTCTTTCATCTGCAGTACTTCAAGCTGTTTATCACTGATTGTAGGTACTTCTCGTGACAATAAGTACTTGTTTAGTTTGTCCTTGATTGTCCTCACTAACCAAGTTCCCCTGTATTTCATCCTCTCATGTATTCCTTGTGTGCACTCATTGTCAACAGTACATGTGCATATGCCCAAGTAGTTACTGATACTCACCAGATAACCACCACACACAGACATGTGTACATGTGTGTTCCTGTGTGTGCAGAAGTGTACATTTGTATGTGTGTGGGCTTGTGTGTGTGTGGGCTTATGTGTGTGTGTGTGTGTGTGTGTGTGTGTGTGTGTGTGTGTGTGTGTGTGTGTGTGTGTGTGTGTGTGTATGTGTGTGTGTGTGTTTGTGTGTGTGTATGTTTGTGTGTATGTGTGTGTGTGTGTGTGTGTGTGTGTGTGTGTGTGTGTATGTGTGTGTGTATGTGTTTGTGTGTGTGTGCAGTGTTCTCCCTAGGAATATTTCAGGCATGTTGACTACGTACCCACATACGTACGTGCGTACATACATATGTACACCATCATATATGAATGCATGCAATATATCACAAATTGCTCGCAGCGTACGTAGTTATGAGCACTAGCATGATTTGTGCTAAACATAGATTTTCAACAATCTATGAATGCATGCATGTTTTTTCCTACTAATGTACAAAATATAAGAAAGGAAGACGTGTTGAACCGACATGCCTTAAGACACCTGGGGAGAACACTGTGTCTGTGTGTGCATGTGTGGGTGTGTTTGCCACTATTCTTATTATGTGTTCATTTTGTGTACCATGTTCAGTCAAAATTTTGTGGGATGAAACTTTCGCAGTTTTCGTGGCTTGAAAGCAATGTGTGAAAATTTAAGCCCGTTAAAATTTAGGTTGAGCTATTGTGCAATGACCAAGATGGTCATTGCACAATAGCCTTTACTCTTTTCTCTAGTGCCTTTTCGTCCGCAAACAAACAAAGTTTATTTCAATAAAGGGTTGAATGAAGGAAGGATTAAAGGGGATCCGTGAAAGTTAAAACTGCGAAAATAGTGAAAATCAGCGATCCACGAAAGTTTCATCGTGCGAACATTTGAGCACATAGGGGACAGTACATATCCCACAGTATTTTGTGTGTGTATTTTCGTGTAGGGGGCACTTTGTGCATGTTCATATGTGTACATATAGTATTGTGCAATATACCCAATATGTACAGTAATACTGCAATATTATTTGTGAAAAATTCAGATAGCGACGAACTTTCCCTGCACGTTGATATCGTGTGATACCATGTGCAGTGTTTTAGCCAAAGCATCAAAGGAGGGCATTACAATGTATGCGCCCTCCTTTAGAAGCTGTCTGCCCTTCTTTGGAAGCTGTCCGCCCTTCTTTGGAAGCTGTCCGCCCTCCTTTAGAAGCTGTCCGCCCTTCTTTAGAAGCTGTCCGCCCTTCTTTGGAAGCTGTCCGCCCTCCTTTAGAAGCTGTCCGCCCTCCTTTAGAAGCTGTCCGCCCTTCTTTGGAAGCTGTCCGCCCTCCTTTAGAAGCTGTCCGCCCTCCTTTGGAAGCTGTCCGCCCTTCTTTGGAAGCTGTCCGCCCTCCTATTTAAACTATGCACCCTTGTTAGAATCAGGGCTGTGAGCTTGGGTAAGGGGAAGATACAAGGTGAAAAGTGACAGGAAATGTGATTGGGTGTAAATTAGTAATTGTTTACACTTGCTTAGAAGACTAGCAAGCTCAGCAAAGTAGCTACAGAGCCTCACCATAGCTACATGCACATCCCTATTCCACATTGATCCACTTGCATGATAGACTGTAGCCCCCCCCCCCCTATTTTTGGCTGCTGGCTAAAACATTGCATGTGTTTTCCGAGGTTAGACCAGTATTGGAGGGAGTCAACATAATATGGTATTTCAAGGACATGAGATTCTATCTTAACTGATGTCATCATTATCTGCTGGAACTGTTACAGCAGTCCTGATTGTGGGTGCAAAAGGAGCATACTGCAGTGTTAGAAATAATAACCAAATGGTGGATGGACAAATGTCCCAGCATTAGCATTGTGGGTCAGACAATTTCAGTTTTGCTCAGATGTATTTTTGGGCATACAAATAACTCAGTAACGTCACTGTGTGTGCGTATCAAATGAGCATTTGGTAGGGGTCAGTCAAATGTCTGACCCAAACTTTTTTGGGTAGGACAAAATGCTAAAATGGTCGGAAAATGTCTGAATGCTGACCATTATTTCTAACACTGATACTATGTAGCATACAGGACTGTTGTTTGTGAGTGATTTAGTTTGTGTGACAATGATTTGTTTGGATGCTGTCTACAGCTTCAATACTCAGTATACTGTTGTGAAGATCGCTCATTCTCCTTGCATTGTATGCTTGAACTAGTGTGACAAAGGCTCATTGGATGTTGTCTACAGCTTCCACACTCAGTATACCGTGGTCACACGTAGTTATACTGTGATAGAATGTGGGGATACATACTGAAACTGATAATTTGTGATGCCGCACAGCTCAATGTACATATCTGTATATGTTGGTAGTCCACACTTTTGTAGGGAGACTTTGTGTATACGTACTTTTGTAAGGAGACATTGTATGTACGGTACAAGAAATAATAAAGTTGACGTTTGACTGCCGAATTACGCCCGTAATGTCAGGCGTAAAATGTCCGTTGTTGCTGAAAATTACGCCCGTAGCACACTTCGTAAGAATTCAACAAAACTACGGTTGCGCAATATTAAATGACGCATCATAAAAATGGTGGCCGCGTACGAACATCCTCGATATGTAGTTGTGAGCATTCTCGTGGAAGAATGTTGTGGAATTCTCCTCCTTCGGTTTGATTTCCTTCGAAAATCTTAAAAAGGTTTCGAAAATGCTGACTTAAGGCCAGCGTGGCATTCTCACGGCTGTCTCGCACTCGCCGCGAGTCTCGTATGCACTTGCCTATGAGCTTACGATAAACATCTGGGGAGACGTCCATTCCTTTAGAAGATGATACCTTGATTTGAACGCTTAAATTTCAAAAGAAATTGCACTTCATGTCGATTTTATTCCTGTAGATTTCTACTCACGTGCGCGTACCTATTTATCTGCCCGTAAATCTTCCGTAAGAAAAAAATTTCAGGCTCGTAAAACGGTCCGTAAAAAGGGCGTCCGTAGAAGCACGCTACGCTTGTTTTACGTCAACTTTATTATTTCTTGTACCGTACATTCTTTTGTGGGGAGGCATTGTGTGTACATTCTTTTGTGGGGAGACATTGTGTGTACATACTTTTGTAGGGAGACATTGTGTGTACATACTTTTGTAGGGAGACATTGTGTGTACATACTTTTGTAGGGAGACATTGTGTGTACATACTTTTGTGGGGAGACATTGTGTGTACATACTTTTGTAGGGAGACATTGTATGTATGTACTTTTGTAGGGAGATATTGTGTGTATGTACTTTTGTAGGGAGACATTAGAGAGGTTTAGCACTACGTAAAACGTTACGTAATAAGCTTACTACGTTTCGCGCGGAAAATTAAAACGTTCTTAGTAACGGTTTTGACGTATCAAGGTATCTTAGTACGTTGTTGTTCTACGTTATAAGACTCGTGTTGACGCTCCCTCCATTACTCCTCTAACTGCTGCTCTTCGGCCTGGCGTTCCGTTTCTGATAGTAAAAGAACGCCCGCATGGCCCAAATCTCCCTCAGAATCACCAAAAACTCGCAAAAAGATCTTCGTCATCGTTCTATGTCGCTATAACGTTATGTATAAAGTATTCGACGTTGCTAAAACGATAAACGTACTAAATTTCGAACGTACCTATCAGCTTACTACGTAGCGTTCAAACGTTATGCTAAACCTCTCTATTGCGTGTACATACTTTTGTAGGGAGACATTGTATGTATGTACTTTTGTGGGGAGACATTGTGTGTACATACTTTTGTAGGGAGGCATTGTGTGTGTATACTATTTTTATTTGTGCTCATTTTGTCCACATGTAGGGAGACATCTTGGTTGATGAAGACAGTACATTGAAGATCACAGATATTGGTTTGTCCTGTGAAGGCCAACGGTTGTGAACCTCTTCCATTGAGGAGGATGGCACCTGAATCACTCAAATATGGGATATCTACAACTAAATCTCATGTATGAATGTGTGTGTGTGTGTGTGTGTGTGTGTGTGTGTGTGTGTGTGTGTGTGTGTGTCTGTGTGCAAGCTCCCTCTCCCTCCCTCCCTCCATTCAATGTATTTTTGTATATGTATAGTGATGTCTGGTGTTTGCATTCACACACCTGTGTATAGGAGGTCTGGTGTGGCCTTTGTGTGGAGGTGTTACTTTCCAACACTGCATGTGTAAGGTGGTGGTATGGTGTACTGTTGTTAGGTGGTGGTATGGTGTACTGTTGTTAGGTGGTGGTATGGTGTACTGTTGTTAGGTGGTGGTATGGTGTACTGTTGTTAGGTGGTGGTATGGTGTACTGTTGTTAGGTGGTGGTATGGTGTACTGTTGTTAGGTGGTGGTATGGTGTACTGTTGTTAGGTGGTGGTATGGTGTACTGTTGTTAGGTGGTGGTATGGTGTACTGTTGTTAGGTGGTGGTATGGTGTACTGTTGTTAGGTGGTGGTATGGTGTACTGTTGTTAGGTGGTGGTATGGTGTACTGTTGTTAGGTGGTGGTATGGTGTACTGTTGTTAGGTGGTGGTATGGTGTGCTGTTGTTAGGTGGTGGTATGGTATGCTGTTGTTAGGTGGTGGTATGGTGTACTGTTGTTAGGTGGTGGTATGGTGTACTGTTGTTAGGTGGTGGTATGGTGTACTGTTGCTAGGTGGTGGTATGGTGTACTGTTGTTAGGTGGTGGTATGGTGTACTGTTGTTAGGTGGTGGTATGGTGTACTGTTGTTAGGTGGTGGTATGGTGTACTGTTGTTAGGTGGTGGTATGGTGTACTGTTGTTAGGTGGTGGTATGGTGTACTGTTGTTAGGTGGTGGTATGGTGTACTGTTGTTAGGTACATGGTCAAATGGTAGTATTTCAGGAGTGAGAACATACATAACAAATCACTTGTAATCAAAAATAAAGATGTAAAATCTTGCTCTGAAAGCAAGTACACAACTTCTAAAGGACATGTTCTGCTCTGGAAGTGTAACTTTCTGCCTTCAACAAGAGCAACAGCCATTTTCAATACAATTGGTAATGTAAACCTCTAGCACTCAGCCTAGCATCATGTCATAGAAGTAAGGCCTCCCTGAGCACGGGTAGACCAACTGAATCTTCTCCTACCACCTGTGTAGTGTGTACATACGGACCTACTCCTACCACCTGTGTAGTGTGTACATACGGACCTACTCCTACCACCTGTGTAGTGTGTACATACGGACCTACTCCTACCACCTGTGTAGTGTGTACATACGGACCTACTCCTACCACCTGTGTAGTGTGTACATACGGACCTACTCCTACCACCTGTGTAGTGTGTACATACGGACCTACTCCTACCACTGTGTAGTGTGTACATACGGACCTACTCCTACCACCTGTGTAGTGTGTACATACGGACCTACTCCTATGACCTGTGTAGTGTGTATATTAGAGCTTGTATTTCCCCAGAACTTCAGTATTCGTCTCTAGAAGTGGTTTTCCTGTGAACTGAAGCATCTGAAATGGCGAAAGTGCAGATTTGTCCAGCAAACCACAGATACACTCACTGCACAGATGAACACTATCACTGTGAATTAGAGGACCATTATTTATTATTTATTTATTTATTTATTTATAATTTATGGTATTCTAATGTTCAATGATTTGAAATTCTGATTGACTTCATATTCCAATTAATTAGTATCACACAACATCCCATTGTTAACATGTACTTTCTAGTTAACAGGTATTACTCATTTTTCATGACTCACTTTATCTTAAACAGGAGATGGCAATAGCATTAGAAGGAAGGAGTGAGTGTGCACACAAATACACTAAAATGTGTGCTGTCCATGGCCAACTACCTTTACTAGCATATTTGATGAGATGCAATGAATCTAGGAACTGCTGAGGTCGATCATGTCATGGACAGACACAAATCCTATTATATACGTATATACACAAACACGTGCTATACGTTCGATTACGTCATAACACGTCATCACAAACATGGCGGGTCCTGAACTCTTCTTTGGGCGTACACCTGGTACAGTCTCCATGCAATTTGGTCTTAACCTCGAGGCTCATCTCTATTGTCCGTTTCTTCTCACCGTTGGCTGATTCGGGAGTTCTGATGTGTGTGTAGTGGTCTTTTGAAGCTGGAAATCAGGGTAACTTATCGCGTGACCTTCCATCTATCGAAGAAGTCGACACTGGTTGGATTGCAGCCGAGCGCTCAGCTGAGACGTCTGTTGCTAACGCCTACTGATGTGTGTCCTTTTCTGGTGAACCGTTTCCTTAGAGACTTTGACATTTACAGGTAAGAGTGGTTTTGGTGTTGACGAAATATGTGTAAGGTAAAAGCGGACAATTTTGGGAAGCTGGTACTCTCCAGGAACGTTCCCATACTTGTCATTCAGTAGACTGATTGGGGTACAAGGGCCTAGAATAGATGCAGAATATGGCGATACACTTTCCTTTAATCTCCTTCGGCTATTCAGTTCCTATACTGAAAATTACAGGATATGGTTAATTACCGAAATTACCAGCTTCCCGAAATCTTCTACTTTTACCTTACCTAAAATGTACGTACCTGTCACTTGAAGTAAGCGTCGTAAGCTTCGGGTTTCGTTGGACCATGTCCTGACTGTGCTGGGTTATCTTGTACTCTGTGTCTCCTTTTGACTTGTCATGAGTGTGGACACCTTTGGGTCTTGAAGCACATCCACGGGGTTGCTTTTAACCCGTGCTGTAGTGTGGACAAAGTATTTATCGCATGTTCCCTTTTAGACCTGTCAACTCATTTCATCTCTTCACTATAGCATTGCTCCGTGCATCCAATCTCACATGCTGTGCAGTTACATATTCAGTGAACCCTCTCTTATCCGACACTCAATGGGGCTTGATAGAAATGTCGGATTAGGAGGTTGTCGGATCACACAGTGACTATTAGCATACTTTAATATGGTGACAGTACACCTCATGATTGCCAGATTAGAGACTCTGAGAATGTCGGATTATAGAGGTCTCACTGTATCTGAAATGACTGAAAGTTAGTATATCTCAAATTAAACTCATGCAAGTGCAGTCAGTACCCACATTTCTACATACACAACACACACACACACACACACACACACACACACACACACACACACGCACACACACACGTGCACACACACACACACACACACACACACACACACACACACACACACACACACACACACACGTGCACACACACACACACACACACACACACACACACACACACTATCCACATTTCCAAAGGCTGAGTTCCCATCCTTGTATCCTCCTCTTTGTTGTGAAGCTACATTGCCTGTACAGTACAACGGATGACAGATGATGTCTTGTACATTGTACCAGATATTCCATCCACTCGTTGGTGTCCCCTCCATACACACACATACACAGTGTGGACGTGGTCTATTTGCTCCAAGTGTACTGAACAGTCAGACATTTGTATTCATGTGTGCACTGTTGTTGTGTGAGCAAGACTGAAGGAGTTTGTGTATTGTGTGTATGTGGTACAGATAAGTATGAGCATGTACTTGGATCTGCATACATGTGTACTGCATAATAGTGTGTACATGTGCACTCAAATATGTGTACATCTGCTTATGAATATATACCAGTACACACACCACATGCACACCTCTTTGTAGGGGCATTATTGTACCTGTGTGCATTTCAGTGTTGGGTCAAGAATCTTGGGAAGGCCTTTAGCCAGTGGCTACTCTAGCAGCCTTTAGCCAATGGCTACTCTAGCAGCCTTTAGCCAGTGGCTACTCTAGCCAGCCTTTAGCCAGTGGCTACTCTAGCAGCCTTTAGCCAGTGGCTACTCTAGCAGCCTTTAGCCAGTGGCTACTCTAGCAGCCTTTAGCCAATGGCTACTCTAGCAGCCTTTAGCCAATGGCTACTCTAGCAGCCTTTAGCCAGTGGCTACTCTAGCAGCCTTTAACCAATGGCTACTCTAGCAACCTTTAGCCAGTGACTACTCTAGCAGCCTTTAGCCAATGGCTACTCTAGCAGCCTTTAGCCAATGGCTACTCTAGCAGCCTTTAGCCAATGGCTACTCTAGCAGCCTTTAGCCAGTGGCTACTCTAGCAGCCTTTAGCCAATGGCTACTCTAGCAGCCTTTAGCCAATGGCTACTCTAGCAGCCTTTAGCCAGTGGCTACTCTAGCAGCCTTTAGCCAGTGGCTACTCTAGCAGCCTTTAGCCAATGGCTACTCTAGCAGCCTTTAGCCAATGGCTACTCTAGCAGCCTTTAGCCAGTGGCTACTCTAGCAGCCTTTAGCCAATGGCTACTCTAGCAACCTTTAGCCAGTGACTACTCTAGCAGCCTTTAGCCAATGGCTACTCTAGCAGCCTTTAGCCAATGGCTACTCTAGCAGCCTTTAGCCAGTGGCTACTCTAGCAGCCTTTAGCCAATGGCTACTCTAGCAGCCTTTAGCCAATGGCTACTCTAGCAGCCTTTAGCCAGTGGCTACTCTAGCAGCCTTTAGCCAATGGCTACTCTAGCAACCTTTAGCCAGTGACTACTCTAGCAGCCTTTAGCCAGTGGCTACTCTAGCAGCCTTTAGCCAATGGCTACTCTAGCAGCCTTTAGCCAATGGCTACTCTAGCAGCCTTTAGCCAGTGGCTACTCTAGCAGCCTTTAGCCAATGGCTACTCTAGCAGCCTTTAGCCAGTGGCTACTCTAGCAGCCTTTAGCCAATGATGAGAACTCACCCACAACTTTGAGGTTTAATGAGTATTAGATGAGGTGTAGTTTTCCTTTTCTGTGTGGTTTGGTGAGGTGCAGTGTTCTTCCCTAGCAACATGTACATATACAGAATATAAGGAGATGTTTGTTGTCCACTAAATGCAGTGTTGATCCATGCAACCCTCACTTGTAGTATGCACCTGTGCTACCAATAATACCTGTCCACTTTAGTGTTTGCATGCCTGGACCATCTTCACAACCAGCTCATTGTTTGGGGCTGAATTAGAGGTATCTTCATACATACAAGGTCTATTAAGTCTGCTGTGCATAAGTCAGAAATTGAGGATGACCCTGTGATCAAACTTTGCCCAAAACTACACATTAGAATGTCCTTATAAGGACATGCATTGTTATGCTAACAACACTCACCACAAGTGATGAGAAATGTAAATACTGAGAGAATGAATTTGGAATTGAGCAGTGTGTGTGTGTGTGTGTGTGTGTGTGTGTGTGTGTGTGTGTGTGTGTGTGTGTGTGTCTGTGTTTATGTGTGTGTGTGTGTGTGTGTGTGTGTGTGTGTGTGTGTGTGTGTGTGTGTGTATGTGTGTGTGTGTGTTTGTGTGTGTGGTGTGGTGTGTGTGTGTGTGTGTGTGTGTGTGTGTGTGTGTGTGTATGTGTGTGTGTGTGTGTGTGCATGCGTACGTGTGTGTGTGTGTGTGTGTGTGTGTGTGTGTGTGTGTGTGTGTGTGTGTGTGTGTGTGTGAGGATATGTGTGTATGTATGTGAGAGTGTGTGTGTATGTCTGTACACACACACACACACACACACACACACACACACACACACACACACACACACACACACTCACACACACACACGCACGCACGCATACACACACGCACACACACACACACACTACACACACACACACACACACACACACACACACACACACACACACACACACACACACTATTGCTTTGCACATCCACCCCCTTCAAGTTGGCAAATCTTCTTGATAAGCTATCAAAAGTGTGCAAATACATGCATGCAGTGAGTACACACATGTGTGCCGTAGTCAGTGAGTACATACATGTGTGCTGTAGTCAGTGAGTACACACATGTGTGCTGTAGTCAGTGAGCACATGTGTGCTGTAGTCAGTGAGTACACACATGTGTGCTGTAGTCAGTGAGTACACACATGTGTGCTGTAGTCAGTGAGTACACACATGTGTGCTGTAGTCAGTGAGTACATACGTACATGTGTGCTGTAGTCAGTGAGTACACACATGTGTGCTGTAGTCAGTGAGTACACACATGTGTGCTGTAGTCAGTCAACACATGTGTTATACACTATACTGTACATGTGACTATAGATGCAGACACTTTATATTCACCCACTCTTCCTGTATGTGTACATGTGGACATGTTGTGTGCATGTTTGTGAGTCCTGGGGCACACCTCAGAGCAGGTTTCATGCTAACTTGTACCAGTAAAAGTACAGCCAATCCACACATTTATCCATCCTACCTTCCTCTCCCCTCCCAACAGGTGACTCAGTCTTGTGAGAAGTGTGGTGTGTTCTACCTGGGGTCAATAGGAGGACAGCATGAAGAACTGTTGTGTGTGTGTACTAGTGTGTTCTGAACATGAAATGGAGGATATTGGGAAGATCAAAGTAGAGGACTTACTCTCACTCTGTTGTTCTGTTGATACATGTCATTTCAGCATGATATGCTGAGACTGAGGTTTAGTGACATCAAAAGAACATGTGGAAATTCCATCTCTGTATTATTTTGTTTATTTGTAACTTTTCAGAGTGAATCACATGAAATTGTCATGTGTGGTTCAATTCAGAAATTCATGATCTCCTATTGTGTTACAATTTACCTGTCCAGCAGTGTGTATGTGTGTGTGTGCGTGCGTGCGTGCGTGTGTGACAATAATATGGCAAGTTCATCAAGTTAACAATTATAGGCCGTTAGAAAAGGGGATTTCCCTTGCAACTTCTCTTGGCCTGTCGACTCGAGAGATCGACTCAATCTCGATCGTTCACTGGAGATGGCCGATGGTTGTCCCTGCAGTAGTGGTTGGAGACCAGAGTACCATATATACCTGGATTCAAAACATATATCAGGTATAGTTGTGTGTTCCGTTGTCATAGTGTGTAATGACCCCCTTATTCTTTGTCCCCCAGGACAATATTCACTAGAGAATAATGTCCCCTAGGACATTTACCACTAGAGAATAGTGTCCTTATGGACACTATTCTCTAGTGCATATTGTCTCCTTTTGGTGAGTTCTGTCCCCCCTGCGAAGTCTGACTTCTGCATGTCCCCCAGCCCTGCAGAGTGTTACAAAACACATGCAAATGCAATTGGACAATACAAGCATTAAGAATAGTAAAAATTAAGATTGTATAATAATATAAATAAGGACGAGCATGTAAATTGCATGGTTGAAGGATAAAGGAAACAAACAAAATTACAAACAATAAGTGATTGTAAACACAAAAGTAATTACATGTCAAAGCTGAAGACCACAGCAACTATTTCTTAACACTTATGTCTTGCGCGCTGCAACACATCCACTACACGTATACCTGCAACTGCTTGTAACATACTTGTTAGCAATATTACAGCAGTGTTTGTGGTACCACTTTTTCCAAGTACTGCAGTAAACAAGTGGTCCATGAGTGGAATCCTCTTTGTCCCATGGTAGGCGACAAATGCAGTGAACAAAAATGGCCATTTCAACAAGACACAATGGTTTGAGACTCCCTACTCGTCGTGACTTAGTCTTCATAGGGAAAGGGGCCATAGCCATTTGCTCAAAGCATTCAAGCAAGTGCAATCTTAAACCTGGCTGATGTAATGCCAGTGTGTGCGGGCTGACACCAGAGCAAATAGCAAAAGCAAATGCGAGAGCGAACAAACCACAATCCTTACCGCCAACCTGACGTTGAACATCTATATGCCTTACATGAAAAGATGGCTCAGCTGTTTTAAGGATTACAGATAGTTGTCTGTGAAGATTTTTGCACTTGACACTGTACTGTGGAATAGTGTCATAAACATCCACTGTATCCTTAGGTGCAAACACATTGGATGCACAGATCCAATGGTCTCCTTTGACATGCAGAATTTGGACAAAATTGTCATTAGAAGACTTGAAGACGTTGCACTCTTTCAACACCAAGGTATCCTGCAAGCCATTTTGCTGAGGAAACTGATTTCTGAGGAGTTTCTGACCAGCATTCATATGTCTGTCAGTTAACCACCTTCCCTGCATTAGTATGTCCTTGTCTGAATTGAAGAGGTACAGATGCTTCACCCAGTACCTGGTACGCTTAGAAGCAATACGAAATGCAGCCAGTTCCTTTGTAGTAGGTTGTGTAGTCAACTTGACAGATGGTGAAGATATATAGATGATGTCTGCTTTTCTACTTGCTGATTTTGAAGGTAGAAATGGCTTCCTGTTCAAATCAATCTGAGACTTGGTTTTCATTATTGGAGAAACAGCAGAAACTGGTCCCCTGAAATCTACACTTTTGTATCCTATCTTGAGAGGGCTACTTGTCCGTGGACTTGGCACTTGCCTGTTGTTAAAGGTAGGTACTTCAGACTTCTTTGACTTGACTGGCGATATGGCAGGTGAGTCTATCTCTAGGATGTCTGAATCACTAAAATTCAGAATCTGCGCTTGTGCTCGCTTGGATGGGCCACGAGTTGGTGGCGATGATCCTATCTTGCTGTTGAATGTAGGCACTTCTTTAGACTTCTTTAACTTGATGGGCGATACCGCGGGTGAGTCTATCCCTGGGATGTCTGAATCACTGAAATTTAGAATCTGCACATGTGCTCGCTTGGATGGGCCATGAGTTGGTGGCGATGGAACAGTCTTGTTGTTGAACATAGGTACTTCTTTACACTTCTTTGACTTGACGGGCGATACCATGGGTGAGTCTATCCCTGGGATGTCTGAATCACTAAAATTCAGAATCTGCACATGTGCTCGCTTGGATGGGCCATGAGTTGGTGGCGATGGAACAGTCTTGTTGTTGAACATAGGTACTTCTTTACACTTCTTTGACTTGACAGGCGATACCATGGGTGAGTCTATCCCTGGGATGTCTGAATCACTAAAATTCAGAATCTGCGCATGTGCTCGCTTGGATGGGCCATGAGTTGGTGGCGATGGAACAGTCTTGTTGTTGTTATTAGGTACTTCTTTACACTTCTTTGACTTAATGGACGATACCGCGGGTGACTCTATCTCTGGGATGTCTGAATCACTGCATGCTGATGACTTGCTTTTCCCTTCTATTGATTGCTTTACTGATGTATTATCTTCCTTATTAGTGAAAAATTGTTTCAATCTGGAGGAACAACAATTAACACGAGTTTATTCAAGAGTCTATATCTTGCAATGTATCAACAACAGTACCCACCTGTATGCATTAAACACTTTTTTAAGCTCCTTGCCAGTTTTACCATTTCGTAATTTATACAATCCTTTACCAAGATCTTGAGTAACAGTGTATGGGCCCAGCCACCTTTGGCTGAGTTTATCCCCCTTGCGACCATCCCTTGCGCTGTTTCTCAATAACACAAATGTGCCAGGTAGATAGGCCTGTAAAGTGAATACACATGCATATATACATACAAGAATTAATACAATGTGCATGTACATTCTGATATTAATAGTAGCCTAATCAAATTTGAAAAAAAAAAAAAATTATATACATATTACTGTTCGGACCAAAACTTTAAATTTGTAGTTTTCATGAAACAGTGGGAATCTGTGAAAAGTAAAACCCAGAAAAAAATCAGCACTTAGTCTATCTTTTCTCATGGTATAATATGTTGACAGTTCCTTTGCTCCGCTGACTTTGTTCTTTGTTTTAAGTGTAGAGCTAAAATTTATGTGTTGTCTGGTTATTCAAGACAACTTCCTTCGTTTTTGTAACTGCTATATGCAACAAACAATGCATGATATATAGTGATTCCTGCTGTTTGTCAGAGGAAATTAGTCTGCCTACAAAGTTTTAGATATTGTATTGAATGAAGTTATAGAACTCTCCTGTGGAGTACAATGATAGAGTGCATGAACTGTCTCCGAACATCAAAATTGGCAACCGCAAAAGTTTTGAGTACATACATGCAGTATATATATTGTGCTAATACTAATATTACTTACTTTGATTTTGGCGTGTCTCTTATCATAGTGTTGCTTTTGCTGCTTCTGGGACTCTTTTATGCTTTTCTGGGCACCTTCAAAAAGATTGTTTCGAACCTTATGAAGCTTCTCAATGTAGGATTCCATCTCTTCTTCAGAATCAGACACACTCTTTTTTGTGTCCCCACCTCTTCCCAAATCAACTTCAATTGGCAAGATTGCTTTCCTAAATTAAATGCATAAATGCATAAACTATACCTTATGATGTACATATAGGTGATGCATATGTGTACATACCTGCAGTACATGAGTTCAAAAGGAGATACTTTGGTAGACTTATGCGGAGCTACACGATATGCAAACAGCACTTCATCAATCTTTTCATCCCAGTCTGTTTGGTTATCATTGACAAGCTTGACTAATGATCTCTGGAGCGTTTGGTTGAATCTCTCAACAAGACCATTCGTTTGCGGATGATAAGCTGAGGAGATTCTATGTTCTGTCTTTGTCTTCATAAAAAGGCATCGACTGACCTCATTTACAAATTCTCTACCCTGGTCTGATATAATAACCTCTGCACTGCCAAATCTATACAGTATGTAAGAAAGACATGCTATTCACCAAAAGAAACCATATATTGACCATTAATTGACCATTGGCAAGAATGTTTTACCTGCATATCATTTGATAGATGAAGACTGCAACAGATTTGGCACTTTTATCACAAAGTGGGGCTGCTTCTGGCCACTTAGAGAAATAGTCTACAAGAGTTACTATGTAGACGTGGCCTTTGGCTGTCTTAGGTAGGGGTCCAATTAAATCAATTCCAATCTGTGTAAGATGCAAATATAAACTTTCCACTGTCAAGACATGTTACAAAATAACATTATTAATAATAATAATCCCCCCAAAAATTAAATGCAGAATAACAGCCAGGCAAGCAGTATCAAGGATAATAATGCATTCTGATTCAATTACCATGCACATCGCACACTGCATGACCCCCCTCCCCCAAAAGTTGTCATATTCCAATGTTATTCATGAAATGATCAATGCTTGTATGCCAGAGTCTGTCATACCTGATTCCAAACCCTCGCCTTCACTGGAATGGGATGTAATGGAGCTCCTTGTTTCTGAAACTTTGCATCATTTGTTCTCTGGCAAGTTTCACAGCACCGCACAAATTCATTTACATCTGACCACAGAGTCTTCCAATAAAATCGATCAGCTATTTTCTTGTATGTTTTATCCCTACCGAGGTGTCCTCCTACATACATTTTAAAAATACATCATAAATAAAGGCATATATATATATATGAATGCCCATACACACACACACACGCACGCACGCACACGCACACACACACACACACACACACACACACACACACACACACACACACACCAAATGGCGAGAATGGGTCTGGCTACATCAGACTACACACACACACCATGGCAGCACCCAAATGATGGATGGGGAGTATATATTAGGGGAAATAGTTAGCTATTAGGCATGCAAAATTTCCTCAGGTTCCTCATCAAATACTATACTCATACATACACGCAGTAAAAGTCTGAGCAATGTCATATAAATCATTACCTGCTAGAGATGAATGGCAAGAATCAAGGATTCTCCGAATATCCTCTCTACTACGAGGAACTTGCCTCCATTGGCGCGTTTGGCCCGATGTAACTTTCTTGGCATAGTAGAGAAAACCCTAACCCTAACCCTAACCCTAACCCTAGGCGGTCCCATACTGGGGAATGGGGCCTCCCACGCCCAATCAGGCCCCATTCTCCAAGTATGGGCGTTGCAAGAACTGCAGGAGGAGGGGGCCTGCTTGCACCAAAAGGACATATAAGTTACCACAGGGGAAGGACAAGTGGGCACAGGGTGCTGGCAGTGACAAACCGTCCCTCTCCCGGGTAGTTGGGCACCTTCCAGGCAGGTAGGGTGCAGGGGCGGCCATTTTTCTCACCGGAAAGGGGCTATGTATGGTCCCATACATACTTACAGTCAAACTCTGTGGCGTATGCCTCATATTATACCTGTACCTGGGTTAGTAAGCACTCCTGGTTAGGAAGTACTCATTACTCTGTCCCTACCTCGCGCAATACCATTGAGACCGCCTTCAATAGTAAGTGATTTCTGATAGTAAGTAGCTATTTTGCTGTCCCTTGAGGGTACAAACTATCCAAGTTCTACTGTACATACATACATACATACACACGCACACACACACACACACACACACACACACACACACACACACACACACACACACACACAGAGAGAGAGAGAGAGAGAGAGAGAGAGAGAGAGAGAGAGAGAGAGAGAGAGAGATACGTATGTACGTATGTACGTACAGTAGAACTTGGATATATACTAGGTAAGGTAATATAGGTACTACCTATCAGAGGTACTAACCATCCAAGGCGCTTTCAATGGTGTTGCACGAGTACTTACTAACAGAGTTTGACTATTCATACGTACGTACGTCTACACAGACAGGGGTAGAGAGGCAGCCCTTCCCCCTATGGAAGGTTGCTGGATGTACCAAAGGGTCATGTTTGCGTAGCCCGCGCTCGTGCAGCCAAGTCCGCACTGTGTACTACTATTACTACTACTTCTACTACTACTACTACCGCAAGTGTGCCCAGGCACGCCCGATGCCTCGCTAGAAATAAAACACGGCAACCGGGTCCGTTCGGCAGCCGCTTGCCAACAGGGTCGCCATTTTTCCAATTAACCGTTCCGTTTGTTTGGACGGTAAACATTTGCGGCTAACCGCAGAGACTGCATGACAAAATGGCCGACGGCATGAAGCTAACTACGCGCATACATACGTACGAGGTGGGTACGGGAACAACAACTTGGAAGGGATCAAACGGGACGCAACCAGCTTTCAGAGGCTAAACAACTTATTTAAGAAGGTTCGAACGCCCAGGGCAACACCTTGGAAGGGAGCAGATGGGGACGCAAACAACTTTCATAGGCTCACCGACTTGTTTAAGAAGGTTCGGACGCCCAGCGCAGCCACCACAAAGACATGTACAAGAACTTCATAAGAATCAAGTAAGTACTTGGCCAATCTCCATCACAGTTTAATAAACCAACTCGGTACGTGTCCCTTACAA
>CAUJGJ010000003.1:1348043-1357668 GCA_963170055.1 Halisarca cf. caerulea
GAATTGAATCTAGACTGCAATCCAACATGGAAAGGTACGTATGAGATTCACGGGCTTTGACCAATTAGTACTGAAAGGTAGTACCCCCTAGCTACAAACAAAGACCACCACCATCATGGGTACGTCCCACCGGACCTGCCAATACCCATTTTGACCCGCTCAGGCCAACCACCGGAAAGATGGAATTGAATCTAGACTGCAATCCAACATGGAAAGGTACGTATGAGATTCACGGGCTTTGACCAATTAGTACTGAAAGGTAGTACCCCCTAGCTACAAACAAAGACCACCACCATCATGGGTACGTCCCACCGGACCTGCCAATAACCATTTTCACCCGCTCAGGCCAACCACTGGAAAGATGGAATTGAATCTAGACTGCAATCCAACATGGAAAGGTATGAGATTCACGGGCTTTGACCAATTAGTACTGAAAGGTAGTACCCCCTAGCTACAAACAAAGACCACCACCATCATGGGTACGTCCCACCGGACCTGCCAATAACCATTTTCACCCGCTCAGGCCAACCACTGGAAAGATGGAATTGAATCTAGCCTGCAATCAAACATGGAAAGGTATGAGATTCACAGGCTTTGACCAATTAGTACTGAAAGGTAGTACCCCCTAGCTACAAACAAAGACCACCACCATCATGGGTACGTCCCACCGGACCTGCCAATACCCATTTTGACCCGCTCAGGCCAACCACCGGAAAGATGGAATTGAATCTAGACTGCAATCCAACATGGAAAGGTACGTATGAGATTCACGGGCTTTGACCAATTAGTACTGAAAGGTAGTACCCCCTAGCTACAAACAAAGACCACCACCATCATGGGTACGTCCCACCGGACCTGCCAATACCCATTTTCACCCGCTCAGGCCAACCACCGGAAAGATGGAATTGAATCTAGACTGCAATCCAACATGGAAAGGTATGAGATTCACGGGCTTTGACCAATTAGTACTGAAAGGCATAGTACCCCCTAGCTACAAACAAAGACCACCACCATCATGGGTACGACACCACCGGACCTGCCAATACCCATTTTGACCCGCTCAGGCCAACCACCGGAAAGATGGAATTGAATCTAGACTGCAATCCAACATGGAAAGGTATGAGATTCACGGGCTTTGACCAATTAGTACTGAAAGGTAGTACCCCCTAGCTACAAACAAAGACCACCACCATCATGGGTACGTCCCACCGGACCTGCCAATACCCATTTTGACCCGCTCAGGCCAACCACTGGAAAGATGGAATTGAATCTAGACTGCAATCCAACATGGAAAGGTTTGAGATTCACGGGCTTTGACCAATTAGTACTGAAAGGCATAGTACCCCCTAGCTACAAACAAAGACCACCACCATCATGGGTACGTCCCACCGGACCTGCCAATACCCATTTTGACCCGCTCAGGCCAACCACTGGAAAGATGGAATTGAATCGAGCTAGTAGACATTAAAATTTTATGCCAAAACAATCACAGGTATCAGCAGACCCCACCGGTCCAGATGATACCCGAAATTAGGCAGAATGAACAAAATGGAGGCAGTGGGGTTCGATTTGGGGTTCAGATAGGGTTTGAATTGGGGTTAGGAAGGGTTCAAAGTTGGGGTTAGGGTTAGGGCGGATATTGCAGTAGATGACAACATTATACCCGGCAAATGTGCCTAGGGTTATATTGTGTTTTAGGGGTAGGGTCAGATTTTCTGTACACCACATACACATGTACACACACAAGCACACACACTTCACTTATACATTACAAACATGTCCATTGACCACACCCCCTCTTATGCACTATCAAGTATAATATCCATGTCAACAGGAGGGACATGTGGCCCCTGAGCATTGTCAAAACCCACACTTGGCTCAAATGACTCCCACATCCCATAGATTCAACTCAGAAGCAATGCCAAACCCAGACACACAACATTGTAAAATTCACTCACTTAGGATGATGTATGGTGGTGAGCTTTTCAGGTCTTTGAGATGACAAAAACACCCTGGCAAAGTAACAAATTTAAATTGGGACTAATCATGACAACAGTAAATAGCCCTAGTACATGTGACTGGAAGTGTGACCACATGGTAGAACCAGCAGTAATGGCGGTGAAGACCAAGGATTGTATTTTAAACTCTTTGGAGAGAATTCGTGAACTTGTGTGTGTTGTGGAGGAGGAAGGACCCCTACAACACCTGCTGTCCACCCTCCAGGAGGCTGTAGCCTACCTGGTTGGTGGACAGCCAGTGAGTGATTCGAGTGTGTGGGTTGACAGTGGGAATGTGAGGGCGAGGGACGAGAGCATGGACGTGAGTATAGAGGGGAATGTGAGGAATGAGAGTGAACATATGAATGTGGAGTTGAGGGCGGGGGAAGAGAGTGTGAGGGAGAGTGTGGATGAGAGTCTGAGGGCGGGGGGAGAGAGTGTGAGTGAGGATGTGGATGAGAGGACGGAGGAAGAGAGTGTGAGGGAGAGTGTGGATGAGAGTCTGAGGGCGGGGGGAGAGAGTGTGAGTGAGGGTGTGGATGAGAGGGCGGAGGAAGAGAGTGTGAGTGAGGGTGTGGATGAGAGGGCGGAGGAAGAGAGTGTGAGTGAGGGTGTGGATGAGAGGGCGGAGGAAGAGAGTGTGAGTGAGGGTGTGGATGAGAGTGTGAGTGAGGGTGTGGATGAGAGGGCGGAGGAAGAGAGTGTGAGGGCGTGGGAAGAGAGTGTGAGTGAGGGAAGAAGCAAACGTTACTATGTAGAAAACTATAGATTCGCATACACACATATACCAGGCGTTCCCACCAGCCTCCCCAACACCAGAGATTTCCTCAGGCTGATCAATGCCGCTGCTGGCAACAGCATTGATCAGCAAGCCTCCCTCTTGGCTCTGGTGTGTGGGGAGGACCACAGCTTCACACACTCGCTGGACGAGTGTGTGAAGCTGCTCTTAGACCATAATTCTCCCCTCCCTACCACACCCCCCCTACCCTTAGTCCTCGATATTTTTTCCTCCCTCCACCAGCTTGCTGTCAGGGCCCACTATGTTCTGGGCAGGCTCGTCAGGGAAACTTGCGAGTCAACATCAGAGAATGTCTTCTCCGTCATTGCCACTCTGTGCAATGGTGGAGAAGACATGAAGCTCAGACATTACCGGGGCCTGTTACAGGGCTGCTCCTGTCACAAGTGTCGACAGGAGCTGACGTGGCTGGATGCCCCCACAGGCAGCCAGCCAGGGCCCTGTACATATGTGGCTGCTGCCATGGCCCTGACAGTGAGCAATTTTACAAATTTAACCCCCACCTTTTTTAGACAGGTATGTAAATTTTATGAAAAGTCCTCCCCCCTATCGCACGAATATTTTTTTAAATCACGACAGTCCCCCGCACGTGTCAGACAAGCTCTGCCTTGTCTGACATCCCTCACCATCCCGCCAACCCAACCACTACCCAATCCCCTGAGGCTACTCAGGGGGGCAGTCTTCCCACTGTCTGTGGAGGCAATCCACTATGTGGACGGCGATGGGGGCAACCTTCTTGCTGAGGCAGTGTCAGGGCTCCTGGAGTATCTCGCCCCCATTTCCAACATTGAGATACTCCAGCTTACCAACGGTCAACACCTGGTTGGCTTTCGTGAGGAGTCGCATGACGCCATTGAGCTGACCCACACATTTACATGTGGATCAGCCAATGTGCGAGGACTGCGAAAGCAGGAGCTGGGTGTTACAGCCCTGAGACGTGCCAGGCACAACATTGCCACCAGCAAGAAGGCCCTCCTGTCTACTAGTGGCTCCGTGGACAGCTATGGTCGACTGCTAGTAACTGTCCACCTTGTGCGGGATGGTGTGAGTACTACCAACGGAGAGGACCTCGTACAGCAAGGCCTCTCCGTTCCCTTTGGGGAGGCCCCCTCCAGCATCAAGGAGGCCCAGCGTGTGGCCATGGAGGAGAGGAGAGGCCTCTACAGCCTCAGTGCAGACATGTCTGCACTAGATCTCCATCCGTCGGAGGTTAGACGGCAGCTCCTCTCCTCCACTGAGGTACGCATCACCATCGGTAGTGACATCTGCCGAATCACAAGTCAAGCTGGAGGAAGCAACGAAGGCCACTTGATGATTCGGAAGAGCACTATCGAAGGTGCGGGGCTGGGTCTCTTTGTGCATGGGGCCCAATCCAATTTGTACATACCAGATGATAAATTTTTAACTTACTATTCCCTCCGTCCCCTTCCCAGAGGTCACCCCCCCTCCAACCCTGATTATGAATTGGCTGTAAATAGTTTTGTTTTTGGTGCCGATCACTATGACGGCACCAACTTGGGGAGGTACGCCAACCAAGGGGGCTTGGACGAGGCGATGAGAGAGCTGGCCTCTCAGAGCACATTGGTCAACTACACCCAGCCGGACTGGAAGGTAGTTGACCAAGTTGCAGAGCGTCACTGCAATGCTAGGTTCTATCGTCAAGGCCAGTCCCTTTGTGTTGGTACCTCCGGAACAATACATCTATCCCCAACAACCCCCAAAGAGTTACTTGTAAATTATGGAATTCCAAATTATTGGCTTCCCTACCTTGCTAGCAAGGCAAATACCCTTCCTCCCCAGAGCCCCCACTTAAAATTCCTACTATGGGCCCTTAGTAATTCGAATTGCAATTGGCCCGACACCCTAAAGAGCACATTAACCACCTTATTAAGTATTGCCCCTCAACCAAATGCACAATCCCCATGGCCACACCTTACAGACACTCCCAGAGGACGTAGACATTGAAATCCATCTCATTCCATTGCAGATATGTATAAAAAAGAAACAAAGTACCCTCCCCCACCTACGGAATAACAGAGAATACACCCTACCTTTTACTATGCTATACAGTACTAAAATGGAAACAAGACAGTCCTGTTGACCCAACCACAATCTATCATTGATCACTCAAACACTTTGATCATGCAGCCTTTAGGCGGGACCTCGACTCAGCCCCCCGGGGAATTCTTGATCTATTCGAAGACACTTCGGACAAACCTGAAGCCTTCAACCTGCTCCTACTTGACATTATCAATCACCACACCTCGTTAACTAAAGTACGTACGTAGTAATTAAGACACATACGACTCCGTGGATTACACCACAACTGAAAAAAAAACAAGGACATATCGGAATTGTCTACACCAAAAATTTTTGAAATCCCGTTCTGAAACCGATCGCCTTGTATTTGTCAATTTCCAAACCAAGTGGTACACCAACAGAGACTAGCCAAAGAGCAATATGTGACCAGCCTCATCATGAAGAGAGCCACTCCATCCTCAATTTGGTCAGCCGTAAAATTGTGCGGGAATAACGGAAGCAAGTACTCTTTTACATTGAATGCAAACCAAAGACACTTCGGACAAACCTGAAGCCTTCAACCTGCTCCTACTTGACATTATCAATCACCACACCTCGTTAACTAAAGTACGTACGTAGTAATTAAGACACATACGACTCCGTGGATTACACCACAACTGAAAAAAAAACAAGGACATATCGGAATTGTCTATACCGAAAATTTTTGAAATCCCGTTCTGAAACCGATTGCCTTGTATTTTGCCAATTTCCAAACCAAGTGGTACACCAACAGAGACTAGCCAAAGAGCAATATGTGACCAGCCTCATCATGAAGAGAGCCACTCCACCCTCAATTTGGCCAGCCGTAAAATTGTGCGGGAATAACGGAAGCAAGTACTCTTTTACATTGAATGCAAACCAAAGACACTTCGGACAAACCTGAAGCCTTCAACCTACTCCTACTTGACATTATCAATCACCACACCTCGTTAACTCAAGTACGTAGTAATTAAGACACATATGACTCCGTGGATTACACCACAACTGAAAAAAAAACAATGACATATCGGAATCGTCTACACCGAAAATTTTTGAAATCCCGTTCTGAAACCGATCGCCTTGTATTTTGCCAATTTCCAAACCAAGTGGTACACCAACAGAGACTAGCCAAAGAGCAATATGTGACCAGCCTCATCATGAAGAGAGCCACTCCACCCTCAATTTGGCCAGCCGTAAAATTGTGCGGGAATAACGGAAGCAAGTACTCTTTTACATTGAATGCAAACCAAAGACACTTCGGACAAACCTGAAGCCTTCAACCTACTCCTACTTGACATTATCAATCACCACACCTCGTTAACTCAAGTACGTAGTAATTAAGACACATATGACTCCGTGGATTACACCACAACTGAAAAAAAAACAAGGACATATCGGAATCGTCTACACCGAAAATTTTTGAAATCCCGTTCTGAAACCGATTGCCTTGTATTTGCCAATTTCCAAACCAAGTGGTACACCGACAGAGACTAGCCAAAGAGCAATATATGACCAGCCTCATCATGAAGAGAGCCACTCCACCCTCAATTTGGCCAGCCGTAAAATTGTACAGGAATAACGGAAGCAAGTACCCTTTTACATTGAATGAACTCATACTTCACTACCGTCGCCTCAATTGCATCAGATATCGTTACTCCTACAGCATCAAGCACGACCTTTGCCACTCCCCCACCTGTTAACTATTGTGAGCTACCTCTAATCTCAACCTCAACTTGTGAATCCCTGAATGTATGCTCATCCATCAACAAAGATCACACCCACCTCCACTGAACATTACATTTAATGATTGTTGCATTGAGCAGGTTAGCATATTCAAACTACTGGGAGTTATCATCGATGAACATTTACGCTGGAGTCCTAGAATGTTTACAGAACTATGCAGCCGCATCATTCTCAGGAGATCTAGGACGTCATCTGCCTCTGAAGCCCTTCATATTATAAATTGGAAACCACTCCCAAATCAAAGGGAGGAAAAAATTGTCAAATTATGCAAACAATTGATTCAACCAAACTCAGCAGAAACTCCCTCTTATCTAAGACTACTAGCAGAGCCTAGGACGTCATCTGCCTCTGAAGCCCTTCATATTATAAATTGGAAACCACTCCCAAATCAAAGGGAGGAAAAAATTGTCAAATTATGCAAACAATTGATTCAACCAAACTCAGCAGGAACTCCCTCTTATCTAAGACTACTAGCAGAGCCTATTGCATCAACCCACTCCTATGCCACACGCAGTGCTACTCGAGGCCACCTGACAACACGGGCTATTAGATCCAAGTACAGAAAGAAGGCATTCAGCTATCGAATGGCAAAAGCCTGGAATGCAACTATGTAACTTGACAATTATTAAATAGTATGTATATGTTACTGTATTATATGTTTATATGTGTGCGTTGTATGCCGGTGTGTACTACATGCATGTATACTCTAAAATGTACCATGTGTGATATAACTTTCTTCCACAAGTCACTGATCAGATTCTTATTTATTGTAATATGGCCTCACATAACATACACCTTGATTTCTCATGCTACATCATCCACTCTATTATGCACTTCAATTTTAAATTATTGATCGTAGTTATTATTGTGTTTGTTAAAATTGCTCATGCATGCCTTTTCCACTTCCAATTTAAATTTTGCATCTGTGTTTGTGTTCTTTGCTGGAATCCCTGCAAAGTAGCCCTTATACCCACTACCCTCACATTCCTATTTGTACGTAAGTAGCATTTGATCATCCGCTGAACAATCTCAGAATGTTACGTACGTGCAGATTGACCATGCTAAGTACATACTACCCCCCCCCCCCCACACACACAAGAATCAAGTAAGTAAGGTAAAGGGGGTAATTTGGAACACGATGGTAATTTGGGACAGGGCCAGTAACTTTTGTTGTGGTTAAGTCACCCAACCATCTTTGCTACTGCCAAACTCCCCCTCCATGGAGATAATACGGACTGATAATGATAATGATTATAAGGATAAGGATTATAAGGATAATGATTGATGTAGCTTATGGTTGGCACGGCTTTTGGCCTGACTGTTCCAAATTACCTGCCGTTCCAAATTACCCCCCTTTACCTTACTTGGTCAATCTCCCTCTGACGTACGCACACACACCTCTACCCCAATAAAGACACGTAACAAGAACGCCCATCAAAATACACAGATGTTTGGGCTCACCTTCTAACCCTAGGCTCCTTTTCCGCGTTGTAGGCGCTTCTTCGGAAAATACTGTTCTGAGTGTGAAAGAAAACGGGAAAGAGGACAGTGAAAGATTTAAAAACGTAAAATACAAACTAAAAAGCATAAATAACAAGTATTTAGGACTAAATACGCCTAAAACATTTCAACTTATCTTTGAAGGATTTGAATTTCTTCTTTTCCCGCTCAAGACTATTGACTCACGTGATAAACAACACAGACACGTGTAGCAGGTAAAATGGCGGCCGGGCAGTCAGTAACAAGTATGCTTGCGAACCAGACCTGCGGTGAGTGTTTGTTTGGCCATAGACCCTATGTAAGTGTATTTTCGAGTGTATATAAGGTAAAGTGCCCTTATCCTGATCACTCCCTAATGCCAATCGGCACTTTTCCTGAACTCAGGAACTAAAGTTAGCCTGGCATTACAGCTACGGAATAATAAAGCCTAAATCTTTCTGTGTCTGCTGGGAGATGCGGTGATCAGGATTAGGGAGTGATCAGGATTAGGGCACTCTACCTCATTAGTATGCGTAAGGTGAAAGCAGATAATTTCGGGAATGTCATAACTTTCAGTGCATAAACTGAATAGCCGACGAAATTACCTGCTTTTATCTTATATGATATAACGAAGCAGAGGTCTACAGAACGAAGGCCTGCAGTTGATCTCTGCTACGTTAGAAAATCTTTATTATATAATTGCATAGTTTTTTAACATGTAGATACTCCATGCATATGAACACTGTTAATTGTGTGAATGTGAACTATGTGGATATTATTGACTGCTATGATCATATCCATGATCATAGCAGTCAACGCAGGGGCAATGAGTTTCCATTACACTACGTACGTATATTATGCGTACCACCATAGATAATCTTGTATGTATAGATTATCTATGGTACCACTGAGAAACTACAGTATTGTATTTTTCTTTCAAAATCGTGGTGTAGAATTGTCAGCTTATATGTCGAAAAAAATGAAATTACAAAATAATCCACATAGTTCACATTGACATAATTAACAGTGTTCACATGCATGAAGTATCTACATGTTAAAAAACTATGCAAATTGTCCTTTGAGTCGGTGTATGTCTTTCAGCGGTGTCCTCAATTCGTACAGCCCCCCTTGTCCAATGTAATGTGTGTCCAGAGGGTGGGCTACTTCACTAGCGGTGACTTTGTCCCTTGTTCCTAGGAGCTCACTCCTGTAGAGCTGTTTTGCTTGGTCCACCCTCTTGAAGACACTGATGTAGACTAGTCTCTGCAAGGGGTCCACCTTGTAGACCTTGCCCACAGACACTAGGGGGTTATGCATGGTGGATCCGGGTAGCACACGGGCCACAATGTCTCCCTTCTCTGGGAGCTCATCCTCCTCCTCCTCCTCCTCGCTGTCTTTGTATTCTCCCCCCATGGGGAGCTGGCAGCCTTTATCGTCACTTTTGGACGAAGTGGAGGGAACCTTAGGTTTCACTTGACTGGGGCCAGGCTCCGCTGTGTCAGAGGTGTTGCCACCACTGCCCTCTAGCACTCCCTTCAGCAGGGAGTGGGTG
>CAUJGJ010000003.1:1362868-1388868 GCA_963170055.1 Halisarca cf. caerulea
TTTGGCATTGTATCTCAAGTTTGTGGTGAGTCACTCAAGTGATTAGTAATGTAGAGGGGACTAATTCCGAACAGTTCATTACGAACACCGCTTCTCCTGAGTCCAGCAACTAAATTTGGAGGTATTTTAGCCTGGCATTTCTTAGACTTAGCACTAATACAGGACATAACAGCTGTAGAAGAATAAAACTTAGATCATTCGGTGTCGGCTAGGAGATACCCTGCTCGAAATTAACAACTGCTCGGAATTTGTGCCTTCTACCTTTAAGTTACACTTTGATTACTATAATTTCACAGTGGTGGTTACCTCTTCAGCCAATGGCAGGCAGGGTTCTATCCAGGGAAGGTGTGTATGTGGGTGAGGTTAGCTTCCACCCGAAAATCTCCAGCTTTCCTCCCCAAACTTCCAATTGTAGTGCAAAGTACCATAGAGAAGGCCCTACTTGAGTGTCAAAATCAACCTTAAATGGTGTAAAATGGCCTGAGATACCACCTTATACAACCTAAAACTCATTCTCCCTGAGGGGAGCATATCCCAAGACCCCCTACCTACATCCGCTACCATACCACATACATCACAGCACTGTATGTGTTTCATAGACATTTAGGGTACCACATATTCTTTACATATCTACCCCTAGTGTACTATACACGTGGGTTAACAGTTGTTATTACCCTGAAAGAAACCCTGCTACATACTATATACAATACATACATTAAAACTACGATCATGCAGGAAGCTTCCCCACCCAAAATTTTTATCCTGTATTGCAATCTGGCTGGAATGAACGGGAAGTTTAATTACTACTAGGCTGTGTAAAGTTGCAATACTTTTCTTATGGGGGCGGAGTAATTTAGTATCATGGCCAAGTGCTGTATTTGGTCATTTCAGATCAAATTTGTCATTGAATATGTTCATCCTGGTGTTCTCAGGAGAGGAGCATTGATTTCAGTTCTGACATTTGCTTCCAAGCTGATATCATAGATTTTCTAATGTGAACTATGCTTGTTAAGTGGGAAGTATCAAATCTCATCATGTGGGCCACTCCAACCATGTGAGCTATGCTTGTTGAGCGGGACGTATCAAATCTCATCATGTGGGCCATTGCATATAATGATGGTGTGGTGAATGGTATATTGTCACATGGCTGCCATACAGCCTACCGTATGTACCGAAACTTGTGCGATACCAGGGCAAATTTTTAAGGAATTTTTCAGATTGCCCTGTGGGCAATCTGAATGTTATTCTAGGTTGCCCCTGGTGAATTCAGGTTGTCCTTTAAAATCGGTGCAAAATTCGTGAACATTTCAGTCCATGGAATTTTCCTGCTATATGATTGGTGATATGCAAGGATACAGTACTATCTATGCATGTAACGATGGATGGATATATAGGTACAAAGTGTTAAACTTGAATTACTGTATGTGCAAAAAGAGAATTTCAAAGTTACAAGGGTAGCTTTTAGTTCTTTAGTTAACCAACTGTATGCTAATTGCTAATGGATACTAAAAAATGTTGCCATCACCATTGCAAACTTCACTGCTGTCATCAAGGTCATCATCAGGGTCATCTTCTACCATAGATACTAAAACATGTTTCAGTATATATCCATACTTCTACATGGCCTACTCTTGGGTTTGTAAGGGGCTAAATTAATTTTGACTTGTAAACAAGCTGAAGCAACACCCCACTCTCGAATTCATAATTGCGCTCGCTGAATGACCAAAAGGAGAAATTTTGACCAATAACGTTACTATATGATTGACCGAAAACAACGGAGTTAGCAGCTGCACGAAGAAAGACGAATTGTGCAATAATGCGACATTAGGTCACATGCTCAAAATGGCGATTTCCTTCAACGAACGATCTCGACGGTGAAAGCAGGCTTACCTTGTTCGAATTTAATGCGGAACGTAAGGCAATGTTGATATTTTCATTTTTCCTATATTGTGGTTTACTTATATCTGCCACTAGCTGTCCTACAACTATAGGTTGCCCAGGGGGCAAGTCAGTTGGACATTTGTGGTTGCCCACAAGAATATTTGGTCGTCTCGGACAAGCGGACGACTGTTAAAAATTTTCCCTGGGTACTGAACTTTCACAGTTGCCAACTTTTGAGGAAAATTTCGCGGACAGCTCATCCATTCTATGCATAATTTATTCAATATCCGCCGACATTAATAACGAAACTGCTGTTAATTTATTGCTTCTGTCTTTTGAGAGTTCATCGCACAACACCTGTGCTGTAGAACCAGGTAAAATACCCTCCAGGGAAGTAAAATTGGACGATTGACCATCCCATGATCCGCTGATGAGTCTCGGGCAGAATTCTTGTTGAAGTAGCATAGGGTTGACATAGTTATGGTTAAAACGAACGGAAATTGTCTGGAATGGCAAGATGGCACAAACGAATCTTAGAATGTTGCTGCTGTGCACTCAAAATGAAGAAAAATAGTTGATAGAGCAAAGGTGCTCTGACGAATATTGTGCAATCAGTGTACCTCCGGCCATTTTGACTCCACGAGAAAGAAGACAATGCTGATTTCTGCAGATTATACTTATTGCAGATGCCCACTAATCCATGAAAACCATGAAAGTTTAGTACCATGAAAGTTTCGGTCCATATAGTACTTTGCCACAACCAATCACAGAGGTGAAGCAGCTGCTCTATAGTGCTCTATCATAGAGTATAAATGGGTAGAAATCAGTAAGGAAGTGAAATGACATTCGGGAATGAAAGAACTGTACAAAATGTGGGAAAAGGAAGCCTTATTTAGTGTACACTCATGGTTAACATACGGTACCAATCACTTAAAAGTTTCTAAATCGTATCGTTTGCACGGCGTATTCTCTGGGTACCATCCCTCGAAACGTACCGTTTTTATCAATGTACCGTACAATGTCATGCATGGTACGATAGAAAATATGGCTGAATTCAATTGAATATGGCTGTTTTTGCATCACCTGGTGGGATAATAGCCACACATTTGCTGAAAGCTTGATGAAACAATGCAAAGTTTGGTATGAAATGTATAACGGTTTAGTTATCCAAGTTGGTGTTGTTTTTTTGGTCTATATGCGAATGAAATGATTTGGTTTCGCTCAGTATCGACCAAGGAAGAAAAGAAAGCGCCGACTATGCAGAAGCTTCTAAACAAAGAAGGCCTAGTAGCCAGCATATTTGGAATTCGCAATTTTCCACGGCGATATGAAGAAACAAACAATTCTTCACAAGCATTGATCAGGTAGGCTACATACCGCTTTTAGCAATATTATACGCATAGTTCAGCGCAATGTTATTTTGAACTTACACAATTAAGTTATTTCTTTCGACGAAGAAAACGACTAGATATCTCTATAATATAAGTTTCTCTATTGAAGGGAGAAACCATCTGAAGTCTTAACACTTTTCGATAGAAAGTTAGTGACTCGGACATGAACGCTACGATTGAAGCATACAGTGTTGACGGCGTCTTTCTATACTAAACGTAACGTTTTCAAAACGTATCGTCAGCGTGTAGACGATACGATTTAACAACTTTTAAGCGATTGGTACCGTACCTATGATGTGTACTTTTTGGATAGCATGTATTTCTTACCTGGAGATACTTATAAGACTAATCAATAATACCGTATAGCCGGAAAGGTTGGCAGGAAGAAAATTGGGCGAATTGTACCCGAATTTAAACATTTTCACTTGGGCGATTACCTCCAGGGACACTATAATTATATTCATAATCTATGAATAATAAGATGGGTGCAGCTGTGGTCTTGGGGATCGACATTCGAAGATCGAAAAGAGTGTGCACTGCTCGTTCGTTATTGCCGTCATTTAAAATTTTGGCAGGAAGCTTCAGCATGCCTGTCATGCAAGGCATGCACACCAGTGATTTTGTTGCATACATATTGTATCTGTTAAACACGGTTTATTTCAAGATAACAATCATGCAAGGGGCCAATAACAAACTCTTAGATGTCTATAAAACACATGCAGTGCAGTGATGTATGTAAGTAGGTGTAGATATATGTATGTGATATTATAGGGGTATACAACTAGGGGGTCTAGGGATATGGTTTCCCTGAGAGAATTTAAGTTTTTAGGCTATATATGGTGGTCGGTATCTGACGCCATTGCTCGAGACCATTTAAGATTGATTTTAACACTCAAATAAGGCATTCTCAATATAGTAATTTGCACTACAGTTAGAAATCTTTTGGGGTGGAAGCTGGAGATTTTGCATTGGGATGAAAGCTTTTGTGATTGAAGCAAGCAGCTACGTACACATAGAGTAAAATTATGCGTGATGTCATGAAAATGGCTGCCTAGTCGGGAAGAAATTCAGAACATCAGTGTTAAGTGTTTCCAGCATTTCAGCATGTACAGGAGCTATTTTGGGTTGAAACAAAGATTAACTAGTGATGCCTCTTGATCCTAAGTAGGGGGACTTGTCTTTGGTTAATCATTTAGTGAATTTGACCACTTAGCCTCTGGGAAGCGCCAAATAAAAATACTAGAAGTTACTTAAAAGTGAAGAGGCAACTAACTCCTCTGCCTCATAGCTAGTTACGCCCTAGCACACAGGCACTTGCACGCACGCACATGCACACACACACACACACACACACACATACACACAAGTGTGCGTAAGCACACACACACACATGCACACACACACACACACACACACACACACACACACACACACACACACACAGAGAGAGAGAGAGAGAGAGAGAGAGAGAGAGAGAGAGAGAGAGAGAGAGAGAGAGAGAGAGAGATACATGTATGCACATTATACACACAGGTACTCATTTTATTACTATCGCAGGTATGACATGTGCCTTTTCAGTAAACAGAGGGGCATTGTGTGGTTTGCAAAGGAATTCGATTGAATAATAACACGTTTTACTGATCATGTTGGTCAGGCGTATGCTGTATGAGTAGCCTGAAGGATAATATTATACGCCCTTTTACTCTCAACCAGATGAATATTATATCGAATATCGTGTATTAGTCTGGGCATAAAGTGTTTTCAAGATATTCTAATAGGTATTCTTTTGTGTTGGGAGGAGTATCAATTTCACTGATTGTTACATTTGTCACCTTTTGCTGGTGACGTCATCATACCGTGTGACAACCTTGTGATAAACAGCCAGAGAGAGACTTCTTCAATGACTGCAGATTCTTTAAAAACCCGGTCATCTGAACGGTTGTGTAGAGGAGCCATGTCGCGGGAGTTAGATCACGATAGGTAAATCTAAATTTTCACCGTGGAGATTTTGATAGCATGCCCCATTCCCGACATGTGCACAAGTTTGTGGTTTTGCTTTGGATGAAAAACAACGTTTTGGTAGACATCTCAGGAATGAAGAGGAATGGTAAGTTCTCCAACGGTGAAAATTTTTGATATTGCTGTTGTAAGGTTCTGAACAAAGTATGGCTGCTCAAAATGATGGTTTACATGACCGGGTTTTGCACTAAACCTAATTTTAAGGTCCGAATCTGTGGTTGTCTTTTCGGCTTCGCGAAGCTGGGACAACAAAGTTAAGTCAACTATTGCAGCGTTGAATAGTTGAATTAATGCTCTGTATGCTTCTTGTACTACATAAGTGAACTAAACGGAAGAAAAGTGGGGGGTAATTTCTGCCGACTTTAGGGCGGCCATTTTGACTTCTGCTCACATGTGCACATGTCACACCTGCGATGGACAACATCCTACTTGATTGTCAAAATCAGCCTTGAATGATCTAGAATGGCCTCAAATACAACCTTATACAACCTAAAGATTTTCCTGGGGGGACGTGTCCCTGGATCCCTTAGTTACTTACGTATATACCCCTGCACTCCATATACATATCTGCATGCACCTCTATCGGTACAGGCATGTGTTTTATAGATGTCTAGGATATCACATATGCATACATGTATCTCCCCCCCCCCCCCCACACACACACGCTATAATTTGTAATTACCCCACCACCATCATCTTGAAAGAAAACCTGCTATATGTATAATATTTGCATCAAATCTATGTGCATATCTTGCGCGGCAGCCATTCACTGTAGTATACTCAAGCCCATTCTTCCCCAAAATTTAAATCCTAGATAGAACCCTGCCTTTATAATCAGACAGTGATAGAGTTCAGAAAAAATGTCGGATGTATACTCAGGTTGTTGGATTACAGAGAATAACTTAATTTTGGCAAATAAATAAGTTGACTAGCATACGTATGTATTAATATGAGTGTATGCACTATGACACAGGGTATTTATAACCGTCCGAAAATAAAATGCAAAAATGGCCGTCTTGAAATAGCTTCACAAATTATCGATCGTTTCTACTTCGTTGACAAGATTTTCGCCCAGTTCTTCTTACTGAACGAAAGTTGTATATATTCCGCGCATGTTGGTACTTAACTAGCGATTGTTTCTATTGTCTGAAGGAAGATAGCCACCTAGGAATACATAGCAGTTTTAGACAAACTTCGCCTTGGTTAGACCTTAGATCCCTCTCAATTCCCATCAAACAACACGGAAAGACAGAACAAGTAGTGAGCTATCTGAAAATCGTTCTGGGCTATAGGTTATAATCTTCCGTAAGATAGTTATAACCGAAAAACCTGTTTTTTCACCCTTCAAACGGCCAAAATTTAGCATAAATGGTCCAATTGCGAAAAACTGCTTGATTGTAGCACTATGCCCGGAACGATTTTCGCAAACCGAAACATCTTAAGATTCCATCGAAGTTGGATTTGGTGAGATTCGAATGCATCTGAGGTCTAACCAAGCAACTTCATCTTCGCCCTCAACAAAACTGCCATTTTCGTGACGTTTCACGGATACGTAGGCAAAACGTCACAAAAGTCGCCTTCTTCCCCCATTCTGTTGATACGTGAAATTTCGTACGTCATCCGATAGACGCCAAATGACGCATTTAAAACAGCTGCTAATTGTTGACGTAGAAAACAAGCACCGCCCACAATCGGAACAAGCAACAGACGGTTATAAACACCCTGTGGATGTGCCATTAGTGAGGGTGTATATACACAGTAAAATAGAAACTATTTAAATGTAGCTCATAGCCAAAGGTTGTTGCAAATGCGACTAGTCTAGTGGCTTTAAATTTTTTTATTTCGTATATTAAGTATAAGCGCTTGGTAGACTAAGCCCATGGAGAGGGTGATGTATATGTATATACAAAATGCTGGATGTACATTAAGTGACGTTTTCTGTGATCATCACTGATGCTCTGTCACATGCTAGCTTGTGACCTTACTCACTGTTCTTTGGAGTTTTGTTTTCAGCTGGGTGCTATGTGAGGGAACAAGCTGGAAACCTTTTATGGCGAGCCAATTTTGCAGATCTCGGCTTTGGAGAGGAATGGTCAATGCTGCCACATAGAAAAAAAATTGTGTTTTGTTATAGGGATTCATGTGAAAAAATGGGAGAGACTCCCTGCTCAGTTTAAGGCAAAATTGCAAAAGCTTATGGGAATAAATACAAGCCCCTTTGCATGCAACATAACCTTTCTCCTTCAGTAATTATCAACATAGATAAAGCACCTGTATGATCCAACATGCCATCCAGGACCACCATTGACAAATGCAAGAAAGATATCTTAATCTGCAGCAATGGTGCATGTAAATGGCACTTTAAAGTTACATGGGTTGGTGTACCAAGAATGGTACACGAACCCATCAGTTACCAAGATCCTTAATGTGGCATCATCATAGGTGTAGGAACCAAGGCACTTGCCCCCACAAAATGAATGGGGGGGGGGGGGGGGCAGTGTCCCTACAACCCGAATTATCATATTAGTACAAAAATTCTTATAACAGATGTTTTCAACAATATACCATATATTCACTGTTTTCACTCGGCAGGTATAGGCCTACCTTCAAGTGTGAAAGAATTAATGATGGCTACACGACGAGCAACGTATCCTCTCAAAGTTGCAAACTGTGCACCAAAGAGCTAAGAAAAGCACTTTAGCGTTCTTTTCGCTACATTTTAGGGTTATTCAAATCATTATAGGTGCATATAATAGCCAAACTCTACAAGTTCGTCAGCTCTTTAAGTATTTGTCACTCTACTCCAAAGTTTCGTCAGCCATTCTCAGAGGTGGAAAAACAACTCTAAATTCTCTTGTAGGATGGATTTTTCGTGAAACTAGGTGTGACGAATTCTTAGAGAATATATGATACTAGCTATTTAGGGCGTTAAAACTATACTTGACCCTTGTAAAAGCCAATTTTGATAAAAAAAATACCTACCTAACATGTTAGAACCATAAAATTGGAACTGACACAACCAGTAGTGCTCGGGCGGCCATTTAATTTTAGTCACATGCAACCAATGTGTTGCATATGTTGCCAGTCTTTTTGCTTGTATAAGCGAGTGGATTTGTTATGCTGGGCACTGATTTTGTCTTTGAACTCCTAAAGTAATGAAACAATTAGTAGATTTGCTGCCAATTCACACAGACAAGGACAATTTGGTAGCTTCTGCTGAAGAAAAATCTTCACTTACATATATATGTGTTTTAACTTTGTTTGCAAACAGTCAGTTTAGCTTTTTCTTTTTGTGTCTTAGACAGCATGTGTAATTCATATAGTATGATAGATCTTGGGTGCACATGCACGGTTATATATAAGTGACACTGTGTTATGTCTAATACATTTACAGTACATTGAAATCAATAATGAGCTACGTTCCTATAGATCTGTAATATTCACCCCAACTTAAAACATCTTCCATACACCTATGAATGTATATACTCCGGTACCATTTTAAATGAAACTATATGAACAGAAACATTGTAAGTGGATGAAGTCTATGCAAGTTCAGACAATTATAAATATCATATGACATAGTACATGTATAATACTGTATATGGAGTGCATACGTAATTATAGAATATTTGTGACTTGAAGTATTTCTTTTTTATCGATACTTTTGCAGGTCAAACAGCAGTTGTGAGTGGTACCAACTTTGTTAATGGTAGTGGATTATGTTTTGGTGATCAACAAATGAAGGAAGGGACTCCATTCATAGTATGTACACCTTCAGGATTTCCCCCAGATGCGGTCAATTATGGTATATTATGGACCCTTGATGGTTCTCAATTGGGTCTGGGTGCTGTGAACAGCATGTATCCCGATCGTATTGATGCTTTGGATTCACAAGCAGGGGTGTTTCGACTGAACATCCTCAATGTTACTAGTTTTGGAGTGTCCTCTGTTGCCTGCAGTATATCTGCTTTGAACAGTAGTTTTGTTCAAGTGGGAGTAACACCAACATCAGCACCGGAGAATATCTCTGTTGTTAACGGTAAGTACTAGTGAAGATAATATTTTAGGTATAATGACATGTCATATTTTGTCAAAAGTTTGCTACCCACAATGTGTGTAGCAAACTTCTGACGCATTAAGATTTGAATGAAGAGAAATTTGACTAAACGAATAGGTTTAACCTTAAAGTAGATTAATGTGAATGTTTTTGCTGGTGTAAGCCTGTACACATAAGTCTTTGCCACTCAAATGGCATAGCTTGCTGATCTGCAGCCTACCAGAATAGGTGAATATGGTACCTCTCATAGCAAGCTTAATGCTAGCACCGTATGCACTTTAGACCATAAATGTTCGATCTTTTTTGATGATGGCTCTGTCTAAAGTGGGGAGTAGGTAAGTAATAGTTACCACATGGCTCCTTGGGGAGTTAGTCTATCAAGACATGGAATCACCGTTGCTAGGAGTAAGAAGATAATGTACTGCACTTAAAACATAGTAGAAAATATATTATGTAGTTTACATCCGCAATGATCACCAAAATTGTATTAGTTTGCTGACAGGTGGTAGTTGTTTATCTGTGTGTTTATCGAATGCAATTATCAATTGAAACTGATCCGCATGCAGATGAGAGTAAAGTGTGTTTAAAATGTTAGTGAAAGGAAATAGGGTTAAATAAGGTGGTGCTCCTTATGCATTAAAATAGCATTTTTTATTCCTAATAATTAGTCTAAAGCCGAGTTCACACTATAGAGCCGAATCTGGATTGAATCGTGTTCACGCTACGATTTCTTGCCAAGCCGATCCAGATTGAATCCGGATTGGCCGAACCACCTCAGGAGGTGGATTTGATCCGGATCCACCTTCGATCTTGATTGAGTACATTGATCATGTGACTCCAGAATGTCATTGGATAGCTCCGCTGGCACCAATAATCTCGCAGTCGATCCACTTCAGTTGATATTTAGTAGTTCTTTTGCATTTTAATTGTGTTTTATACTTTTTCGTTCACAATGCTCATCATTAGGTGTGATTGGATGTCATTTGAACCTTTTTACATATTCGGCTTCATAGTATGGTTCAGGGTCAGGGTATCATTATTTATACTGGGGAGCCTTTAGCCATTGGCTATTCTTACAGGCACCCAGTCAACAAAGAAAACAAAATAATACAAAACAGATCAGGGAAAATTGCAAAAATAATTGGACATATTATATATAAAGAAGTTCAGTCAATTGATAAATTTTCTCCTGGAGTCATTCATCCAATAGTAAACGAATATGAGGAGGATGCAGGTCAATACAGGTCTGGTCATTAGTATGGTTCTTGTCAGCATAGTCATTTGTGGATTTGACCAATCGCTCAAGGGCAGAATCATCGATAAAGAGCTGGACCAGATCCAGCCCTGATACCTGATCATCAGCACCCTCAGGAAGATGTAGACCGGGAACTTGGAGAGGTTGGAATGTGTCTGCTGCTATATAGTCTGAGTCCACCTGGGATATAGGTGCCGAACATGCTGGAACTGAAAATTTTCAGTCTCATCACTCCTTACTACGTATGTTGCTTTCCCCACTACTTGTTCCACCTTCTTCTTCAATTGGCTCGTGTTCCCTTCCCACTGAATAATCGCTGCTACGTCTGTCTCCTGACCTTGTGCCAACTGCACAGTTACTGCTTGTTTGCTCTTCCTGAAGCTGAATGTTCTGCACCATCGCCGAAACTCCGAATTTTGCTCTTTTAGCTGTCAAGTTTTGATCTGATTCGATACCTCACGACTGCAATTCATCCTCTGACCCTTCGGTAGATGTTGCGCTGCTTCTACTGTCCGTACAAAAGTAAGCGAGAACCTCTTCCATTGAATAGAACCGTTGGCGAGTATCTTCTTTGGAAGCCCTATGCGTAATTTAATAAATTATGCGAAAATAATGGTTCTTCACTCGGTGAACTGGGAGCATTTTTCGAAGGCAGTTTTTGCAGCCGTTTTGCAACTATTTTGTTAAAGCTTTGCATCGCAGATAAGTGTTACTAATGTATTATCATCTTGTGCAAATGATTTATCGTTAGCTGTGCCGCTATCGTAAGAATAAAATCTGGAAGTTGTGGAACTGTAGTTCCCTATTTGTATAGGGCACGGGTCAGAGGGTTAAAGTCTTCTTTTCTTCCAGCAGCCATTTTTATTTGCCTACTTCCTGTCGTATATATATATATATATATATATATGTATATATATATATATATATATATATATATATATATATATTTATACGACAGGAAGTAGGCAAATAAAAATGGCTGCTGGAAGAAAAGAAGACTTTAACGTATATATATATATATATATATATGAATAGCACGTTAGACTTCCAGAATACGTAATGAAAATAATATAAAAATATCCAGAGTTGCCTAACTGGTCAACAACTGGTTGAATTCATCCTCTTTGCCATATTCCGTTGCCTCCTGTCATTGATTATCAATTATAGTGGCTATTGATATCAATTTACTCATTTTGATGCAATTGTACACAGGTATTTGTTTTAGTTTAAAAGCAACTTAAAATTGGCGGCCCATTGCAAGTAGATTGAATTAAAATGTGTTTCTAGGTAGGAAGTCCAGTATGGACTGGTTTAGTTTTTTTCTCATCTTCAACCAAAAGTTTATAATGTTACGTATGAATTATCAATATGCCTTTACAGTTGTGATTTATTGTAATTTATTGTAATGCTTATGGCTTAAGGAGGGCACATTGTCTAGTATGACATCATGCACTGTTACTTTTGCTTGAAAAGCAGTTTTGCGCACGAATATTTATGTACTTGTTATTATGTAGGCATGCTATGGTTTTGTTCTATTAGCTGTCCCTGCTCCCGAGATGCCCAGAGTTACTCCTTCCAACACAAGTGTAGAGGTTACAGTCAGTAAACCAAGTGGACTGTGTGAAGGTCTTAGGAGTAGTCAGATAACCTATGAATTCAAGGTGTACAGGAGTAATAGTTTAGTGACAACTGAGAATGTAACCACCTCTGGACCAACTGCAACTGCTAACGTATCTGGTCTCAACAGTGGTACAGAGTACAGAGTTGAAATTCAAGGAATTATTAATGTGGTCAGCCAGAGTATGCCAGTATCTATGACCTTTAATACATCTGGTATGTTTGATGTACTTATGTGTATGTGTACTGGGTTTATGTGCTGCCACGCATGCATTTTCTTACCAATGGATAGTTGAGTACATGCTAATATTAATAATACCTTCTTATAATACTCCAGGAACACACATACATAGATTATTCACTTCTGTCCATTCTAGCTACAATACATACTGGCAACAATGACATTGTCATATAAATCATCAAATTAGTTTCTATGTTTGCTTATGGATATTGATAAATGCAGTTCTAGTACAACTAATATCTGACACGTTTTTTTGTAATAACACTATTGGAGGTTACATCTGTTCATGTCCTAATGGTTACGTCTTAGAATCCAACAATTTCACCTGCACAAAAAGGGAGGTTGAGTAGAATTCAGGTCTGTATGAGCTGGTAGGCATAGTGTAAAGAACTTTCCATAAAGTATAGTATACGGGTTAGCTGCTGTCCAACCGGACATATTGACACAAAAAAAATTGGCAGATTTGGACTCTTTTTAGCTTTCGGTGAATTTGATTTAGTAGGTGATCTGCTTAGTTGATAATCATTTTAATTTATCGCTGATGTCATCATACTTCAAAGGGTCCGCCTAGGTAGTAAACTTGTGGCTGTCCCTGCAGTCAGAGAAGATTATTATTCTTACGTACATTCACCTGAACGCCTATGTGTGTTTCCCACCAACGTCACATCAATCAATCATGCATGTGAACTGCCACAGACAGCAACAATAATGGTCTAAAAATGATAACTACTACTGAAATTGGTGAAAAAATTCATTCCACAGAACCCAGCTAGTGCACAAACATTTATAAAGAATGATTTAGAATAATGCCATTTATCTTCTCATTGAAGCTGTTGTTGAAGTACCAAGGTATATCCTTTTTTTCATGTAATTTTACAGGGCCTCGTACTACAGCAAGTCCACCCACAAATTCAGGTATAGTGTTTATTATGTACATGGTTTGCAAGGATATTTCTTGTGTTTATTTCGTGCATGATTGTGGCAGTCATCCGGTTGTCCGAGACAACTAGATTTATTGTGGACAGCCAGAAATATCCAACCTAATTGCTCACTGGATGACCCACATCTAGGACAGTTTAAAGTTCTGAATGAGCACCTAATATAGGAACAGAACCTCATTTTAGAGCAAATAACTGCCAGGATGTAATGCTAGGATATATGGTATACACTGAAAAAAGTTTACGTGAATTAATTTTATCATGTTGAGATCACTGAATCTTCCCACTGTGTTCCCGAATATTTCATGTCGTGATCCTGAACAGCCTCGATTTTGTCCTGATTTCGTAGAGGGTCCAGTGAAAGCACTACAGTGTGGACAGCATTGACATTCTTACTTGCTGTTGCGAGCAATTTCACCAGGTAGCCTTTCTTCTGACTCTTCCACTACATTTTCCAGGTAAAAAGAGGTTCCATACATAATTATTTATCACAAATGCTGTCTACTCTAACAAAATCTTTCAGATGTTTGCAAATGGAAATATGTGAGATGGCAAGAGCTGTTTCGACGAATACTTAGAAGGGTAATGGTGGGCAGCCATCGTTGTTTCAGTATATTTTCGTTTATTTTCATTATACAGTTGCGCGAGTGCTTACAGTAATGCAGCGCCCTGCACTGTTTGCTTGCTTAGACAAAAATGAAACTTTAAAGTGAATTTCAAATCACCAGTGTTCAGTTACGCTAAAACAACTCAGTTGGAACATGCTAGATATTCGGGTTGAGTATCTATGATTTGAGCAACTTAAGGCACAGTACTGGCCGACTTCATGAAACAAATGCTATTATACACTAAAGACTTTGGTGCATTACAATACACATAACGTAGCTTGCATACTACTTGTCTAGACAAGTGTCATGCGTAAGCGGATTCCTAGTTTATCTACGGATCTAAAGAATATTCCAAACTTGTACGTTTGATATACGAGGAGACATCTTTGTGATGATGTCATCAAGCATGTGATATCGAAGCCAAAGAAGTGTGATACTGTCTGAACCCTATAGGTGGTATTTCGTTCACACTGCAGTTTACTCTTGATACTACTATCCACAGCCTATACACAGTGTTAGCCCATGCAAGTCCACAGAAAAGCATTATCTTTCCGTCTGTCTTGCATACTGTCAAGGCCATGCAAAATTATAATTTTACATTTCTAGTCCCCTTTGAGGTCAAAACTTTTAGGGAAAAAAGAAAAAAAAAGAAAATATAGTGAGTATGCTGGCTCAAACCCTCACCAAAAATTGTAAACTATCAAGTAAAGCATTGTGCGCTCAGCATGAACACATGCACAACCATTGTGTTATTGTGGGACTAGTGGCTTTTTGGTTCCATATAGACATGCATGCACTCCATGTGCTATGCAAATTTGTATTTTTCAACTTGCTTTGCTTCAGCTTTATATAGTATCAGTTTACAGATAAGGAATATACTTGCTGAAATGCATTTGACTGGATTAAAAATTAAAATAAAATAAAAAATGTCTGGTGGCCTGGTCAATTTTCAGAGATGGCTAACAATAATGAATAAACCTGGAATAATTATTGTATGTAATTATAGGCAAGCAGAAGTAGTTTGTGTCGTGTGCTGTTATGAATGACTTTTAGCCCGCATATTGTAAATTCCTATACTATATGCACAGGGTACTTATAGCTGCCTATGAGAATGGCATCAAAATGCATGGCTGTCACTGAAAAGTTGCTCAAATACTTGATGTTTTCTTTGTAATGTATACAGATAGGTGCAGGCTTGGTCCATATACTAGATTAGAGTAGTGCATATTTACTTGCTACAAAGCTATAACAATAACGGTAACCCTTTTCCAAAGGAAGAGAAACCATGTTGAAAAATAGCTGTTTTTTGACAAACTTTGCCTTTACCATGGTCAAAATCATTGAGGATTTTTATAAAATTAGCATCACAAGGAGGACAAAGTAGCAAATTAACCATTCAAAAATTGTCCGGGGAAATATGTATATGACATATGCCAGACTAACAAAAACTGAAAGTGCAATGATTAGAAGAATTTTTGACCCACAGCAAAGCTAGTGTTTCTTCGACCTCAGAAAAACAACCCTTTTTATGATGTTTCACATAATATACATAGGTGCAACGTCACCAAAGTCGTCATCTCTTTCCGTTCTTTTGATCCATGAACTATCAAACGTCACCAAAATACGCTGAATGACGTTTCAAGAACTGCCACTAATTAATGACATTGAAAACAAGCACCGCCCACAATTTGAACAAGCAACAGGCAGTTACAAACATCATGTGTGTATAGATTATCATAACAATATTATCGCTTTGCAGCTCTCAGCGGAGCAGCAGTTGGTGGTGCTCTTGGAGGACTTGTCCTGGTCATCCTAATTGCTGTAGTTATGTGATAGCGGTCTTCTTTTGCATCAAATCCAGAAGCAATTCTGTAAAAGGTTTGAAATTCCTTTTTTGTGTGTACTGCTACTTAAATAATATAAATGTGATGTATACATATTGCTGCATAATATGCATGCTCCTCCAGGCTTCTATCATTACTCATAACTGATTATCAACTGAGTGGCCAGTGAGCAATGAATGAAGCCTGGTGGACATTCTCCCCATCATAGGTAGCTGACTTGTTTTCAATTTATTTACCCCAATGTGTCCTTTAAATAGAAGTTCCACTGTATGTACCATACATGCTCAATATTTGCAGAATAAAACGTGCTGGCTGGACTGCGACACATATCCGGCCACAGACACGACCAGCGTACATCACGTCATGGTGGGGCTCGCTCAGGCTCGCCCCAGTAAGCTACGCGCGGATCTAGAGCCACCTGCCAGCATTTTTTAGTGTGCTGACGTATTATATGTATACAGTATATTATCGCTAGAAGCAGTACATATCTGATCAATGCTTGTGAAGAATCATTCCTGTTTCTTTATTTGCCGCAGAAACTTGCAAATTCCAAATATTGTGGCGAATAGGTCTTCTTTGTTTAAAAGCTTCTGCATAGTCGATGATTCCTTTTCTCAGATCAATACCGATCCGAAACCTAATCATTTCCTTCGATTATCATTAAACTTTGCATTGCTTAATTAAGTGCTCAGCAATTGCATAACTATTATCACAGCAGGTATTGATGCAAAAAGACATATTTATAATTGAATTTGGCCATATTTTCTGTTACCTATATGATATGCTGAGGAACAATATGTTTGGCAGGGGCGAATCTAGCCTGATATTTTAGGGGGCCATGGGATAGATGGAGTAAACTTACTCTGCCTTTTCACCACGTGTAGCTAAAGAGTACAGCAGTTTTTAACGTATGTGCCTATGATGTCATAAAAATGGCCGCCAATGGCCAAAAACTGATTGTAGATCATCAAATTTGATATTTAGTACTTGATAATATTTATCCTAGAACGTTTCTTATAATGTTGATTTGCAATATTAAGGCACTAGATAGTATTAGCTGTAGAGTTTAGAGCAATATAAATATTTTGCAAAAACTTTCAGATCTGGGCAGGAGGAGCCCAGGCCCCCAAGCCCCGCCCCCTAAATCCGTCCCTGTTTGGAGGGAGGCATACACGCTTATCTCCCACGACCACATGTTGAACCACTTTAATGGCTTGTAATACGTTATTCGCTGGTTTTAACATGTATTGCAACTCAGAGTGCTTGACTTGTGTTCTGTATGAAGCTTATCGACCATGCATGCATGGAATTGTACATTATCTCCTGAGAACAGTCATTTGTTCAAGTAATTTATGTTTTCTTCTTTCAGAGCTTAACTCATGATGCTTATGCTAGGTCAAGGGCTGAAAAGATAGATGTAGATACTGATAGTGTGTATTCTTATGCTATCATTTAGTCGATTGATATAGTATATGATATTTAATAATATTTTATATTATTATGTACTATATTATATTAAATCATTTATTCTGGCCATGCTAGTCTATAGTGGCACTCGAATTACGTAGCTGTTATATGTCATCAACAGCACATCAATATATATATACACATATTGTGTTACAGTAATTGATGTGTCATTTCTGGTTTACTGCTCTCCAAATGCTCTAGACTGCATTGTAGATTGAACAATTGAGGTTAATAACAGCCATTCTTTGAGCCTCCAAACTAATATAAAAAGAAACCTTTCCTTTGGAAAACTTAAAACTGCGGGTGGGGTATCCCCGAATTTGATTACTACAGGCGAATTAATATATTTCAATCTGGAAATTAATGTGAATATACATAGCATTGGACCTTCGGTCTCTAAAAATATAACAGATAAAAATGACATACAAATTGTGCACATTTATACACATTACCAAGAACTTACAACAAATTATAGTCTTAACATGCTCTAATACATGTGAGGGCTCCACTTTCACAATAGATGTATCAAGGTCACTATGTCCCATAGCGAGTGCTGTTGCATAGGCAGAAGAAAGTTGCATCTGAACAGCATCAGCTTCAGAAGGATCATCATAGATCACATCTCCGTCCACTGGTCCTTTATAGACTCACTATCCAAGCTATTACTGCTATCAAATGAATTTAATATAACTTAAAGAATTAATGCAAAGAAAGTTACAGCCTGATCTTTGTATAATATTTACCCAAGCTCTGACCTAGACTGGCAAATGAGAATCTGTAGCCAGCTGTACGTGGTGACCCACTACCAAATACTTAGACTAAGTGTAAATTAATGTACACAGGTATCTGTTTCATGAAGCTAGACATTATAGAATTGAACCACAACACTAAATGACAAATAGAGCTCATCAAAACATAACGTACACTACATGCACATATTATCCTAGTGAATATTCTGAACACACAAATACAACAAATGTCATAATCATCATGATATTATAAAGTTCATATAGGAGAACTTTGAAAACTGTGGCAGACTATCACATGGCATACTGGAGTTGTATATTGCTAGAAAACAATATTCAATCAAAGTATAATTAATGGATTGTAAAGAGATTGGTGAGATCATGGTCAGACAGACCATTGGCATAATATTCCGCAATGAAATACCTTGCTCAAAGTCTACAAGTTACGTACATGTCAGTAATATCTTCATTTGCCAGGGACAAAGAAAACACTATAGAGTGCATGCACTTAGTACACATTTTTTGGTAGCAACCGGATCCAGTGTACGGATGTTGGCAGACACATGATCCGTTGATACACTCCTGCTCCAGGACTGTATTGCCTAATTATGTACCTGAAGTTTCAACAGACAAGATACGCATGTACACACACTATAATATAAAGGTCATGCATCCTTGCATGACGTGCATGTGCATATGTATGCGACTCACCTATAGCTACATGCAATAACAATCTAACCAAGCTATTACATATCTTGTGGAAACAGAATTTTATCACATTCAATTGTAGTATGTGAAGTGATGCCCTATGGCAGTAATATTCCTTCGCAATATTGGAAACTTCCCCTCACATTCTGCTTGCAATGAATCACATGTACAGAGAAATATTCCCTAAGGCTTCTATTCAATATAGACTTTGCCTTACGTTGCGAAATACACACATGCACCATACAGTAGAGTGCTCTTTAATTGCAATAATATAATCCTATTTATAGTGAATTGCTAATTTCAACTCAAATCAAAAACTCTGGAATTGGCATGCAGACTGGGCCATGCATAATACTATGCTATAACCTGTACGAGCTATCAGTCAGAGATTATTTAAATTATTATATATACTATATAATTATAATTTATAATTTAAATCCTATAACCTTATAATCATGTGCAAGGCTCAATTTACTTTGCACGGCCTAATTGATCAAGTGTATTATATATATATATATATATATATATATATATATATATATATATATATATATATATATATATATATATATATGTATGTATATATATATATATAATAATATAGCTCTTTGATAAGTTGATTATGTACAGCAGGCACATATATACACACATGCATACATTAATGAATTCAAAATTTATTATAATAATGTGTTTTATGCGTATATATATGGTGGAACTTGCAGGCCGACCCCTTGCATGAATTGTAGATCATGTGCACCCCTAGCTCTTTTATTATAGATACATGCATGCCATGCACATGCACTGCATGGAGCCCAATGATTCTCCATGTTTCATGATCACCCTAGTCTGCATGGTGCAACTTCAACCCTACAGCCTTCTAATAAAGACACTCTCATATAATCTGAACAGTCCCTTCTGGTCCCAAGAGGTCCAGTATAATAGAGTCAAATACAATATAATATAATTGCACTGTATGACATTGCATGCACTATATATTATAATAACCCTAACACACTTCATGCACCTATACATATTGGGGCTTTCAAGCCCAATTATTTTATTTATCAAAAAACCACACCATGTGGGCAACATCTGTGCAATACAATTTATGTGGCTGCTTCAATCAAGAATGAAAAATGCTATTATTATATTATAATCCACAAGAAATTCACATACTGCATGTTATTATACTGTATGCATAATCACTTTTGACTTATGCAGATATATATGTAGCTCCCACAACAGGTATGATTTCAACCCAAGCGCAGTATAAATATTACATAACATAATGGTACCTCCAAATAAAGGACACTTTAAATTTGGGGACGATATATTTTCAGCTAATTTAATTGTGTTTCTATTTACTATAATTATGAGAGCTCAAGGTTTTCCTCAGAGTCTTCAGAAATTCAAAAGTTTCATTAATTTAATATATACATTCTAGGATCGAATTTACAATTATACTGGGACAGTATAAGTCCTGCCCTTTGTAGAGAGCAGCTTAATTATTACAGCCTTTCAATTGGTTAATTTAACGGATGTTTCATTTCATTTGATGGACGTTTCAATATGTAACGGAAGTTCCATTGCAATTAATGCATTTTTCATTGTAATTAACGGAAGCGCTGTAGCTCAAATACCCAACTTTACTCATGCAGGACGCTTCGTTTTCGAAGTTCTTAAACTTTAGTTTTCATATTTAACACTTTCCTTAGGAGGTTTCCGAAGACTTGAGCGTTCACGAAGAAATTGTTCGAGAGGTACCGCTTCGATGGGAGAAATCAGAAATAAAGAAAAGTTTACAAACTTTCAGGCCCTTATTTTGGAAGCATAGGGGTTATATGAAAGCGTATGCCGAAGATTGAGTAATGTGGTGCAGGAAAATTGTGAATGGTGGGTGAAACATTTACCTGTCTTTCTCGGTGCCTTGTGGAGCATTTTAGCCACGGGCTACCGTCTAAAGAGACGTCCCTTGTCCAAGGACGAAGAAGTAAAGCATTTGAAAACAAAATTTAAACGCGCTGAGAAAAGTTTGTTTTTAGCCTTTAGATTTTGCTTCAAATTTACTCCAAACTAGTACAATAGCGCTTCCGTTAATTGCAATAAATATCCATTAATTGGAATGAAACGCCTGTTAAATGAATTGCAACATCCGTTAAATGAAATGAAAAAAGCGTTAAACCAATAGAGAAAGACTGTATTGGGGGGGACTGTAGCCCCTCTAGCCCCCATGGTTCCTACACTTATGCTAGTATATAACATACCGTGTGCTCGGAAATTTTCGCGGTACTAAATTTTCGCGGACGCAACACTTGAGGATTTTCGCGGTACTAAAATATTCGCAGATGCAGAATTTCAAATTCGCGGATCTTAGATTGGATTTTATATTAGCTCAACAATATGTAATCCTATATAAATTATGCACTGAAAAATGGCTGCTCTGTTTGTTAGCGTGGTTGCTAGTCCGTGGAACGGTTATCAATACAAGTGCAAATTGTTGCAGTTAATCTTCTCCAGCTGCCTAACAGATTTTAGTCAGATATGGAGCGTGTGATGGGGGTAAAGAATACTTGATCAACATAACGGACGAGAAAAAGCACAGTATACGCAGGTGAGTTATGTCCAATTTTGGACATAACACAAAATGGCCGACACTTCTTAGGTACTAAAACTAACCCTCATTTTTTCCTTTCTGCAATGGGTAGTACTGGCATGAACCTACTAGTCTACATTACAAACACATTGAAGTGATGTTGGTGTTCTCTTTAAGACAATCTGCAAGTCGAACGTCCCACAACACACAATTTCTTCGGCTACTGTCGAAAAGACAAAAAAGCAAAATCGCGGTGGTAAAAATCTCAGCTTCTGAACACGCCATTAGGTTCAAACGACTCCTTAGATACATAAGTGCCCTGAAAGATTCCTGGAGCCCGGTAGCTCAAAGCACGGCTGTTATGTCCAGGGGTTTCCGTCATTTTCGGGGGTCTCCAGCCACAAAACACGGGACATAACTCGAACGGTAGAAGGTACAAAGCTCCAGGAATCTTTCACCGCAGTTTGGACTATTGGGAACCCGATGGCACTATTGCCGTTGCTCCGAGTTGAGATTTTTACCACCGCGATTTTGAAATAAAATTTCCACTCGAACATCTCTCTTCTTCAGACTACAGTCACATGCTGTCACGTGTTTTACGAAAGAGTCCGAACATATTTTTCGTATTCTCGCGTATACGTTTAGTTTGCGCAGTATCTGCGCGTGACAAACCCATGCGGTTAGCGCTATAATGAAATTCATCGAGTGAAACCGTATAATGTTACACTTATGGCTGAAAACGGACATAACACACCTGCGTAATATACGAAACGTTCGACACTCCTGCTTCTTTGTTCTTTGCTAAGACTCCTGTGCATAGCGCGGAACATAAAGGGTCGTATAGGATTTTCACGGATTTAATTTTTCGCGGATGCCATGCAGTACCGCGAAAACCGCGAAAGTTTAGTACCGCGAAAATTTCCGGGCATACGGTAGCTAGCTGAACAAATCCATTCTTTTATTATTATCTAATTAAATAATTAATCATGATACTATTATTATTATTAATGTTAAATCATATACATATATATATATATATATATATATATATATAATATGACAATAATACATGCATGAGCACATACGTACTTGCAGACTGAGAAGTTATCAAGAATTATGAAGTATATAACAAATAATTATATATTATTAAATTTAGATAATATAGTCAATCTGCGCAGCTGGTTGTGTCAATCTATTGTGAAATTCGAATTATGGCCAATTGTAATTTAAGCTGTTATATAATAATATTATTATAAACAACAGATACGCAAGTGGGACATGTCCATGCTAATTCGGAGGTGTGAAAATTTCGGTCTTTTTTACAGCTTCTGTTCTCAACTTGTAGTAGATGCAGAGAGTCAAACAAGGGATCAAGATGTAGGCAGACATGTAGACGTTCGTACGATTACCTTCTTGGAAGGCTTGCTTTTATCGCGAAGAAGCTACTGAGGTTTTCCTAACCCCTACTGAGAAGCGAAACACTCTGGGTGCTACCTGACGGAACGCTTCCAAGACTATTTTTTAACATAAATTGCTATAACAAAACATTTACTAACTTTTCAATGCGGGTGAGTTGACCGTTCCTTTCCAAAGCCGAGATCTGATCCATTGGGCCTCAAAAGCCAACATTCAAGCTCCTGTAACTTGGGACAGGAACAAAATCTCTCACCCGCATGGAAAAGTTGTATATTTCCGATGGCTCGAAGTTGACACCAAGAAACTGTCTCCAGCTTGTTCCCTCACATAGCACCCAGCCGAAAACTATGATTCAGAAGAAACATCGAGTTAGGTCACAAGCAAGTATGTGACAGAGCAACCGTGACGACAGAAAACGTCACTAAATGCGGATTCGCCATTTGTATACGCACGAATATTAGTTCGAATCATGAGATAACTGCGTGACTAATAACTTGTAAGCGCGCCCAAAAATTACAATGTATCGCTATGCAAACTAGGAAGCGCTATCATAACAGATCCTGGACATGTCCCACATGCGTACACTATAATTGACACACGCATGCATGGCCATGGTTTCCATGCGAAATGTGTAGACTATATTATTATATAGCACTGTAGATTGAATAATTGAGGTTAATAATATAATATAATATTATAGTCATTCTTATACAAAGCCTTCAAAACGATATATCCAAAAAAATTACTTACAAAAGCTTGAAAGTGGGTGTGACCCCGGGACAATGTATATTATTTTCGAAATTCGTAAATTCTTAAACACATGCATACCACTGGATATATGGTCTTTAGAAGCATAACACACAAGATGATCATAATATTATAATATTCGTACACAGTATAAAATATTGTCAAAAACTACCATAAGCATAATATTGTAGTTATGACATGCTCTAAGACTTGTACCAATCTTGGTAAGCAGGTGAGGGCTCCATTTTGACATGTGATGTATCAAGGTCACTTTGTCCCACAGCAAGTGTTGTTGCATAGGCAGGAGAAGGTTGCATCTGAACAGCATCAACTTCAGAAGGATCATCATAGATCACATCTCCACCCACAGGTCCTTTTGATCTTATAGAAATATAGAAGTAGCAGTAATAGAAATAAATATAATAATATTAATCATACTTGAATCTTGCATGATTTACATTTCACATCTATGGTAAACAAATACTGCACACTCCTATATCATTAAGTGATTGAGGACTGTGCAAGGTGGCTAGTCTAGCTGCTATATAGCCCTGGGGCATGCATATATATCGGCTAAACTAGCTGGTGGTATGCAGAAGTCACAAACCAAACATGGCTCAATGTGGAGACATGTTTGCAATGACCAACCTTTTTCTTTATACTTTTCACCTTGATGTTGACCATAGGCATACATTATAAGCTGGGTTATTGGTTCAGAGAAATAAGCCACCCTATCCAAGTCTCTAACTCATAAGGTATTAAAGCCTAAATGACAGTCAGTGGGAACCTTATGGGGTGTAATCGACAATATTTGATTGTCATCATACAGTACACCATATGTGGTCCAAATATTATATTGAAAAGAGCGACATCAGATACAAAATAACGTTAATTTAAGGATTTAATATTATCCTTCAAATATTGACCTTATTACCAAGTCTGCATTCAGCAAGTACGTACCAGTGTGATAGTAGTCATAAATCAATGGTCACAACCAGCTGAACTCTTGGGTATGCACACAGATAAATTTGGTCCAAATTTACTTCAAAATGGATGTGAATGTAGCTTAAAGAAATCACAACACCTATAATGGCCTTGTCACACACACAATATGTGTAATCAACACATGTGGCTTGTTATGAATAACATCAGAAATTAAGGTCTTTCCTTCCAACTAAACTTAGTATATAAGATATACAACACGTTTTATCACTTTAAACAGTTTAGCGAGGTTATAACTGTTTCTATTGCCAATGGGAGCCCAATTGAGAGGCTTCCCATGCATTTTGCAGAGTACACTTCAATCTCACAGCCCAGAACTGATATATATTCCAAACACAAGTTGCTTTATTTCAAGGCAAAAGAACAGTTGTGCACATCTATAGCAAACAAGGACTTGGATATGTGTGCACTCTAAGATAGGCCTTGAACCATTTCAGTCAAAGTGTAGACAGTTTAGCAAAATCTCCAAATAAATTTTTAATCTTGTCCCATTTTGACAGTCTCATGCCTCTGTTGGAAACTCATCGATTCATCTTACAAGGCCTAAAGTATCTTGAATGTTCGCTGAGTCATTCTTATACAATTCGATAACTGTCAGGATTGGCAATATAATTATTATCATTCAGGTCACTCAATAAGTCAACCATGCATGATGGCAGCCATTTACATCATAGTCTTGTTCTCAGACCCACGTACAAGCTATTGGCTCTAGGAATGAGAGTAGCTACAGGGGCATAGCCAGAACTTTAAAAAGGGGGTTTCCGATTGAAAGAAGTTATAAAGTGTAATACTGTATAGCGGATAATTTGTACAAACTAGTATAATACTCTTCAGCATGTTTTTGTAAATCCTTTGAAAAGAAATGACATTGTTTGTAAAGTGCTACCTTCACTTTCATCTCCAAATATTGGAGTATAAACAGAATCAAATTTAAATTGATGCTTCAAAAGTTTGACAATCATAGTCATAACACATTGCTGCTCTAGTTGAATGACATGTGTAACTTGAAACAGTTGCTAGTATTTATAATCTCTAGAACCTATCCAAAGTTTCCTGGTTATTATAATATAGAGAAAACTGAAATAATTTAAAGTATTTCTAATCACCATGCTGAACTTATGTTGTGTAATATCTACTGTACTACAGTGTACTGTAATATCTACTGTACTACAGTGTACTGTAATATCACTTTCATCTCCAAATATTGGAGTATAAACAGAATCAAATTTAAATTGATGCTTCAAAAGTTTGACAATCATAGTCATAACACATTGCTGCTCTAGTTGAATGACATGTGTAACTTGAAACAGTTGCTAGTATTTAATCTCTAGTATTTAATCTCTAGAACCTATCCAAAGTTTCCTGGTTATTATAAAATAGAGAAAACTGAAATAATATAATATTAATATACAATATACAGTAGAATGTGACCCGTGTACTACAGTACACGGGTCACATTCTAATTAGGTT
>CAUJGJ010000003.1:1389068-1429068 GCA_963170055.1 Halisarca cf. caerulea
AGCAATGATACGTTGTGACATCATATGGCTGCTGGAAATGGCCACCCATTGCACGATGTGATTTTAGAAAGTGCAGTGTTTGAGACAAGGGATTTTAACCTGCAAGGATAAACCATAAGCACCTCACACAGTTAACCTTTCTTCTTTCTTTAGTCTATGAGATGATTTCTTCTGAACATCTAATTTGTATACAAGGGTACAAGAACAGGTTAGTGGTAGGGACTAAAATGATGTATTAAAAGGTAAAAATACCTTTAGCTGAACTGTTCCTGAATTTCAAGCAACAGATAAAAATCAAAACTAGACATGCCACAACGATGATTAAGGCAATTCCACCAACAACACCACTGACTACTGCTCCAATATCTGAGTATAGATCAGAGAATAATATTACAATATAATTATGATTGTAGAATCTGATGCTGGGAAGCTCTTTCCTCCTGCAAACTAGCAAGGCAAAGCTATAATAATACAACAATTTACGCACATACATCATCATAATTATATAATAACAGACGTCCATGCATGCTCTGCTTCGGTCACAATTTTAGCATCTGATTGATGTAAATTAATAAACCCGTAGGCTGACCTATTGTCTATTTAATTCACTCTGTACAAGGACTGCCTGTCTAGTGGTAGTGGGTCAACATTGAGAGACTCACTTGTCAATCTAGGTCAGAGCTTGGCTATATATGGCAAATAATACTGGTATCGTAGCAGAAATAACTCAAGAGAATCAAAATTAGCAAGCACATAAAATAAAGAAGTAATCTTTGGATATGTAAAACAGATCGCTTGAAAAACATAACTAAAGTACATTTGCAATAATTTGAACACATATCTTAGCCTTACGTGCAGGTGACGAAAGTGGAGGTGAAGTAGTTGGCAGCTCTACATGCAGTAGGAAAGTGATAAATACATGTTATTGAGCAAGTTACATGATTGGTATTAATTAATATCAACATTGCAATCTATTATGTGATATTATATATATATATATATATATATATATATATATATATATATATAATATTGTTTTAAACTAAATGGAATGAATTATTATGATTTTTTGCACTGTGACACAAAATTCAGCAAATAGACAAAAACACCATGTACATACCCAGGTCAAAATTGCAATCATGTTTGCAGGACAAAACAACCATGTTACAACCTTGATTTGACTAGCTTTCCAGCCATGTTTCATGGCTGTTGCAACAAGATTTTAACTGAAATGATATCCACAGACCATTTACATGTTTGAAACAAGCAGGTAACCACCATGCATGCTTATTAATATTGTACAGAATTTACCAAGAAGAGAAAAGCATAGAGTCCATAACAGTATAGAAATTGCAGACTGGTATAAGGCAAAATGGGCATTGGTCTGGACAGACAGGCATAAGGCTAGACAGCCAAGACTGCATGGGTTCAGCATACAAATTCCTGCATCATGCATATGGGTTATAATGATGCAATGTTATTCAAGTTGAAAATGAGGGATGTATTGGAATTTTCACAATGCACTCAGGGCACAAACCTCTGTCTTAAAGGGTTATACCAGACCTAGCTGTGCATCATCTCTAGCCCATTGCCCCTCTGTCCTTACCTATCTAGACCTATATACCCCTCTGGTCCAACACATGCATGCATGCTTATCCACAAGTCTGTGTAGCCCGATGCAACAATCATCTCCACCTTATTACCACAAAGTACTTTTTGGGACTAATGGCTGCCAGTGATTCCTAATACATCCGATGCTGGCTAAGCCTTGTATTTACAGGCCTATACTCTGTCACAGTTTGTTGTGTGCAGCTTGCTTAGTTTAACCTTAGTGTTGTAGATACAGATCATTTCCAAGGGGTTCATGTCTAAGCATAAGTGTTATAGGATCTGTGGTCTAAGGATGTTCTTAGCTTCCGATGTGGACTGAAAAAGGTGACGTCACGTGATAGCAACGTGCCTTCTACGCATGCGTGAAGGAAAGCTACATTCAAATTCGAAGGTACAGAAAGAGCATGGAAAGAAAGCTAGCGTATAGCTTGGTTCTATAAGATGGCATGCATGTATGACGTGCTGCCTTGGAGCGACTCGAACCTGAAAACGAACACACGTGGTGATGTTCATATGGAAGAGAAGCCGAAATTTCAATCTTATAAAGATGTTGGAATTGGTTCTCCGTGATCTTAAGTAAGTTTCAGCGCTGCCATTTGTTAGGTGCTATTTGGCTTTAGCCATCAATATTATAACATTTCGAATGTCTGTTTTTCTAGATGACCGAATCAAGTTAAATTACTCAAATAACAGCCGGCTGAATATGGAGGTAACAAAGAAACGTATACTGGATGGAGAGATACGTAAAGATGCCGTAGTAGACGAAACCACCTTATCTTGCATATGTACAATGTCAATGTTGAGCAAACCTCATTTTTCAAATTTTATCTTGTAAATGTTTGGATGTGAATTTCAATACAGTATTGATGAGGATTAAATTTCATTCTGTATTATAGTTTAATAATATAACATATAGTATGTATTAGTATAAATTATTCTATACCAGCTGTATAGCAGAAAACATGGTAGTTACTTGCTGTCGACATGGTAGTTACATGGGAGAAACATGGCAAATACAGTTTCAATTTCAAGGTGTATAACTGCCGTTTTCTTCCCTGTAACATGCAAGTTACAGGCTTGTTACCACATTGCTAAAAACATTCTTGAAACATTGTAGAATGTGGCAAGTTCTTTTGACCTGGGTATGTACATCATTGCAGTCAACTTGTTTTCCTGCACTTAATTATTATGCAGTATGCATTTCATTGACATTGAGTTGTGTGGGATGGTCACGTGCCAGTAACTTGAATCAGCTTAGGAAGCTCTATGACAAGCAAGTAAAAGCTCCCGACCTTAGACAACTATACACATCACGTTTCTTTCTCGGAATTCTAAGCATTGGTTTTTGGATATTAGTGCTTTCTTTGGCAGGTTTGGATAAAATGTGCATGCGCCAATTTAAGGACAAACTAGATTGTGGAAGTGCAGAATCTAATGTTGAGACATTTTGACAATCTTTTAACTCCTTCATTTAGAATCATGGGGCTATGTAAAAACATATACTGAAGGTTTGGTATATTATAAAGTAGTGTAAGAAGATTGACTTATAGGCTTAGAGAAGCCTTCTTTACTGGGCAAATTTCTTTGTAAAAGGTATAAATCTAGATGGTGGTCCATAACCAAGTCCATAACTACAGAAATTTATAAAGAGTGATTTCCAAAAGGTAAAGCTAAATTTTCACTGCTTATACTTTTGATTGCTTGTTCTGCTCAAGTTGAGTCACTATTTCTTGTCTTGTCCTGGCTCCACCTTTTCCACTGAAACTGTTTTCACGACACGAGTACAACTTGTATGCTGCTGGTAGGATTGTATGTGACATCACTATATTTTACCAAAGGAAGATAACTTTCATCAAAAGAAAATTTAATTGAAAATCAAGATGGTAGATATCTCCGATTTTTAGCATGGAACTCTGAGGTATTGTTCCCAAAGGGCCAAACCCCTAGAATCCAATTGTGCAATGGATAAATTTCCTATAGGATTACCATTTTGGGTTGGACAGTTTCAGATAGCATGCTCAGATATATTTATAGGGTACACGTATGCATTAACGAAATTAATATTAAAGCGTAAGTAGACATTCTTAGAACAAATGACTTGAGGACATCAATATGTGAGCAGAAAATGAGAATTCAGGTACTTCTCAGCCAAACGTCTGACCCAAACCTTTTTGGGTCAAACCAAATGCTAAAATGGTCGGACAATGTCTGAATGCTCACCATTATTTCTAACACTGCTAGTGACCCTGGAATATCCCACAAATCCTTGGACATAACAGCCATGTAGTAGAGCCTGAAGACCCTGAATTGGATTTAGTAAGGTTGGTACCTGTGTGTTTTCTTGAGCCTAATTTTGTGTTCAAAAGCACAATTTAGTAACTTAGTTTCAACCAACGCACTTTGGCATTTTTATGTTCTTGACAGTCAGAAAAAAGTCATCATGCAAAGTTTGTGACCCTACACATTATTCTAAAAGACATAGACTTGGAGTTTTTAGGGTATCACTACTCATACACATGCAAAACAGATCAATTGGTTTCACACCTTCAATAACAGCGGCCATTTTTTTAGGTCTTAAATTAGACATTTATTATTTACGTACATATTCTGCAAGTAATAGTTATTGTACGACCAGATGTACATTGGTGTATTAAATTTTATATATTGCCGGCTCAAGTCCTGGGTTGAGTGGTATAAAGAACCAATGCATGCATGGGCGGATCCAGGGAATGCATAGTTAATTGTTCATACAATAGCTTAGTGGGTGCTAAAGTTAGTTCTCTAATCATACACAGTCTGAGTTGATTTGCGTCACATTGGGAGTGTTTTTGGTTATAACTGCACTATATTTTTGCATGGTATATTGACTATTGACGAAAGTTAATTGCTATCATAACACATGAGCACTTGTTTGATACTGCACACTTTTGCTCCAAAAGTGTACGATATACGTTGCAAATGCACGCTTTTTCCTTAATGTTGACCACAACCATATAACAAGCGATATAAGATATAATTGATATGCTGGTGTCTATACAACAACTCTTACTGGCGCAATAGAGCATGTTATAATTAATGTTTCAAAAGCAAAATTAATCATATATAAATAATATATATATATATATATATATATATATATATATATATATATATATATATATATATATATATATATACAGTCAGACCTCACTTATCCGCACATCCATTCTGCATGGATTAATTAAATTGCGAATAAAGTGAGGGAACTGGATAAATGAGGGAGCAGTAGCATAGTGTACAGTAGGACTATGGCAGATTTGTTCCAATAAAATCTATTGAGGAAGGTGAGGGAACTGGATATCTGAGGTGCGGATAAGTGAGGTCTCCCTGTATTATATATTTATACATGCCGCAATTTTGACCAAATGTCATTTTACATGTTCATTGTATAAGATTAGATTGTATCAATAGATTGTATAAGATAAAAGTGCTTGATTTTGTTATTTTATGTGCAAAGGATTACCTTCCTACAAGTGTAGAATACACTTTAAAACAAAAAAAATCTTGATCAATAGTGCGAACACATGCACTTAGTGACTATTTACATACAAATTAAGCACAAAGTCATCACATACTGTATTAGTCCTGCGAACGTTCCCATGTAGCCCCACTTCCACCTGCCAAATGGCGGGCAGAAGTGGGGCTGGCAGCGAGACTAACACTGTACAGCCCTAAAATCAAACCTATGTCCCAAGAAGCATACACATGCTACAAATACTATACTACATCACAACATCATATACAAAACACTCAATTAATTAGAGGCACTTTTGCTGTAAAATACCAAGAAAAGAAGTCACAGTGAATAATAGCAACCTTCCTTGCACATATGGAATTAATATCCTTATAAATTTGGCAATCCGACTGTACTCACAAATAGCATTAAACCATAGCATAATACAGTATATGTACGTACATCACTTCATAGAAATTCACAAATTGCATGATATGGTGCACAAGTCAGCTTGTAATGCACCCATAAAAGTGATAGCATGAAGCCACATGAACCTATATAGAAAGTTTCAGCACAATGTCATATAATATCTAGGATTGATACTGAAAAACACGGGAACTCTACTCTAGTGCAAATTTGTTTACACCCAAAAACTAATGGGGGGGGGGGGGTGCTGTTGGCTCAGTAGGTTAGCACTGAAGTCAGTCAAGCATTGGACAGAAGGCATCACTCCACCTGTGTGTCATTTGGAGTTTTTTTTTCCCTGCACCCCCCTGCCACCAACCTGGGACAGCTGAGAAGATGACCTACTGCAGCCACCAAACAATTATTTGAATTTGATTTAATTTGATTGTGTGTGTGAGCGAGTGTGTGGGATACTGGGGGCCTTAGTAGTAGCCTCTGGTTAATGGCCACCCAGTTATAAAATAAGAAATTATTATTATTATTATTATTATTATTATTACAATAAGTTTATAGCTTTCATAAGCAGTTTTTGATGCACTTTGATATGCTAGGTATACATTGTCATGAGGAAGTAGTCAAAAAGTTAGTTAATCCCATTTGTTTCCATGGCCAGAAATTAGAAGCCTGCAGATGGTGAATTGAGGTATGGCCATGCAACATCACTAATATAATTTTAAGATGATTATTTTCTTATTAGTTACATGGTTTTCATCGTCTATTCAACTTTTTAGGAGAGCCCTGGAAATACACATGTTTTTCAGTACCACATGCAATTGCATAACATTCTGCAGGTGATGGCACAGTATCCTGCCATGCAGTATTACGTAATTCTTAATGGAGCAGCCTTTTAGGCATAACAGCTCCAAGACCTGTAGAGTGGAACCCTTCTCATCTTCCATTATGCAGGTAAAATTGGCAGTGACATTACGTATGTCACACAAACGCATAATATTATTATACAGTTAAAACCACTGTTTAAAGGACACCTCCAAAATGTAGCCACCTCCTTCAAGACGACATCTCTGTTCTGCATGGCCCATGAAATCCCTCACTTTGACATGACATCAATTGTGTACATTTAAAACTCTGACTTAAGGATATACCCCTTACAGGACAGTTTATATTATGGTTCCAATAGTGTCCTTATATTACATATATGTAGATGTTTTATACTATAATATGGGAGGATAATATACAAACTCAATGACATACAGACCTAAATACTACTCACCTTCCCTTTTGCAGGTGAAATTGTTGGATGCTAAGATGTAACCATTAGGACACGAACAGATGTAACCTCCAATAGTGTTATTACAAAAATGTGAACAGTTATTAGTTGTACTAGAGCTGCATTCATCAACATCTATAAACAAACATCATGTATACCTTGATGATTACCATTTAATTCACTCAAAATTACCAGTACATAGGATACGGACAGAAGACAATAGTCTATATATTTCCTGAAGTATCAATATATGAGGTAATATACATAGAACCACCCACTTGTAAAAATTACATGTATAGTAGCATGCAATCTCACCATACAATGTACATAAAAAGCAATTTTATTCAATAATTAATATACATTAAACATACCAGGTAATGAATTGAAGGTCACAGAAACTGGCATACTCTGGCTGACCACATCGATGACTCCTCGAATTTGAATTCTGTATGCTGTAGTGATGCTGAGACCAAATAAGGTAGCAGTAGCAGTTGGTCCAGAGGTGGTTACATTTTCACTTGTCACTAAACTATTACTCCTGTAGACCTTGAATTCATAGGTTATATGACTACTCCTAAGACCTTCACACAGTCCACTTGGTTTACTGACTGTAACCTCAGCACTTGTGTTGGAAGGAGTAACTCTGGACATCTCAGGAGCAGGGACAACTATAAATAAACACAATAAACTATTAGTCCAAAATAACTCCTTATGCATTATTTGTACTGTGTGTGTGTGTGCGTGCGCACGCAAGTGTGTGTGTGCATGTGTGTATTTGGGTGTATGTGTGTGTGTGTGTGTGTGTGTGTGTGTATGTGTGTGTGTGTGTATGTGTGTGTGTGTGTGTGTGTGTGTGTGTGTGTGTGTGTGTGTGTGTGTGTGTGCGCGTGTGTGTGTGTGTATGTGTGTGTGAGTGTGTGTGTGCGTGTGCGTGTGTGTATGTGTGTGCGTGTGTGTATGTGTGTGCATGTGCTTGCTTAGCTACAGAGTGTTCATTTACATGAATTTCCATACAAATTCATCATTCAATGATTTCTACAGCATATACAGAGTTAACATTTCGCTCAATCATAGTATTGATGTTATTAACAAAAATCCAAATGATTCACTGGGGCAGATCCAGGGAGGGAGCCTTGGGGACTGAAGCTCCCCCCATCTTCAAAAGGTACCTAATATTTAACACTGGTAGAGTTATGGAAGATATATTTGGGCATGCCTTCTTACTAGGAAATTAGCTAATAGCTTGAAATTATCACATAGCTGGTTTTATGAACTATTATTTGCTTACAAGTGCCTAAAATGAACTCCAGTGTCATATTTTCAGAGCTAAGGTAGCCACTGTCTTTTCCATGTTGCTCTGAGTCTATAAAATGGCTGCTAAAGCACTAGGGGGCATCACAGGAACAGGAACAGCTACATACAAAACACAATAGAATCCGTGATATACGTATGTACGTACTACAATTGCAAGTGATTGACGCATACGTGTGTGTGTGTGTGTGTGTGTGTGTGAGTGTGTGTGTGTGTGTGTGTGTGTGTGTGTGTGTGTGTGTGTGTGTGTGTGCTGTGTGTGTAATTATCTGCATAACTGTCACATTATATTTCTGAAGCAATTCATCATTGTACATTTTCAGCAGGGTCAGCCATGTGCTCAATCACAAACAATTCAAGTACACAACACCTATAGTATGTTAAAAACAATACTGAAGTATGTTCTGAACCGATGTTCAAATGTTCCAACAGCGATGCTAGTGTGTATGAGGCAAGAGATAATCACTATCACTCCACTCTGCAGTGCTTTTTGCAGCTGTTGGAGACTTTAAAGTGCATAGTACACCAGCTCTTCACATCAGTTTGGAACACATTGCAGTTACATGTAGGGCATTACAGAATAGGATGATTCTTCTGAATTACTGAATAACTTCCCACACATAACATTTAGTATATGAGAGGATTCATTTGTATTGTACTAATTGCTACACATTGTGGTTAGAATAATCATGATTATCAAGGGGGGAACCAGAAAAAAATAAGGGGGGATCACCATCTATATTATTGGTAGATCGCAACTTTACAGATCCTGATCTGAAATTCGTCCTACACAGTAGCCTGTTTACAGTATGTACAGTATGTGGTGTCCTAGACATCTGTAAACTCATGTATATATGCAGTGGTGTAAGGAGATGCAGATATGCATGTGGTATTGAAGTTATGGATGTATTGGGGTCAAGGGGAAATTTGAGTCTTTAGGTCAAATGAGGTGGTATCTGAGGCCATTTTAGACCATTCAAGGTTGATTTTGACACTTAGTAGGGCCTTCTCCATAGTAATTTTGCATTACAAGTTAATGCCTTGCATCTTCCGCCCTTATAGGATGGGCCAATCTATATAAATATTCTTACCTAACAGTCTACATCACATACTCTAACTTATATAGTACTCTACAAGGGTGATCACTTAGTGAACCCCTGTCTTGGACTTAAGGACTTCCCAGCCTAGCCCGCTAATATATTTCCTGACATCCGATGTCAGAGTTCACAGTAGCTTCCCCTTGACATGAAGCTGCATACATAATTCGTACTTTGCACCTGGGGGTCAATACTCATCCCAAGTCACTCCTATGAGCCCCAGGTCAAAATATACTTACAAAAAAATACAATATTATTAATATTACCTACTATTTATAATAAATTTTGCATAAAGTATAGAAATCCATATTCAACCTAACAACATAATATAATTTTAAAGTATTCTCATCCATATCTATGAGCACACATCTACCAACATATTATTTCAGGAAAATTCTGCAGTAAAGCCAAAATGTGATCCCATCTAGCAACCACTAAATTTATGTACGTACATGCCTCAATAAGAATTGAAACATGGTATACTTCCATGTTGCTGTGATTACAAGGAAATGTATGCAACAAACTAAGCATTTCATTGGATAAACCCTGCATGTGATTTTTAAATAGCAGCCTCTTGCGAGCCAACAGCAAATTAACAGGTAGACTTGGGAAACATGACGTTAAACCTAATGCAAGTCAAAATATTAAACAAATATTATACTAATATATGTTGGGTCAGGTGCTCCTGATGTAGGGAAGCTGCATGCTGATCATGTAGCTGTCTGGACAAGCATCAGTGAGATGGATCTATTCCGCTGGTATATATCTATATCTACATCTATCTATCCATCTATCTATCTATCTATCTATCTATCTATCTATCTATCTATCTATCTATCTATCTACATAATATATATATATCGCACAAGAACACTCACCGGAGATCCACAATCATATCACAAACTTTGTCAACGGATTAGTGTAACTATTCAGAGATTTAACTGTCTATCCATCATCAGTAGCAGTAGGCATGCTATGGACTCATTATTGGATTGATTCATCTGTATTTATATCATATTTTGTTTTCGGCTGTGTTGTACTGATTTCTGTCTCAATAATAATAATAATAATAATAATAATAATAAAAATATTAATATAAATATAACAGAACACTTAAATTAAAAGAAAACAGTCATGATTGTATCAGAACACCTAAAATTAAAAGGAAATAGTCATGATTGTGAACTACAGCATATATATATATATATATATATATATATATATATATATATATATATATATATACTAAGCATTTTATTGGATAAACCCTGCATGTGATTTTTAAATAGCAGCCTCTTGCGAGCTAACAGCAAATTAACAGGTAGACTTGGGAAACATGACGTCAAACCTAATGCAAGTCAAAATATTAAACAAATATTATACTAATATATATATATATATGAGGAGTCATATATATATATATATATATATATATATATATATATATGACTCCTCCAATGATCCCAAGCTTATGTAATTATAATTGATTGTCGTGTCCGTTAAAGTTATGGGATAGTCGCGAGAAACAGAGAACCTTGGTTTCATCCTCTCACCGTTAAAGAATCCAGGAGGGTAGCCACTGGGCAGACCCTGCATGTTGCACCCAATCCTGCATGCCACTGAGAGGTGACATGTTGAATCTAAGGTCCCCTGGTCTGGTGTTAGAAACTCTAGCATCAACAAGCATGCAGCCCATACCATGTGATTCATGAATGCTGGGTCTGATGACAGCCGTAACTTTTACTTTATGTGCTGTGTCAGAGAAGCTGTGATTGATGACTGGAACTGGCCGGGTTGACATGCAGCTGTTTGCTCCCATGCTCCCATGCAGCAGGATATCATATAATATGATGTGTGAGGAATGATGGGATTGAAGGAACAAGCAAGGGCTGCTAATACTAGAGAATAATCGCAAAGCTACTGGATGTAGGATTCTATAGTAGAGACAGAGAGACCCTCTGCACCTAGATAAGCCATGAACAGGGTTACCTTCTCCTTCGTCACTGGAGAGGTGGCAAACAGCAGGGAGAATGCCACGTATGAAGACCAGCCAGTCTTGTACACCCATTGGGTGGAGTTTGCAAACCCTGCAGCTAAAAAGCCAAGAACTCGGCCCTCCAGCAGATACAACCAAACAAAGGGCGCTTGATTCTCGCAATCGTGATCCAAGACACAGTCCCGTGCTGTACATGTATCTTCAACTGCGCATGCACTCTCATACTGGTCCTGCCACCAGCTTCTATACCTAGCTAGGACAAGCACCACGGGGCTACATATACAGGCTTTAACCCCAGTCAACTCCATTAAATTCCATACACTACTGTGGTAACCTGGATCTCTGGTATGACTTCGCTACTCAGCAAGCTAACAATCATCACCTTTGCCACTGTTACAATTGCACAATTGGACAATAGTATAACATCATTTTGCTAATAACATGGCGAATTCAGCAAAAGGAAGCATGGTAAATCTACCTGAAGGCTACAGGCTTGGCATAGAAAAAGGACTATTGATTGCTGCATGATTTTGGTACCAATGGTCATTAAATTTATTTTACTCAAATTTACATAGCTTTAAGACAGAGTGATTCTCAAGATACTATTCTTCATTCAGATCTCATGAAGCTCAAACGATTGCAAACATCTGGAATGCGACTCATTCTAAATGAGCAATGGACATGAGATCCAGGCTGGGATGGTAGTCCATTGAAAACAAATTTAAGATGTAGAGACTGATTTGTGTAAAACAGTATGTTGATGATGATGGTTGTAAATGTGTAAAAATGTTCACTACCAGGAAGGAAATGGGTCTTCGGAGTTCAAGAGACTGAGATACTGATCTGTTTGTACATACTCCACATACTGATTGCATGATGAAATCATTTCTATTTAAGGGATCTACCGATTGGAACAATTTACCTATTAATTTGCGTAAATCTTCTGATCTTAGTTTTAGGACAGGTCTGCTGAAATATTTTAACAGCATGTAACTAATTTAATATCATATGTTTGGAAATAGATTGGTTTTAATTATAATTTGTTTCAGTTACACATTTACGGTACAAGAAATAAAAAAGTTGACGTTTTACGGCCGTAGTACGGCCGTACTTGGCACCGTAATAGGACCGTACTAAAAAAAAATTACGGCCGTAACAAAAATTACGGACTTGACCGTAATACGATATGCGCCCCGAATTTAACGCCTAGGTGAAGGTCGTAAGATCAGCGAATTTGGTCAGTGCTTCTTTCTGTGCTTCCAAGTATGGTTTACTCCGACTACGGTAGGCACGGAAAATATGTTACCATGCGAAGAGTACAGTTCGCGAAGTTCGCTTGAAGTTCGAACGAAGTTCGTTCGAAGTTAGAACGAAATTTCACGTATTTCGGTAAAGGTTTGCACGAAGTTCGAAGCGAAGTTCCACGTACTTCGGTAGAAGTTTGCACGAAATTCGCTCGAAGTTCAGAGGAAGTTCGCTCGAAGTTTTTTTGCGAAGTTTGCTTCAAAATGCATGGTAACATATTTTCCGTGCCTACCGTATGTCAAACAAAGGATCGTTTACTACCGACGCCTTGGAGAATCCTACGAGGCAATCGTGCGACATCTGGAGGATGAAGGCCACGGGCAACGAGACAACGGGAGAAGAGTTGAAGCGCGTTCTGCAAAAAAAACGGCATTCACGTTTGTGCCAGGACCGCTGTGGCGTGGAGGAAGAAGCTTTTTTAACGCCCGTAATTTTGACGAAATACCGTAGTAAATCGAAAAACGGGTCCGTAGTACGGTCCGTTTTAGGACCGTACTTAGAAAAACGGTACGGCCGTAAAACGTCAACTTTTTTATTTCTTGTACCGTATTACAATTAATTCTACTTTCATGTAGTTTAATCTGTTTGTTCTTATACCACCATTAATTTATAACCTGTGTGTGCGTTATCCACTCAATTACCATGTTCGTTTGTTGTCTATTATGTTGCATTGTTTATTTCTCTTTTTCCTCAATTTTGCATGGTTCTCTGTTTTTGTGTTATCTACACTTATCATTATGTCTGTTTGTTGAATATTGTTTTTCCTTTTTGGTTCCCCGTTCATACCAGCCATATTGTGCTGATGGGGTTACCTTTAATAATAATAATAATAATAATAATAATAATAATAATAATAATGATAATGACACCTGTTGTTTTTGTCTATGATAATGATAGTTTTAGTATTAATTCATTATTTTACTTTAGAGACTTGGGGGAGCCTGTGCCTATACCCCCCCTCCCCCCTCCCTCAAGTTCCTACCATGTAGAACACATTATAAAAATTAATGTGCAAATCTCACAACATACTTCACTCTTCTACTCTTAGCAATGGTGCTTTGTTTGTCCTATATAAATTGCCACCACAACAGATGTTATCTTACAGGTTACAGCAGACACTAGTAACATTGAGAAAATTTTGTCAAAATTCCCCTGCATGGTTCTGTTATTCATAACATCTAACCATCTGGAACACATTGCATTTACTTGATCACTGCCCAAGACAAAACCAATATTTAATACTCTATTGCATCCAATGAATGACATGTTAATACAATAATGTGGACAAACAACAATGCTAACATTTAGCTTGTTTTAATATATGAGGGGTGCCATACCCACCTACTCCGGCAGACTAGAGCAGCAAGCTATTTCAATGACAAAGACTTAACACATATATGTATACGTATGTTGGCACAAAATATTCCCATTCAACTTAGTGCATTTTGCTTGGAATAAACCATTTTGTTTAGTCCAATCTCTCTTATATTCTAATGGGTCTGAATTTTGGCACACTGTCTCAGTGTGGGTAGCAAATTTTTGAGAGAATACAATATTCCATTACCCAATTACATGCAGTAAGATATATTTGCTAACCACTATTATGTACATATTATGTACATAATAGTGGTTTACTTTAACAACTGGGATACTCTCCACTGTTAATAGTGGTGTTACTCCCAATGGAACTAAACCGTTAAAAGTTGATATCCTACAGGTAACAGATGATAACTCCCAAACTAGTAACATTGAGAATACTCAGTCGAAAATCATGTAGTTGTGAGTTCATAGCATCAATTTGTCAATGATTAGGATACATGGGTTCTCCTTGACCCTCATTCAAGTCAGAGACACCATTAATGGTCCAATATACAACATAACGTTTAAAGCTTATTAATAATAAACAAGCAACTATTTATCTCTACAACAATGTTATCAGGTTTATGAAGGGGTTTCATCCTTCAGCTTTGTATTTTTCGCCTTCGTTGCAATTTTGAAGTAATTTGCTACATTTTGGCAGAGTTTCAATCACGGTTTAGTATTATAATAACATATTCTCAAGTAATTCTAAACAAGGGATGGCAGTCCCACGGGCTTTTACCCGAATTACGTACTTGTATTATAAAATAAATAACTGCAAAAAAGTCTAAGAGCACATGCAGCTGCAGGTTGAAAGAAGGTACATATGTAGAGAAATTTGTTTGCATGGAATGGGAGGTGGGGGTGGGGTTCTAAAGTAATACATCCCATACTACCACTTAGTAGCACTCCATTATTTACGTTCAAGTTCACGATATTGTTCTTCATCTGCAGATTACAGTACTCTTTTCTGCCACTCAATTTTTAGAAAAATGATGATTTCCTGCTATTTTAATCAACAAACGTATGAATCACTAATATTTGTCAGTAAAAGGGTTCAAACAGTGTGGTTAAAAATAAAAATGTTATTTCTGGCAAATACGTACGTACACATACAGTAACAATAAAGTACTGTGCTACATACATATTCACTTACTGTTAACAACAGAGATATTCTCCAATGTTGATAGTGGTGTTATTCCCACTTGAATACCGCCACTGTCAAGAGCTGCTATCCTACAGGCAACAGAGGACACTCCCAAATTAGTAACATCGCTAATGTTCAGTCGAAACTCCCCTGGTTGAGGGCTGCCAGCATCAACAGGATACATGCTGTTCACTTGAACCACAGTCAAGGCAGAAGAAGCACCATTAAAGAACCAAAATATGTTATAATTGGCCACATCTCCAATGAATCCTGATGATGTACATGATATGAATGGAGTCCCTTCCTTCAGTTGCTGATCACCAAAACAGAATCCACTACCACTGACATAGTTGGTACCACTCAAGACTGCTGTTTGACCTGTAAATATAAATTGAATAGTTACTGTATGTACGTATCTGGAAATAATATAAAACAATTAAGTCATAAAATTTCTACATACGGTAGATGAAGTTGTATGCTGTACATCGAGAAATTATCATGTAAAAAACTGCTACGCAAGATCTCGTGCGTGTGCCCCCATCCCTCAGACGAGGAGGTAGGTGTAGGGTAATAGGTAAGAGGAGGTACTACAATGATGTTCACCAAGGAGGACTTGAAATTCCTTGAACATTTATGATACGTAAATGATAATAATAATATTAATCTTTGTTGTTGAATAATATTCCTTACAGTATCAATTTTTGTGGTTTTTCCTACCCATGAAATTATTTTAACGGCAAATTTTCCCGATTTACGGTATATATGTAAGTACACATAAAATAATATTATGATATTGTTGTTTGTTGCCTATACTGGATGCCCATGTATGCAAGGGATGACAAATGGTCAATCACTAAAAATCATTAGAACGAGGTGGGTTTGTATGTTGCACAGGTCTGAACAGGGATAAAGATAGACATACACAAGGCTATAGATGTGCGTAGGGCCAGGCATACATGGGGCTAGACGGGTAAGGGGTCTACAATGCAAAATTCACTACTCATGCCCAGGCCTGCAAATGCAGACAATTTTAGACTCAGGCTACATCAAAACCTAGTCCAACCAGCTGGACTATTATAATCAAAACAGTGTTTCTTGTCTGTAAAGAGTGGCTTGATGCATGTATAATTTAATATAAATACTTTATATTCACTAGACATAATAATATTGTTCATATGAACTGTGTACTAACCAAATATCTACTACAGTAACTTATTGTACAACACAATTAATAGTCTTCAAAATTGGCTAACACACTCAGGTGCACAAAACAATCATACCTTGCACCAAAGACTTTAAAAGCCACAATCCAAGAAGGGGCCAGAAATAGATGATAAATGCCATGTTAAACGCTCTCCTACATTATACGTAATAGCATATTAATAAATACAAATGAAAACATCTATCACTTCTAGTACCATGAATTTCAATGTTAGATTAGTGTGAACTTCTTTAATTATGCCAATTGTCAAATGGGTTAATGGACTTCACTCTCCAAAGGGGAGAGGGGTAGTGAACCTACCTGACTGACCTATATGACTAACAGTTCCCACACACTCAGCACCACTCAGCATGCCTGCACAGAGGAGGGACTCAAGGAGAGCATCCCTGGTATAAAGAGGGACAAGGACACCGCCCCAGGTATGACCTCTGACCCCTGACCTCGCACCTAATAAGTGTTAGCGGTTTTAGTAGCATTTCTGTGGGTACAGACCTGCGGGAGAGTCTGAAGAGCGGTTACCATGGTACCAGGGGGTCGATCACACCTGGGATCAATGACCCAAACACCCTCTTTTCATGCTCTACTAGAAGAGCGGAGATTCCTTAAAAAATATTTAAAAAGTTGCCGTTAAAATTAGTTTAACAGCAAATTTTCCCGATTTACAGTATATGTACGTAAGTACACATAAAATTAATATTATTATTATGATATTGTTGTTTGTTTGCCTATACTGGATGCCTATATGTATGCAAGGGATGACAAATGGTCAATCACCAAAAATCATTAGAACGAGGTGGGGTTGTATATTATATATATATATATATATATATATATATATATATATATATATATATATATATATATATATATATATGTGTGTTGCACAGGTCTGGACAGGCATAGAGATAGACATACACAGGGCCATATGTAGATGTGCATAGGGCCAGGTATACATGGGGCTAGATGGGCAAGGGGTCTACAATGCAAAATTCACTTTTTATGCCCAGGCCTGCAAACACAGATATAAAGGCTGAGATTGCGACAATGTGGTCACACCTATCCACGCAAGCTCTGTGGGGCTCCGCATCACATCCGACGTCATGTAACTATGTCTACAGATTACATAGCTATGCACTGCACTTATCGCATAGGGCTGACTTACCTAATTGTTATGTGGCTGGGTGATTACGAATGACGCCATTAACTATAGCCAATCTCTGAATACCTATCTAGATCATTGGGGCAAGCCTAAGCGAGCCCCACAATGGCATGATGTACGGGGGTTGTGTCTGTGGCTGGCTGGATATGTATGTATGCATGCATATTTGTGTCGTACATTCAGCCGACAAAATTTTTCTCCTAATTATTCTGGCTACATAGCTACAACTTTCGGGGATGAGGCCTGACTCAGAGTGCTCTCTGCTCTTTCTTTGTGTGTTTCGCTTGCTCAACGGGCCCCTTCCCTCTTTTTTACCTGGCCCTTTCCTCTCTTTTACCTGACTGTTAGTTTGGGATCGAATGAGTGAATGCGGCCGTGCTTGTCTTTTAGTAACACAAATGCGCATCGATTACTCACTATTGGCTGCTGATGACAAGGTAAACAGCAAAATTTGAGGCAGGAAAAGGCATCAACAGATCCACTTTCCCTGTCTCCTGTCTTCTATAATTGTGTTGTACCATAAAATTAATACTAATTTAATGTAGTCAACTTAACTTCAAGTTAGTTATAATTGCAAGCCAACATTGACACATATTGAAATAGGATTGACTGCCCCACTTAAGCTTATAAGCTTGATGGCATCAGCGTAATACTATATATAATGCTAAATCCCCTAAAAAACACTCCACACACACACACACACACACACACACACACGCGCGCGCGCGCGCACACACACATAATATATACTAGTTGTGAACCAAGTTCAGAACCTCGCGATTGCTAAAATGAAACTTGAATTTTGAAATAGAAATTGAATTGTGTTGAATTCCATTTTGACTGCTGCTTTTGAATTCAAAACTGATGTGTGTGCTAATGCTTTGAGTTGTAATGCTAGATTGAGTGTAATGGTACTACAATGGCCATGCAGATGCAAAGTTAGCAGTTTTGTTGTTTACTCACTTGCCACATGCTTGCAAGACACAGTGTGTAAACTACAGCCATCAGTACTCGTGAACAAGGCTGTACGACAGTGTAACATTTGTAATTTGTAACATTTGACATTCAATTTGGTTGAGTCATGCATCAGTGATTGACACAAATCTGTTGAGTTTTTATTTCTTCTGGTGACACTGCAATAAATTTGCAAAGTAAATGGTCACTTTTCATTGTATATGATTCAATTGAATTGCAATGCTTGGTTCAATTTGGCCTGCTTGAACATTCAAATTGACAATAGGACTGAGCAATGCATGTGACATGTACCACTGCACATAATCTGCACAAGAAACCAAGTTGCAGTCCATGGTGCTAGAAGTATCATAATTATGCTTCCTCAGCATAATACTATTGTCAATATATACCTGGACATATGTATTCGTGGACCTTGTCAATGATTAAAATTCTGAATCAATAATATTGTAATTCATGTACCACCACACAACTGCATAAGTGATAGAAACAAAGTTGCAAACATTTTTCGTTTATCATTTGGTTCTATTTGAACAAGCAGTCTGTTTTTTTTCAAGAAGTCTTTAAAATTTCTTTTGAATCCATGAACTTCATATTGATTGAACATACATCACACAATGTCATATATAACTTGCTGCTCATACGTACATGAAATTTGTTTCTGTTATGTGTCGCCAATCTGCATGACATTGTGTTTTAGATGATTTGTACTTCAGTGCACTTAAATTTGTGGATTTGACATAATATTATTCAGGTGCCTGGAGTACAGTTGTGACACAGGCTGCTGTGTATAAAATGGGTTCAAATTTTGGGTTACATTAGATTTGTTTCATTGTGATGAAATCCATGGTTTCTGCAAAGGGTTATCTTCAGACACATGTCACATGGTATAATTAAGTTAAAATCAGAATCTAACAAATATACATAAATGTGCATATACCGTATATAATGTAATTTTTCATCAGAGCAATTGTCAGGAAAAAAACATCATTTAGAATGGAATTGCAAGGTTTCTGAAAGGTGGCGAATAATTGGAATGGGGGGACAAATATTTAGAATCAACGACGGCGAATTAGAACCATAGAAAAATGGCAGTTTCTAGCTTGAGAACTGTTGCGCCTGTTCGAGGATACCACTTATACAACGAATTTCGAATGAAAAATGAAAATCTTCCATGATTCGATGATTACTCGAACAAAATAAAAATGACAAATATAAACAAAGGAACAGTGATTTCTCCAGTACGGTATATCAATGGCACAACAAATGGCAGAACGAAGGTGGCCAGCCTGCGTGACGAATAATTAGGGTCTCTGACATACGTAGGATTAAAACACTTGCTATTTCATCATCAATTAGAATGCTTTTCATCCCTTTTGGAGCCCATGACGAATAATTGGAATGAAGAAAAATTAGAGCATATACAGTATATAATCATTTACCCTATCAGTTTGAAAGTCCACTGATGTCACATTATAATAATATTTGGCATACCGGTGCAGGTTCCATACATGAACTACATACATCTCTCAGACTAAGACTTCAACAAACAATAGTCAAGGTGAATACATTATGTACTCAATTAAATGTTTTCCTTGCTGTATTGCATGTATAATTTTAGAAAACGGCATACCGGCGATACCAGCGAAAATGAGCTGCATATATATATCAGGATGTTAAATGAAATGTGAAGTGTCAGTTTACATTCGATCAGGAACGTAACAAATAATTTGTACAAAATCAACACACACAACGTTTCGGCCACGTAGGCCTTCATCAGCTGTATAAAACATTTTATGCAGCTGATGAAGGCCTACATGGCCAAAACATTCTATGCATTGATTTTGTACAATTGATCTGTTACGTCATAGAATTTGTTTGAGTTATATTATATCATAAGTCAACGTAGCAATTAGTCTCTATCATATCAGATATAATCACACATTGCAGATTATGTCAATCAAATATGTATAATTTTATCACATGATGGTGCAAAGTGGTGTACATGAACAGTAGTTAGTCAAATCAAGTGTTCCAAGTACAGTGGAGTAAAAGTAAAACAAAAGTACAGTAAAATAACTTTAACTTTCAACTTTAAGTGGAACACAAGAACAAAAGTGCGCAACACACGAACAATATTGAACTGTAATTTGTCAATCAATACCTTTTTATGACACATTTCAATTTTCTTACTTCTTCTCGCTAAATCCTTTGTTACGAAACCATAGATAAAACTGACATGTTCGACTACAAGCAAAACGGGCTGCCAGTTTATTGGTGAAATTTGCAGCAGTGCGTAATTCCTTTATTTTGTCATTTTTATAGCTTGTCCTCGAACAAAGTTGCCAGAGAAAGAAGACGTCCTATAGACTTCGTCGAAACAACAAAGAAAGCAAACAGAGCAGTCTTGGAGATAGCGCCATATAATCTACACGTGTCCTTGCGCATACGCAGTGGCAAAAAAGGTGCCCCTAAAGAAGCCCGACACAATGGCTGACACAATGGCTACTCAATTCGATCGCCCGAACAACAAAATTGTGAATCCTACTGTTTAGCGGAAGAAACTTGAAAATCGCTGTAGAAGATCTATAGAAGTTTTAGACATTATTGTGCAATAATAATGAAGATTGTTAAATTTTTCGTATCAGTCAAGATGGGACTGTCAGGGACCCAAACGTAAGTGACTTTGGGCGAGTTTTGTTTAATACCCAGTGGGGAAATGCACATAAAGTTTACCTTATCACATAGAACACGTTTGCCCGCTTCTGTTATTGCCACTTCACTGCCACTTTACTTTATCACCGACTTGCAACTTGCGCACAAAGAAACGACATATTGGCCAAAATATACAATTAAGTGCGTGGGCTTCTCGATCAGACTCCCCTATACGACGGAAACAATCAACCTCGCTAAACCGCTCGGTAAATAATGTACACACAATCACACAAAGCCCAGAGTGGGTAGCCACCATTGAAGGCCTATCAATAATCGTGAAGCAATCAATAATCGTGAAGCAATGAGCTGCTCATCAATCATTTTTATGCCTCAGTCTCGCCCCATGCATGGTGGTAATCATCTGCCTAGTATAAAATATACTTTGAAATCAAATGAACTGTTTTACTTGTCAGGCTGTAACTGTACGTATAGTATAAGAAGTCAAGGAACCAAATATAGGGTTGAAATGATTTTTGAAGACTGATTAATGTCCTATACATAACTTTGTAGCTTCGTGGTGACATATATCAATCAGTTAATCAATAATTACGTATTTCAGTGCATCATGCCATCTAAGGCCCTAGGACCTAGTGTAGTCCCATGCAGCACAGTGACTGTACATACCATACAATGAACACAGCAAGATAAAACTAGAAAACTAATGATAGTGCACATAATTAACGAAAAAGTAATCAGTTTGCATGCTGATTGGAATCCAAGCATATGGGATGGAAAGCAAGGGCATATATAGTTAAATTATAGGGTATAGGCTAGAAGAGTATGGCATGCTTAGAATGATAAAATGTTATGCCACATAAAATGATATTAGATTTAATTTATGCATAATAATACTGCAATATCAATTAAATTGAATAATTATAGCTATGCAAAGTAAATGCAATAAAGTACAATTTATAACAGTAGCATTGATGTGCTATATTCTTTATTGTGGTACCTTTCAAAAGACTGTCCTAGTCTCCATGTTTACGGGGAGAATTTAAGCAGTCTGGTACTTCTCCTCCTAAAAGTTTGTTAATGTCGTGGTATGCTGCGACACTTTGATGTCAGGTGACTATATATGACCGCACATTTCAAGGTGTGAATGTGAGCTTGTGAATGAGCGCTTTGTATCTGCTATCTTGTTGCTCTGAGTATTTGGCGTTAGCCTCTATTATCCGCACAGTCGCTTACCATTACGGTTTTGCCATTTAGCTTGAGCAGTTACAAGCCATCTAATCATTCACACAATGCAGAGACATTTTCGTATCCTTACCTACCTACTGGGTACGGCAAGACTCTAAACTACGAAATTCTGCCAGCACCATTCAACCTGCTACAATCGAGTAAGCAAAGCGCATCGTTCTAGTCGATGAGGATTAATTAACGCTTTTGGGAAAGCTCTAAACAGACCTCACAGCCGTAGAGAGAGTGAGGAACGGTCAACACAGTCTGGTCCTAGTCAGCCCTTAGAACCTCTACTACAATCACGTTTTGAGAGAGATGCTGTTGTTGTTGTGCTATTTTTTATTGTTTACTTCTTGCGGTCAAATTAACGAACGTGGGTGGAAGAGTTTTTGGCAGGATAAGTATTGGACCCTTTCTCGGCCTGTGTGGGTGAGAAAGGGTCTGGCTATGCAAGACTAAGACTGTCCCTTGTTTTAAAGTTGGCTTTACTAGACAATTACACTAATGATCCATGTTTAGCTATAATTATTCCAGAATTAAAGGTAACTGCTGTATTTGTTCACTCAATTACACAGAATATAATGTATATACTGGCATATGTGATACATACATATGTATGTACTTGAAATGCCCACCGCCATATACATATATTAAGAACATACGTACACAAGTTATTCTAATGATATAATAATATTAATTTGAGTGTAGAACAACTGCTACAATGAAAAATAGACCGATTGCAAAATGACTAAATAAGTACATGCTTCGGGATAGTTGGCTAATGACAGTCAAACTACAATGAAAAATACACGAATTGCAAAATGAATAAATAAATAAGATTCGGGAGCAATAAGATTCTGGAGCAAGGGGGTGATTAAAAAAGCAAGTCTCTCTCTATATGCTGAAGCCAAAGGATTCCTGAGTCTTAACAGGCAAGCAGAATCATATATGGAGAGGTGAGTTAATTTTTACAGAGGGCATGCAATACTCGGCATGTTTCTTGTGTTCAGCATCATTGACTACATCCCTATTTATCTGCTGAAGACTGCTACAATTTTGAGCTTAGGTGAGTGGGCAAATTGCATCCTAAAAACATCCCTGAGGTCATGGGTACCGAGTCAAGTGGATCGCAGTGTGTGTACGCAATGTTGAAGATCATACAGTGGAGTTTCTATAGGGTGAGGCTGGGTAACTTGAAACGGATGGGTAGATAACTACAGGTATTCGTCCGTATCGTCAGGGCAGCTTAAAATTGTATTGTCAGTATTGTCAGGGCAGCTTAGTAAAGACCTGATTGAAGTTACTCCAATCATAGATGTTCCTACTGGAATTGAGGGTGAATAAGAGCGACACTGCGGGCCAACTATAAAGAGTCGAAAATTTACACGATCAAACGAAGATTGAGGTCAGAGCTGGCCTTGCAAGTGTTCCATTCATACAGCTAAAAAGATTCTTGGATCAACTATAAAGAGCGGACAACGGCCATTTCTTCATGATGACGCAACATGACGTCATGCACGTGACCTCACCAAGCTCACTAACACCCTGACAGTCGGGACACGCAATGATGACGTCATACAATGACGTCATGGGTCGGGAAAGGAATAGGTTTATAGGGTATTTGTTTAATGTAAACATGCAATGATAATCGATGAATATTAATCAGCGTGCATTTACAGATAAACCAAAATTTACAGCAAATCATATGGAATAAATTACAAATGACGTAGCATGCATTTTAGCGCGAATTTTGAGCGATTTTCAGCGATTTCCAGTCTTGCAGTTTTGCCTTACTTGCTTTGGAGCTTTGCAGCCTTATAATCACAACTTTTTTGCTTCTTTTGGGAAATTCTTCACTTTTTCAGTAAACCATGCCACTTATGGCTCTTGGACCAATTGTCTTTGGACCCATTCTTGCATTAATTCGGTGGTTTCAGTCAAATGGTCTCATAGCAGACCCTTTGGCCTGTCCTGTCTGTTCCACTCCTTCTTCAAGAGTTAACATGATACTGGAGCCCCGTGAAGATGTTAGTGACAAGTATAGGTGGAGGTGTACTCAATGTCAAAACAGACTTTGCTTGCGAAAAGGAAGTTTCTACTACAACTCGAGACTTCCGTTACAGAAGTGGATGATTTTGATGCACTGTTGGGCATATGAGTACCCTGTAACCACGGCTGCGGTGGAAGCAAGTGTCAGTGAGGGCGCAGCTGTACAGGTGTATCAGTATTTGCGTGAGGTGTGTTCCACCACACTGATAAACACCCCTATCATCCTCGGTGGCAACCAGACCATTGTTCAGGTGGACGAATCCCTTTTCAGGCATAAGCCCAAGTACCACCGGGGGCGAGCAACCTCAAGTGAACAATGGGTATTTGGACTGGTTGACACCTCCACCAAACCAGCAACTGGATACATGGAACTAGTCCAAAGCCGTGATGCACAGACCTTGCTCCCTATTATCCAGGCACACACGGCACCTGGTACAATTGTTCACTCCGATCAGTGGAGAGCATATAGCCAGGTGCCAACTTTGCCAACTGTGTCTAGCTATGCCACGGTGAACCACAGTGTGAACTTTGTTGACCCTGTAACAGGAGTGCACACTCAACACATTGAGAGCTACTGGAGTAGGGTCAAGAGGCGTTTCAAGGCCATGAAGGGAGTGAGCTCCACACAGTTGGCAAGCCACCTTGACGAGTTCATGTGGCGTGAGAGATGGGGAAAGACAAAGGAAGAGGCCTTTACCAACATAATGAGGGATATTGCTACTCAGTATCCAGTGTAGCAGATCGAGTCTTTCCTCATCTTCTGTACCCGGCGCTGTGGCTGTTTAGTTCACGTTTGTGTTGCGCTTGTAGAACCACAATTCTGTTAGTTGCTGGCTTCTTTTGATTGTAATCTTTTGATTCTGATTGCAGATTCTCATAACATGTCTTATTCCATCAGCCCGCTGCACAGTTAGAATAGACCACTTCCCGCGAAGTCTTTAGCATCCTTTTCACTGACATATAGCGATAACGATGCCCGTATGGCTGCCAAGCCGTCGAAACGACCGTTCTAAAGAAGACGGAGCGCCAAGTATGTCCGTATGGTTGCCAAACGGTCGAAACGACCGTTCTAAAGAAGACGGAGCGCCAACTATGTCCGTATGGCTGCCAAACGGTCGAAACGACCGTTCTAAAGGAGAGGACGTTCACTCAAATACAGCCGACGTACTTGCCCTGAAATAGCCACGGACGTCGTCGGATGACGTCATCAATGTTTGCCCGTTTTGTTAGGGTGTTAGTGAGCTTGGAGAGGTCACGTGCATGACGTCATGTTGCGTCATCATGAAGAAATGGCCGTTGTCCGCTCTTTATAGTTGATCCAGATTCTTTATTTACGTAAATTCAAACAAGTATTTCTTCCCACCTTCCTTTTCGTACGTATCTCTCCGTATCTCTTCACCTATCAGTTTCGCCAGCGAGTGCCAAGTCTAAACTTCTGAATTGGTCCTCTTCTTTCCTCACACCGTCACCTACTCTACCCAACTAGAATACAAATGTAACAAATTTGGTATTCCATCTCATTCTAGACTGCAACATCACAGACCGAGTCACAGACCCAACTCCGCCATTTTCTCCTTACGTCAGGAAATTTTCGCGGCTAATAATTCTCGTGGTTTTCGTGGTTCGAAAGGATCTGCGAAATTATTCATCCGCGAACATTAATGAAAAAATGGCTGCTGACGGGATCATGTACCGCTTTTGCTTATAGAAAATGTTTGCATGCAAAAATCGATCGCATACAATGTACATTGCTTAGATTATTCGTTTACCTTTCCTTGGGTTCACTTTTTAAGCTTTAGGAACGTAGCACCGATTGAATCTTCACCGACAGTCTTCAAGCTTCCGCAACGTCGACAAATAACTGCTAAGAGGACTACATTCCACCTACTAGATCTTACTAGTTCACTCTTAACAGATTGAAATACTAACTACACCTATAGGATAAACGAAGAAAGACACAATTTCGTTCATTGGGAGAGGCAAACGCTTAGAAAACAAGAAAAGACCTTTTGTTGCATTATCTGTAGGCAGAGCCCGCGAATTTATTTATCCACGAAAATTTATGACCCCCAAAAATGAGGCGAGCCGCGAAATTTTTGTACCGCGAAAATTTCCTGACGTACGGTATGTGACAGGGCCTAGGAAAACGACCCTTATCGCGCCCGGTGTCACAGCTATTTGGGCCCCCCAGTGATTTGGTTCCCCCAGGCCTAAATCACTAGGGATACAGGGCCCCCCGGAACTAAATCACTGGTACTCACACTCTAGAGAAAGGAGCCCCCCCCCCCCCCCCCCCTTAGTGAATTAGACCCCCCTTCATGTAAGTGGCCTTATATATAATTCTTCCATGCAACTTCACCCCCTTAGTGAATTAGACCACCTTCATATAAATGCAACTTCATGCACCCCCTTAGTGAATAAGACCCACCTTAATGTAAGTGGCCTTATATAATTCTACCATGCCACTTCACCTTACCTCACCGTGGTCAAAGCATGCATGATAATAAATATTCTGTATGCATATTAGACTTATAGTAATATATACTGTATAGACTATTATATATATAGGATTAAACAACCCCATGCATGCACAATTGCAACCTGCAGCACATGCAGGCCCTTTCTTTTTTGACACATACAATATAATGATTAGTGATTTGAAGCATACATGCAAGACATTTCCTTGTTCAACAAATTATATTATAATTATAAGCAAAGATAATTAAATATTTAGTATTAAATGTTACAGTAATGACAAATAAGTACAAATTTTAAACTTCATATTATAATATTGCACACATCTATTGCCAACAAAAATGAAGTGACTTAATTAGCTTATGCCATAATTACTACAATATTATAACACCAAGTCATTAAAAATGGAGTTGGTCATGAACACTTCCTACAAATCCACCCAGATGTAGTATATTTAGGGATAATTTCGCATCCTTCATGAAACCAGTCTCCACAAGCGTCACACTGGATCATCCGCCCTGCTTCTTGAAGGCGACAGTGGCAGTAAATAGGTATAACCTCTAATTCCATCACCATTGGTCCTCGTGGTCTCCTTCTCTTTGAAGGAAAAGGGGTTAATAGTTTATGTTCGAGACAAGATAGAAGATGGCTCCTCATCTCAGCCTGGTCAAACATTACATATACAGGATCCATGCCATTGCAAATTGCTGTTGCAAATGCAACAGCAAAAAAGCCACAGTCTGAGCCACTTACTTGCCGCTGAACATTCATGAACGACAACCTTATGTGTTCATGGGGAGACAACATTAGAGAACAGATCTGGTTGTTGTCTTCCCTGGACATGGTGGTGTATAAGCTGTCGTAAACCAGTACAGATTCTGCTCCCTTGTCACCAAGACCCATTGTTGAAATGGTTGTCCAGTGAGATGTAGTATGTAGAATTTGAACAAATTCTCCTCTCGTGACACTGAAATGATGTCCCTGCCCCAAAAATGTGTGCTGGAGTCCTCTAACACTAAATTGTTGCTTCAAAAGATTTTGAGCAGCATTTATTATGTCATCACTCAGCCACTTCCGAGTTGAAAGGAGAATGTCCTTCTCTGTTCTTGTGAGCTGGATGTCCCCAATCTTCACCCAATTCCAGCGACTTGATGTCTTTCGACGTTTTGCGGCAACAGGTGAAACAGGTAGTACCTTGTGGCGTTTCGCAGTAACAGGTGTAACAGTTTGTATCTTCTGATGTTTTGCAGTAACAAGTGAAACAGATGGTACCCTCTTAAGTTTAGTAGTAACAGGCGAAACAGGTGGTATGCAAGTCAAGGTGGTCTTGGTAGGGAATGAAGTGGAGTTGGCAGCGAGATTGGGAGATGTAGGCTTGGCAGGGACACCAGGTGATGTAGGCTTGGAAGGGACACCAGGTGATGTAGGCTTGGTAGGGACACCAGGTGATGTAGGCTTGGCAGGGACACCAGGTGATGTAGGCTTGGCGGGGACACCAGGTGATGTAGGCTTGGCAGGAACAACGGGAGATGTAGGCTTGGCAGGAACAACGGCTGATGTAGGCTTGGCAGGAAATGCGGTGGAGCTGGCAGTGACAACGGCAGATGTAGTCTTGGTAGGGATTGAGGTGGAGTATGCAGGGACAACTGCAGATGTAGTCTTGGCAGATATAACGACAGATGTAGGCTTGGCATGGACAACAGCAGATATAGTCTTGATGGGGACCGAGGTAGAGCTGGTCACCTTAAAAATGGCTGAAAATGGAGACGATGTACTCCTGAGGATACAAAAAGATTAACACAAGTAAGACTAGCTACGTATACATAATATAGTCTTGGAATACAATCTTCTTTGGTACTTATCAGATGTGTGTATGCAGCTGCATATGGACATTCTGACACTGGTCAGAACATGCATATGCTTACCCAAATTCTTTCTGAATTTCTACAGTATCCATGGACAGCAATGACATAACCCATGACTGGAAGTGGCAAAACTGTTCCCCTGTGAGGAAATAACAATTCTTGCCAAAGACATTACCAATTTGCACATCTTCCTTGGATTCGTATTCTTTAACTACCCATAGGTTTAGTAGGTCACTGCTGAATAGTACATGATAGCTGAAAAGCTTTGAGTAGGTCTCCCTAAATTGGCTAAAATCATGTTCCAAGGTATCATTCATAATAATGAATGATTCCGTTTCTGGAATGGTCACATCAGTTATGGGTTCACCGCACCACTTGTGGTAATTCAGCCAATGAATAACTTGTGTGCTTGTAAACATAGGAAATTGAGAGGCTGTGGCATATTCCTTGAGCTGTAAATAGGGAACATGGGTTGTACAAAGAATCAAAAGTATAAACATATATATTACCCATACATGATAACATTCAATTTGCCACAATCACATTTACACAGGGCTTTTCTAGCTACCCACAGCGTCCCAGAATTAGAAATTGACAAGTACGTAAAAGATAGCATGCAGAATTGCTTCTTTTCACCATTTTCCCCATATATAGGTGAGGGCCATTATAATACCTTGTGTATATACCCTGATGAGGAGGAATACTCACTGGTGGATGCTGAAACCTCCAGGGAAAGTGGTGCTCCAAATCATAGTCACCATGCAGCAGAGCTCCAATGTAGTGATCATCCAACAACATTTCTTGCAGCATTGTTGCAATCAATTTTCATCTCATCAACGGTTGATATGCTTGTCACATTACATATACTAAAGTGAAAGTAAATGATAACAAATACACCTGCATTAGGGTACCGATAGCTTCATCTTGGTATATTATACTATTCATTTTGCATGCATGCCTATTATCCTCATATATAGTGCAGAGGCATAGGAGGCATTCTGAATGGGGTAGGCCACGCATATATGCATACAAGGTTGGGGTTGGTTGTCTGTGTGTGTTGTGGCCTCAATCACTTCATGCAAAAAAGTACTTGTAGCTATTAAGAACAGGCTTATTAATAATTACTTGATTCACTGTGACAGTTATATATAGTGTTGATTTATAGCTGCTGCAATCCCCCACAAAACAGGACTGCTTTTGAGATTGGGTGGAGGATTTTGAATGGGTCAAAAAGAAAGCTGTGTTGTGATTGCATTTTCACTCAAGGAAAATAAAAACTTATATATAGCTAATTTCAAAAAGTGGGGCAGCCATAGCCTCCCTTGAACACTCCTACTCCTATGCCTAATAGTATATATAGCGATACAACAATTTCATTGATTCAGAAGTAGAGAAACCACAAGGTCTATTATAGTGGCATGCACATACCCAGGCCCGAATGTTTCATATGCAGCCATTTCCTTAGTTGACTCATCAATGTGACTGAATTGTGACTGTCTCACTTCCACGGACTCAGAAACAGATGTATTATCACCACTATACATGTTGATGGAATGGAATAAAAACAATGAATACAAACGATTCATGTCAATGTGCCGCAATATGTTCTGTAGCATACATATAAATATTACCTAGTATCTCTAAGACTAGAAAAGTATTGCTTCAAGCGTTGATGGTTGTAACGTTTTTTAAGTAGTTTTCCATCTTTGTTTTTCAGTTGGTAAAGATCATGATCAAACGCTTCTGCCACTGTATAGGGACCTAGCCACTTGCTGTCCAGTTTCCCACCTTTCCGTGTAAGTTGTAATGAGTTTTGGACAAGTACTGTGTCACCAACCTGCAAAACAAGACAAGATGTAGATAAACATATGCATGCCACTTATATAACTTGCAGGTGGAAGATATAATATTGGAAGAAGCACACTCACTGCAAATCTGTGGACTTTAGGGAGACAATTGTCATACCGATTCTTCTGCTTTGTCTGTTCTTTTAGAATGTTCTTATCAACTTTAGAGAACACAGCCTTCCTCAAATCCAGGCTCTGCTGGACAGTTTCATCGATCAATACAGAATCAGTATGTGCACTGTTATCATCAAGCGATATACCACTAGTTCCAGGCTCCTCACTAGTAGCCATGGTGCCTACATTCACATCCACAGGTAAACGCATGTCCCATTTGTGAATTAGGTAAAATGGTGAATATTTAGTGGAGGCCTGCTTGGCAGCACAGTAACCCATTAATATAGAATCCACCTTTGTATCCCAGTCATCCTTACTTTCTTCACACAACTTTGCTAGGCTACGCTGTAAAGTCTGGTTCATGCGTTCAGTCAAGCCATTGGTCTAAATAATGAGATGAACAAAAAATAATCATAATATAATATATACTATTAGTCTATATTGCAAATATGTATACAAACCTGAGGATGATAAGCACTGGCTATTCGATGCTCAATTCCAGTTTTTTGGCATAGTTCTTTATTTAAATTGTTGACAAACTCCTTTCCTTGATCAGAGATCATAATTGAAGGGCAACCCATTCTACAAATCACCTAGTACCAAAAAGGCATGGTTAGCATGATTAAGGTTACAATACATTACATATATGCATGTCAACTCACAGAATAGATGAACTGAGCAATACTTGCAGCACTCTTATCTGGTAGAGGAGCAGCTTCAACCCACTTTGTAAAGTAATCACTCATCATGGCAATGTATTGGTTTCCACTACAAGACCGAGTGAAGGGACCAACCAGATCAATTCCAACCTGATGCCACTCCTTTGGCTTCACTGGAAATGGGTGCAAAGGAGCAGTTGACTTCTTTATTGTAGAGTTGCCTCTTTGGCATTTTTCACAAGTTCTGACCTGCATGAAATGTATACGTAACGAGAAATAATACAGTACGCATGATGTTATAATTAAGTAACTCCATTTGCGAGCTTGGTCATCTTTTTGTAATAAGGAAGTGTAAACAATTACTACTTTTCACCCAATCAAACTTTCTGTTCCCTGCCACAAGCATGCACCTTTGAGATGAGATTGAGTTTGAGATTTCAAGTGTGGTACTGTACCACTTTATTGTGCTTTAGTAACTTCCATGGATATATACTTAGGTACAAACACATGCACACTTACATCGGCAAACAAGTGGACATGGACACATTTACATGCACATACACACATACGTACATATTCAGTTGCATCTGTGTAAAGGCCTGGCCAGTAGTACTTGTGTTGCACAACACTCAATAATTTGTCACGCCCGAGATGACTAATATCATGTGTTCTGCTCAAAATTTTCACTTGTTCTTCCTTCTTTTCCACGACAAGTCTATAATAATATCATATACAATCATTATACTAAGCGATTATAAATACACCTTGACACTGAACAACAATACCTATAATTAATACAGTCTATATATAGTATACATAAGTGCTTCGAAGTTTCTGTAACTCGCCATGGAAAATTAACACACATTGTGAATAAACTACGCGTATTGAAAGCAATTTAAAATCTATACTACTATTAAGTAAAATCTATACTACATAAGTAAAATCTATACTACATAAGAAAAGCATGCACATGCACTGAGCTATATAATATACTACAGTTACTATGCATGCATGCAGCGTGTAATAATAAAATGCAACAAACCTTGGTGAATCTGTGCCTTTTGGTCCAACATAGTGAAGATGTGAACTATCCACAACAAAGGCCTTGGCACGTTTTCTTAGAGCTCGTTTGTTTTTTTATCGTAACCCTGTAAGTGAAGGCAATTTGAAAAAGATGAAAGGCATAATATAGCTGCAATAATAATCAGAACATGAAGTAAGCCAGAATGGGTATAAAAATTGCAAGGAGCATTGGTTTCAAAGCAATTTCCATAGCCCATGCAGTTATATAGGTTCAGCCCAACATTGGTTGTCCACCAGTCACCTCAGGGTAGCATCCATTTTTCTTATAGTTGAATAAGGCTGCATAGTATAATCCTCCATTGTCATTCATGGTTCTGTACTAATTCCCTCGAAACGAGAATAGATCTCTTAATTACTCAAACACTGAAATGACTGAGAGGACTGAAAGGATAAGTGAACAGCAAAGTAAAAGCTACTTAAATACTTGGTGGCACAGGAAACCACAAGATGATGAAATACAGATCAACTAAATATATTCTTAGATGTGGTTGGTCTCTTAGACAACAGAAGGAAAGTGAAAGTGGTTACTAGGAGATAGAAAGGTGGTACAACAATAACTGATCTAAATGTAGTGTAATTATAAACAGCAATGTGATCAGGAATCAATGGATCAAAGAAAAAGGAAGTGTCATGTTACAGAAAGGACATGAAATTGGAATGATTAAATCTAACCACAAAACCACAGCCACATGAATGTACAATCACTGAATAATTAATATACGGGGGTTGATTGTCATTACTATATTCATGACAAACACTTACAAAGCTTATGGATGTGACGATATCGATCCCTGTTTGATACAGATCTGTTCTCATGCCCCGTTCACCCACCTTACTACCTTGTATCAATTGTGCATGACCACAAACTCCATACCCCACCAATGGAAAGTCGACCATTAAATCATCCTTATCCACAAAAAAGGTAACCATTCCCTTATATCAAACTACAGACCAATCTCACTACTCTGCATCTACTACATGAATCTACATGAATCTACACATCTACATGAATCTACTATTCTTAAAACAATTATATTTCAAAAAATCATCGACTTTGTGCGACCCCAGTTATCACCTCACCAATTTGGCTTTTTATCAAACCACTCCTGCCTGACAAATCTCCTTACCACCTATACACTGCTATCTCAAAATCGCTGGACAAAGGTCATACTACTGATGTCGTCTACGTTGATTTTACTAAGGCATTTGATACTCTACCCCATACGAAACTGCTTAATAAACTATGGAGAATTGGTATCACTGGCCCTCTCTGGCTATGGTTTAGGGGTAATTTAGAAGGCAGGCAACATTTTGTGCAAATAAATGATACTCAATCTTCCTGTCTACCTGTCCTGTCTGGTGTGTGGTATGTTTACGGAATGCTCTTCAACCTATCAACATTGATGTACCTTTCAACTTCATCAACATCATCTCATTAAATTAAAAACTCTGTGGAATAGATTTAAGCATAACTTTGACCCTTCCAATATATGTACATACCATTGTGTCTGTCCCTGTTCCCAGTGCCACTTGATTCCCTAATGACCATTTAACCCATCTTTCTCTTTTCTGTAATTACATGAGCCCACAATTATGCACCTCAATTTCATGCCTTTTAAATCAATATCTTTCCACTATCTATATCTATGGTCTCGATTATTCACATTAATGAGCCTGCAACATACATGTTTATTTCATGCAGTTTAAATCCAACTGTCACTCATGACTCACTTAAATTCATTCATCATGACTACCTATAACTCAATCACCCGTCACCCTTTAATGTCTCTCTTTCCTTATTTCTGGCTGCACCAGTCCATGGTGTCAGACCATCAGTCACCCACTGTGTGACTGTAAAGCATTAAATAATAATAATAATAATAAAGCTCTGACACAGGGGTAAAACATGTGTAACACTGAAAACATGTTGTGTATGTTGTCAATCTTCTCAAGTGCTTCACTGATTCTGTCATTGAGCTTTTTACTGGAGGGCTTTTTGTGGTGGACAGGGTGGTGGCAATGGTTTGGCCCAGGAACTTTGCAAAACTCATGCAAAACATCATGCTCTCATTACAAACACATGCACATAGTCAATGCCGGGCTATGTTCTGGTGGTCATAGAAAGCTAGGGATCTGGTTTGAATTACATCAAACACCAACAACAGTCCTTAATTAACTTTACTAATTGCAAACATAGATAATACATACATAGCAGTGGAACGAGGTGGGGTATATTTTTCGGACTGCGTCGGACCGGACCGGACCGTCCGGTCCGTTAGTATAACGGTATAATTTACGGACCACAAGAAAAAGATGGCAACGTAGGTTGAATATAATATTATAGATTCACGATGAGATCAAGTTTAGAGTGTCTATGATGTGATGTCAGCAAGTAGTTTGTAAGGGCTAGCTATGTGCAGGCGAAGAACTTTAGGTCAGTTTCTAAGATCCTAGTTCTGTTATGTGTTCAATATTAACCCCGTTCTCTACGTGTATGTGACTAGCTGTGGAGCTAGTGCTTTACATTTGTCTCTAGTTCTCTAGTTTGGTGTGTATAACCCAGTAACTGATGCTTTTCCTGGGGTGTGATCAGTTGTATAAGCTTGTGAACCAAGAATAACTTAATGTTTAAACTGTGTAGTGCTATGTAACACTGCTCAATGCACATTAGGTCCTATATTATAATCTCATCACTTATACTTCTATTACTACTGGCTACACCACCAGTTAATCTTGAGTCCATCAGTCACAATGTGACTGTAAAACATCGTAATAATTATAATAATGATAGTGACTATGTATACGTATTATATTAGTTGTAGTACATATTAGACTGAAAGATAAACTTAAATCAATTAAACTGTTATGTGTTTATACATACTACAAATCCAACTAATACCAGAATCCATGAAATATTTACTAGGTACATTGCAGCATTCTTTGTGGTACCACATCTTGCAATGTTCACACTCAATCATCCGTCCTTCTTCAATTCCTCGGCATGTACAATATATGGGGACACTTGTTGTCTTGGAGTAGCGCCATTTCTTGAATTTTTCTGATGACTTGAATGGCTTCATTAAGCCTTCCTCTATTGACTCAATGAGGTGTCTCCTAAGGGATCCCTGATCAAAATCTCTGCTTAAAGGATCTTCACCCATGGCCATGCTCACGGCATTTGCTATGGCAAAAAGTCCACAATCTTTAGTCCCTGCCTGCTTCTGTACATTTACAAACCTACAATGAATTGCATGTAGTACATACCACATAGAAAGGGGTAATTCAGTATATAGAATTAATGCTGTGTTTCCAAACCTGATTTCAATGGCATCCTCTTTTGTCTTCATTATGGTTGCTATTTGCCTCTGAAGGCAAGTTGGAATCTTCTGTGATTGTGGGGGTGCTGTGTCATATATTTCCACTGCACCATCCTCACTGAATTTGTTAGACACGCATACCCAATGCGATCAGTTAAATCGATTAATTTAGACCTTTTCTTTAGGGTTTGATTTCTTGAGTAGATGGGAGCGGGCGGTAGCACAGGACTGGAGGAGGGAGGCAGCACAGGACTGGAGGAGGGAGGCAGCACAGGACTGGAGGAGGGAGGCAGCACAGGACTGGAGGAGGGAGGCAGCACAGGACTGGAGGAGGGAGGCAGCACAGGACAGGACGAGGGAGGCAGCACAGGACAGGACGAGGGAGGCAGCACAGGACAGGACGAGGGAGGCAGCACAGGACAGGACGAGGGAGGCAGCACAGGACAGGACGAGGGAGGCAGCACAGGACTGCAGGAGGAGGGAGGCAGCACAGGACAGGACAAGGGAGGCAGCACAGGACTGGATGAGGGAGGCAGCACAGGATTGGACGAGGGAGGCTCTATATGGGATTGAATACACACTGGTATATTTTTGCATATTAGAATTGGTGTATATGTTTAAATGAAATATGACTTACCGTTTCCCAACTTTGTAGTTTCTTCTAAGATAGCCACAGGTCTGCTCAGTTCTGATTTTGTAGCCTTTTCTTCTGTCTGTGGCATCTTCCCTTCTGTTGTTGGAGTCTTCTCCTCTCCCACTACAGTTCTAACTTTGGCATCTGGAGCTGCCTCTATTTCATCATCCGCTAGAGGACCTTTGCGACCTTTTCTCTTGGCACATTTGGGCCTCACATTTCTTCGAAGTTGTGTCATTGTTATTGTTCTTTTCTTGCTACCCACGGTCATACCCATATACAGCTTTGCAGCTATAATGTGGTAGCATTCACCTTTGGCGGGGCAAGTACAGGAGGGTTTGGGGAACAGCTTCACAGCATGAACGTGTGTTGTGCCCTGCACCATAAATGCCTTATGTTGTGCTTCATATGTGCAGTGGTTGTTCTCAAGAATAAGACGTGCTCTGGCTATTTGACTCCCAGGGACCATGTCTTGTTGGTTAAGTATAGCCTGCTGGGGTTGCACTTGCTCATTGATACTTGGTGGCAACTCTTGTGTGACAGTCCCATTTTCAAGATCACGTTCATTGTCTTCTTTGCATTCATTGTCACTGGTACAATCACCATCTTCATTGCTGGGTGTACTATGCCTTTGTGCTGCCAGTTTCTCAGCGATATTCTCAGGTGCAAAGCAATGTACCAACTCCATATCTTCTGTATGTATGGCCAGTCCCTTGAATGCACTCAGCAGAGTATACTGTCCAAGTCCTGCCAGACCTCTCTGTATCTCATTGTTGTAGTAGCACTGAAGGAAGTACAGCGCAAGTACTAGAGAGTCTACTGTTTTCTTCTTTCTCTGAACAAGATTCTTGATAAGAGTGTTGAACCCCTCACTTTGGTTGGTTGTTACCCCACTGTATCCATTATAAACACCCAAGGGCTCCAAGATCCACCTACCAGCAGAAGACATCACTTCTGGGGCAACTTTCTCCTCATAGTACTGTACAAATGCATGACTCCATTTCCTACTGACTTCTCTGTACAGTTGTTCATACTCGTCTTGTGTTGGTGACATTAGCAACCTCTTCAAATCTTGGGTGTAAATGCTGCACTCACTGGTTGTTGCCCCACGCTGCTTGAGCCAATACCTTGCTGCACTCTGGAGGTGGTTCCAGCATCTCAGATGCGCAACTTGTGGAAGACAGTTGGTGATAGCTTTGATTATATTTTCTTCTCCATCTGTGACTAAAGGTACTCCAGGTACTCCCATGATCTCAGGAACCTCTGACGCAATAAAACGCATGAGAACCTCATGGGCATATTGTGTCCGTTTCTCGTGGATGAGAAATGCCACAGGCATTACTGGTGCTTGCTCAAACAATGTATGCTTGAACAGCAGTGGTGAAATGTAGAAGTCGCCCATATTATAAGTTGTGTCATAAGACAACAGCTGTTGCTGCTCTCTAGAAATGCTCATTAGAGCTCTAAATTCCTGCAGGATAGCCCTGTGTGCAACTACCACTCCCAGCTCTGGGACGAGGAACATCCGATGTACATAATTTGTGAGGTCGAATGCAAGCTCCACAAGATTGAAGAGGTCATCCTGTGTATAGTGCCTCCTTTTGTGAGTTGCTGCTTGAGCATTCTTGACTTGCCGAGGATTTCTCGGCTTGAGTGTAGCCTCATGTGAAGGTGGGATGGTGGGATCTGTAATCTTCTCTTTGTAATGTAATGCAGGATCCTTCCTGTCCTCTCCAGCTGCCTTCAATACACTTGAGGCTGTCTTGATGTAAGGTTTGTTCTTCCTCTTATTGTTTCCATGTGGAAACAAAGTTCCATGTTCTGGTGGGGTCCCTATAATGTAGTAAAAGTCATGATTCAGTGCACAATGTATTGCATGCCATTATGTTTGTATTACCAAGTAGTGCTATGGCATGCACACCCAAAGAAGCCAGCCACATGCACTCTGTTTACCTTGCATGTTGCACTGTTACAATACAGCCCCCCATACATACAGTGCAACGTGGTTTGCATAACATTGAATCTAATTTATTCCACAAGAATGTTATGCCATAGATACTAGAAATGTTTTCTAATATAGTATAGTATTTATGGTTATACTGAGTGGTTTGTGGTTTGTGTACAGTTTACTCTATACATGAGTATAGGAACCAACTAACAAGTACATGCACCATTCACTGGTCAGGAGTGTGTAGCACTGTATACAGTACAGCACTTTTGAGAGACCACCCTTGGGGACAGGTGAATGGTGCATGGTGTCCAGTAGTGCCCTTTTGAGAGACCGCCCTTGGGGACAGGTGAAAGGGGGTCTCTGATGAGTGATAATTTAGTATGGGGCATATGTATTTGTGACAAGTAAGGCTGGTCTTTCACAAGGGTGATTTAATTCTCAAAGGGGGTACCACTGTATAGTCAAGCTCTGGTCCAGCTTGGATAGTAAGCATTGGCATGACATTTATAATATTATTAATCATATATCATAATCATTGTCATATTGATATGTATATCTACTTGTTACAGGTTTGCATAGTGTCATGGTGAAACTTACCCAAGTATTGAATCAGTGTTCCGTCTTCGCCCTTGGGGTCGTTGTGAAGATGATAGACTACTTTCCTGAAGTCCTTTGACTTTTTGGTGCCATCTTGCCCTTCCACCATAAGCAAGTAATATATCTTCTCCACTACTGGGTTGGAGCTTGGGAGAAATTTCCTTCCGTTCTGGAACCACCGATATCCGTCAGCCTTCCAGTCCTCTGTGGATGAACATCAACATTTGAAATTATTTATACTTATTATTCTATAATCATCGTTTTCATTGAATGTTGGATTAATATAGCATTGTGCATGTTGATTTTCTATTGCAATTGGGCAAGTATGTGTCGTAATTATGCAAGATGCTACCTTTATACTCACCTGACTTTTCTGGGTTGAAGTAAAGGTATACTGTACCTCCTGCAGCATTCATAGGTGGAAGGGATGTTGAGGAATCTGGCGACTTATTGCGAAGATATTCAGCAGCACCCGTAGGAGAAACGTCTCGTTTGGTTTCAAGCAATATGGCAGCGGTTTCATCGTTCCCGATCAATTCCATGGTAAAATACCTTATCTCACCTCTTCAGCCTCAGCAGCTATTTATAGCAATCCAACTTCACCATGGCCACGTGCACTACGCACGACTCATTTGCAAGATTCTAGTGTTAACAAGGTCGATCTCACGCCACGATCGATAGATTTTGTCAGTGACATTTAATCCATGCAATGCATCGACGATGTTTATGTTACCTGTGTTTGTGATGAATTTCAAGGACACTCCATGCAGTAAATTTGATCAATTATATATAATATACTGGGTTTTGTTTGCAGCGTTATGTATAGGTCTACATAATTTTAAATTTGCGGTCCGAGTATTATACCGCCGGTCAGACATTTATACCGATTTCGCAATATTTCGGACTATCCTATACAATGTATTGGTCCGGTCCGGTCCGACGCGGTCCGTAAATTATACCTCGCCGTGATACATGTACGTATGTGTTATCTATACCTGCAAAACAAAGCACGCTACAATAGCACAGCTACAGCTCAGCTCATTTCTTTGCTGTCCTTCGAGTCTTCAGAACTTTCCTTCTCTGTCCTTCGACAAAGGGAGCAGATTCTTTTGTCTGAGATGTCAAACGTCTTTATATTCTCTTC
>CAUJGJ010000003.1:1434068-1436568 GCA_963170055.1 Halisarca cf. caerulea
TCGTTGCTACCGCTGTTAGCCAAGTAAGGATAAATTGCATGCGGGCCTCTTATTTACTTAGGGTTTTATCAATCTGTATATTAATATTTCTTTCAGTGCATCGTGTCTTGCGACACTAGGACCAACACATGCAGGGTCCAATGCAGCACTATCACCATGTACAGTGTCATACACACACCACAATTACATGCACATGCAACCTATAATACTTACTAGAGTTAGGCATACAAGTGCGGGACAATCATTCCTCGAATCTCTCATTCCACATCCTCTATCAATTACGTAATCTACCACCTCCTCATCAGTCAAATTGGGTACATCAATCATATACAATTCACCTTTTCAATCAGCAGGATCCTACTCTCTGTCCATGCCGTAGACCTCATTATCCAGTGGTAAACATCTTTAACTTCTCCCAATGAACAGTGCATGCATATCCTATCCTCTCTTGCAGTGCCCCTTCTCAACTTGGCCAGGATTGACCTATGCACCTTGTTCAGCACATGTACACAGCTGGATCGGTGTCTCGTACAGAGACTTCATGATGTCCAGTTTGGGCTTTACCTGCAAATCTCTACCGCACTCTTCTGTTACTCTTCTCCATGCAATTCCCCTCAACATATCCTTATGAAGCTCATTCTGAGTTATCCCTTCCACAGATTTCCCACGTCCTCCCATCCAAAATGTCTAGCACATGCCCTTAACTTACTAATCCATGCACCCCCTCCGTTTCCGAAAGCCTCAAGTACTATCCTAGGTCCCTATAGGTCTTGCCACAGCAGGCCCCATGCACTCACTGATCATGAGCTGGTGCACACACACCCCTTTACAAATTTATCTGTGATCCACCCCAGCCTGTAATGTGCACTTTAGGGGCTAGCCTAAATGTATTTTACTTTTCTGTTTGAATCAATGATATGAATGATCTCAATGTTGTATTTTGATGTGCATGAATAATATTACAATATTATAGCTTTGCATTTTGAGTATAATATACCTTCAGTTGCAATGTAAGACTGGATTAAAATTTTATGTACAGTTGCAATTTTGTTCATTGCAGGTTGGTCCAACATATGGGAGAAAGACCATGAAGGGATTGCTTGCCTCCAAGGGAGTTGTAGCTGGAGAGAAGCAAATTGGGCGTAGCTTGGCAATGGTTCAGCCACAGTATCACTATCGGAGATTGACCAAGACAGAAAGTGAAATGAACTCACACATGTATTTTGCAGAGTACTTTGGTCACAAATTACACATAGACCAGAATGAAAAGATGGTTATGTTTGGTGTAACACATATCTGCGCTATTGATGGGTTTAGTAGTAAGATAGTTGCCATGATATCTATGCCAGTGAAGAATTGCTGCGAAATTTACTCTCACCTTATGAGGTCAGCTGGTATACAGTAATATATATTTAGGCATGTCCCTTGAAGTCAAATTGAGCTCCTTTTTGTGTCATCAGGCCACTCATGCTTCAATATGGTCTTTGGGATGAACTAAGAGTTGACCAGGGAAAGGAGTGGACCTTGAGCCTGTACGTTCAAGAAATACTTGCTCACTACCGAACAAATGTGAGCAGACCACCACATTTGCAAAGCACGTCAAAAAAGGTGAGAAAAATACAATAATAGTTATATATTTCACTAGCTGACATATAGATTTTTGCATAGTATTATTATAATTGTTGAGTATAAGTTTAATTCCTTCATTTATGCAGAATCACATGATTGAAAGGGTTTGGGTTGAAGTTAACAAGAGAGTAAACTACCCAATAAAGAAGATTCTAGTTGAAATGCATCAGAACTCTTCGATTATGGTGGATGACCCTAGAGATTCTCTGCACTGTTTTTGTGTCTCATGGGTGACTTTGAGAGTGGCTAATGTTGGGAATAAATTGGTGCTAGATGCTTGGAACAGTCATTCAATACCTGGTTAGTTTGAGTTATTATACCATTTACACAAATTAACTGTAATCGTTATGGTTACGTAATAATATTGACATAAATGTTATATTTATTATACAGGTAAAGGAACACCTATCAATAGGGAGTTGACATACTCCAGGGTTGCACCAATTGATCCTACTCTCATACCTACTGCCAGCTGTGCTGTTGCATCTTTTCGTGCATGTGGAGGGCATCTTACGACATTTTCTGCATTTGGAGAAGACCCGTTGGATGGTCATGATGAATTAATGCGAAGGCGAGAAGAGGCCTTTTTTGTAAAGTTTCCATCTTTTGACCCTATCTTTCATGCAGTGGCTAATGGTGATGGGTCACTCTTTAAAGAAGCAATCTTACTTTTTGTATCAATTACAAGTAGATTAGCTGCACAATGATTCATTTTATAGCTATAATATGTAGACTATATAGTAAGATATTGTTGCATGGTATGCTTGTATTATTAAGGATTGATTGTTATTATAGTCACTACACAGCATACTTTACTGATAATGCAGAATGAATTATTGATTTGTATTTCAGTTGAAGTTCATTTTGCCAG
>CAUJGJ010000003.1:1446568-1459068 GCA_963170055.1 Halisarca cf. caerulea
AGATGAAGTTGAAGAATAATTTACTAGCATTCCAGTTAGGGCCACATATTATCTATAATTGAACATGGAATCCAATGATTCACATTGCATATAAGCGAAGATACAAAGAGTTCTTCAGGGACACTTGGGTAGGCCATTATTGGTCGCGTAGCCTAATAATGGCCGCTCTTCACACACAGGGCTCTGTCTCATGTCATCAATAAATTTCATTTATTTTTTTTTCCTAGCATGGAAAACAGCATGTTTTTAGCTTTTTGATGATGTATTTTTTATTTATGCTTTTTGTTATATTTTGGGCTATCATCACTACTTTGAAATTGAGCACTGATTTCTTAGCTTCTTCAAGACATTTTTAAGGTAGGAATACAGTAGTTGGTAATTTGTGTGCGTTTACACTGTCACAGCCACCGAGTTGATTGCAATTGGATGGTGCGATCAACAGATGGCAAACGAACCTGCACAGCAATTTTGGAATTTTGCGCACACTTCCTGATGCCACTGTTCAAGCTATTACGTAATGGCTAGAAATAGCCTCCGTCCCATGATACCCTACCCTACTCTATATAATAATATTATATTAAAGGAGAAAAGATAATCATGGAGAGTGGTGTTCTTGTAGTTAAGTTAACTTCAAGTTAGTTATAATTGTAAGTCAATTAACATTGACACAGATTGAAATAGGATCGACTGCCCCACTTAAGCTTATAAGTTTGATGGCATCAGCGTAATAGTATAATAATTACAAGGGAGGCAGAAAGGGAGGGGTCAGGGGGTCGTAGACCCACCAAAAATAATACTGGGGAGGGTCATCGACCCCCCAAATCAAGTAGGTAGATCTTATATAATATGTCTTGTGTAATAATTTTTATAGGCTTATCTTGTCATTAGTAACAACCAAAGTCATTGATATAGGTGGTCGTCAATCATTACTGCTTACGAAATCAGGATCAAATGAGGAATGTCAAGTATATGGTGGCATGTGTATAATATATATAGTTATAGCTGATGTGGTCTGACCCCCCAAAGATAAGAAGCTTCCACCGCCCCTGAATTATGTAGTGCATATAAATGGGCTCAATGTGATGCAAGCCCAGAGATTCTTTGGTAACAGATTTCATACCCTGTGTGTAGGATAGCAGACATCATATGTCTCTGTAACAACACTTACTAACAAGGAAAACCAATTGTGTAAAGCACTTTAAAACATTTTCACTTTCTACTGCAAGACATAACTGTATAGGTACAATATGCTAATGGATGTGGGAATGAATGACTGATATACAGAATCGGAAAACATAATAGCAGCCCAAATGATATCCAAACTGTATTACATTGCAGTGGCAGTGAACGCGCTAACAATAGGGGGAGGGGTGTGTATGATGCGCTTAGCAAATGAATGCATATTATCCTTTTGATACTGCTTGAGAGGTAGCATCGAACACTTAAAATTTGAAGTACAATTTGACTAAGTATGGGTTTACTTTGAGCATAAAATTCATGAAATCATGCAGATATTTTACAATGCAGGAGACATTTATGCATTGGGCATTATTTGTTGTATTGTCCATGGGTAAGTCATAGGAATGAGTATCTGCAAAGATTCTGAACCCATCAGTAGCTTGACCCGCCTAGACAATACAGTGGATAGGTGGTGGAACTAGCTGTGGGGAGTGTTCATGCATGGCTAGTAATTGTCTCTTGATCTGCTGTATTACTGTATATCAAATCTCATCGGAGTCGACGTTGGGATCAGGAGTGGCGGAGTCGGGATCGGAATCGGAGTCGGAGTGGGATCGGGATTGGAAGCCGGGTCATGACGGCGGCTAGAAAATGGCTCATAGGCTGTGATTGAATGAAATTCACTTAAAAGTGCTTTATACAATAGAGTCAGATAGGTATACATTTATTATCACATGACTAGGATTTAGGAATTTCTGGGATCGGAAGCGAATTTCAGAATATTGGAGTTCGGAGTACGAAAGTGTCCTTCTCGGCCACCATAGGCAGAGATAACTGTGAAATCTGCGAAAATATTACTCTGCGAAAATTCCCCGCTATACAATATATATACTAGGGCTGCATACAGGATTTGGGGCTAGGGAGGGAAAATAGAGATTCTTATTTTTTTTTGGGGGGGGGGGGGGGGATCCATATCCAGAGACAGGACAGGACAGGCGGGAGGATATAAATAATTATATGTCTAGGCTTTCTTTCAGGGAGCTAGGGGGAGAGTCTGTGATATTGTGAAGGTGTGCCTTATTAGCTAGGAGGGTCTGGGGGTATTGTCCCCAGGAAGAAAAATTCCTTTTTGAGCTTTATAAGGTGGTATCTGAGGCCCTTTTAGACTATTTTAGCAGGTTTGTGAATCCATCACTGCAGTTACACATGTATATGCTATGGGGAGAGCAAATATTCCCCACTTAGTTTCATCCCAAAGAAATTGTGGCATCCCTGCATGGCAATAGTCTAGCATTTTGGCTTTCAGTATGGAGATTTGAATGACTTCTGACATTGTGTACTGTGTTGATCAAGTTTCAACTGCTTGTCAACCTTGAAATATAATAATATACCAACAGTAAAATTTGAAGGGGTCAAGAGATTGGTGCAGTGGTCTCGAGGAAATTTTTAAAATTAAAGCAGTGTTCTCCTAAGAAAAAAATCAAGGGATATGGGGTTTCGCATGCTACTGCACACTCACACGTTGTAGTTATAACATCCCCAATATCCCAGTAATAGAGTTTGATCTGACATGCTTCATCAAAGAAAGATTCATCAATTGGTGGTCCTACAATGACAGTCATCATATAAGGCAATTCAGAATTTTACTTAAAAGTTAATTGCTACCATCAATTTTAATACACAACAGAACAGACAAGCCACCTTCACAGTCCACATGCAGTGGACATTAATATAAGACCAATTACTGCCAGCTTACTGAGGTTGAGAAAGAGTTCTTGAGTGCATTCTGTCCATGAGCTCACATGGTGACAGTTGCACAGTGCCAATCACATTGTCAACTAGTTTGGCTTCTTTAATTATCACTAAGCCTTGTGTTCTCCAGAGGATACTACAGTAAACGATAGTAATGTGCATATGATATAAATCCTGTACTTCTGTGGACTTAATTGCTAAGTAAACACGAAAGATATTCGAAGGCTTCCTTTAGATTTGAAGGCGTATTGGCCGATATGCCTTAATGTATGTAGGGAGAACCCTGATTGAAGCATAAAAGCATTTTTTGGTCCATTTCTTCCTTTATCCTACCTTTCAGGAAAGCTTAGTGGGGGAGGGGGAGCAAGAGCAATCTTAGCGGGGGGGCAAGCATCCCTCCCTGTATACATTATATTATTTTATTTATTATATAATATCTATCTATCTATCTATTTATCTATCTATCTATCTGTCTATCTATCTAGAATTATATATATATATATATATATATATATATATATATATATATATATAATATCATAAGTATATAAGGTGAGTTCAGAGTAGGGGCCAGGGGTAAGGTATAATACATTACGCACTGTTGCTGTCTCCTACGCATGTGGGACATGTCCGCGCTAAGTCGGAGGTGTAAAAATTTCGGTCTTTTTTACAGCTTCTGTTCTCAACTTGTAGTAGATGCAGAGAGTCAAACAAGGGATCAAGATGTACGCAGACATGTAGACGTTCGTACAATTACCTTTTTGGAAGGCTTGCTTTTATCGCGAAGAAGCTACTGAGGTTTCCGTAACCCCTACTGAAAAGCAAAACGCTCTGGGTGCTACCTGGCGGAACGCTTCTATGGCTATTTTTAAACATAAATCGCTATAACAAAACATTTACTAACTTTTCCATGCGGGTGAGTTGACCGTTCCTTTCCAAAGCCGAGATCTGATCCATTGGGCCTCAAAAGCCAACATTCAAGCTCCAGTAACTTGCGACAGGAACAAAATCTCTCCCTCACCCGCATGGAAAAGTTGTATATTTCCGATGGCTCAAAGTTGACACCAAGAAACTGTTTCCAGCTTGTTCCCTCATGTAGCACCCAGCCGAAAACTATGATTCAGAAGAAACATCGAGTTAGGTCACAAGCAAGCATGTGACAGAGCAACCGTGACGACAGAAAACGTCACTAAACGCGGATTTGCCATTCGTATACGCCCGAATATTAGTTCGAATCACGAGATAACTGCGTGACTAATAACTTGTAAGCACCCGAAAATTACAATTTATCGCTACGCAAACTGGGAAGCGCTATCATAACAGATCCTGGACATGTCCCACATGCGTAATTCAGGCCCATGCAGTGAACATCATACAGCATCCACCCTGCATGCACTTAGTAAGATCTTTCTTGGAAGGGGCTAATTTATGTGCTGTCACTATATTAGGAAGTCTAAATTTAGATTGAACCAGGTGTATAAGAGTTGTGTTTTCTACACTTTGACAATTTGACAACTGTCACGAATTTCTGAACATCTGAACCACTTGCCCTGTTCTCTCTCTTGAATTAAGCTTTCATTTACAAGGCAAGTGATCGATGTCAAGCAAGTTCATTGACAACCTCAGCATTTTCCTTCTACCACTGGTAGCTGTTACTGCCTTGGCATTGCCAAATGCTAAACCAAACCAAGGTCTCCTAAAAATGGAAGTTGTCGAGGATGAGAAGATTAGTGGTTCTTTTTATCCAAAAGAAACTTCCTCCAGCTAGCATATCTTGTTCTCTGTCAGCATTTAAGGATACAACATTGTGTCCAAGTCTGCCATATATTCAATGTCAAGCAATGTTGTCTTGCCTTTTATAAGTTGGCACTCCCAGCCAGGTACCAGAATGAAAAAGTGATTCCCAGGATGAGAAAGAAGATTGTCAAGGCTGCCCACAACAGCTACAAGGCTTACATCACTGCTTCTAGTCTCCCTACAATTGATGAACTGTTTGAAGCTTACGAGGACTATGTTGCCGAGCTGTTTAAGGCCATTCCTCACAAAGACAATGATATTTACGAGATAGCTTTCAGCCTCATGTACCACAGCACCATTGTCACATCTGTGAGGAGAATCATGGAGGGTGCTGTCAGTGATGATGAAATCTGTGAAGAGTCACCAACCTACACCTATGGCAGCACTCTCTTTATATGCTCTCAGGAACTGGAAATCCTTCTTACCAAAGCTGAAGGCAGCAAGAGCACAATCAATGATACTGTTGTGTTCCCAGTTTCCCCTGCATGTGAAAAAAGAGGATTATTCACAGTCCTAGGAATAGCAGTAGCTGTTGCAGGATTTTTCACAAATCTACGAGGCAGTGATCACGGCTGCTGTGGAAACTATGCTGGACGTTGTATATATGCGAATCCATTATGCTACGCTCATGATCGTCTGTGTACATGCTGTACGTACATATAGGTGGTGCTTTGGTGGGTGTGAACGCGATGCTGATTGTTAATTAATCAAGCATTCCTTGCATTTGGATCAATGGCACCACAATCAAGTGATTTTGTACACTTTAGTCTTGAACAAGTAATTAATACATGGAAAAAGAAATATCAAAATTATGGAATTAAGAATTTACATTTATTTACATGGAACTTCGTATTGATCTTATGCAATAATTATTATTGTTATTTCGAATAGTATGTTCATTAAGCTAGTGATCTTTATGTACCATACATTTTCCACACATGTACACTGCGCGTGTGTGCATGCGTGTACACATACACGTGTCAGGCCTGTAGGCTGGGGGGGTGCGTTGGGTGCGTTCGCACCCCCCTTTTTGGTTGAAAAGGCTGTTTAAAAATGGATAGTTACTGAAAAAAAAAGAACTAGCAAAGAACATTGGGACAAGTACGTTGTTATTCAGATTATTCACCTTAAAATTGTTATCCTCGATAACTACCTAAGGCTATTTTAGCTAGAATACTCAGCTAAGTTTAGACCTTTGCTGACTTTGGTTACATTTTTTGGCTGCTTTAGCGAGAATCGAGTCGTCAACGGTTTTCTTTGTCTATTGCGCAACTCTAATATAGCGAATAATAATAAATAATGCACATAAAAAGAACGACAGAAAACGCAGCGCTTCAAGTGGTATACTCAATGAATCGCTGTGCAACTCCTGGCCATTAGAGCAGAGAAATGCATCAGATTTTGCTTCTGTAGACCCTGAGGCCATCAAGGATAATACTGCCCCCACTATGTACTTTAGTTAGTTACTATACTTTTGTATACTTTAGATACTCAGATGTATGCTACTATTATATACTGAGTGATATTACAATGTAATATTGTGTTGTGAAAAGCACCCCCCTTTCTGGATACCAGGCTACGGGTATGCGTGTTGCATGCACAAACACACACACACACACACACACACACACACACAACACACACACACAACACACACACACACAAATGCACACACCCATAAAATGCAAATACACACGCTGCTAGTAGTTTTATATGTCCGTGTTTTCAGATGCCCAATCAGATCAAACTCAAGTTCCTATGCAAAGATTAGCATGTAATAGACAAGTTACCAAAATAAAATGAATAGTGTAAGTCATGCATAGTGTAATACATGAAAGAGTAAGCTTTAGCTATAGAATGTCATTACAGTATAACCTGGCCTCATGGAGGGCCAAGTTGATTCACACTAATTGGAACTGGGTGCCGGTAGGCACAAACTGGTCTATACCGTAGCATTTTAAAACCTTAATGCCTTTTAAAACAGGTCCCCCCATTTTTTTGACTCGCTTGTCCAATATGACTTCATACGTATATAATGCCATAAATATCATTATTGCCCGCACCCGTGACCATTTCTAGCAATTCTACTGGTAAAAATTTGAGTGACCAATGATGTCAAAGATTCTCAGTATGCGACACGCTAGGATCACTGTGACATTTGCGAGTTTCCAATGCCGGTAAGGTTTATATTATCTATGGTGTCATAGAGGTTCCACTTTACAGAAGAAGTCCTAGTACCTTTACAGAAGTGTTCTATAGTACAGTCAAACCTCGTTAGTGAGTACACCTGGGGACCCTCCAAGTTGCTACTCACTATCAGTAGTACTTGCTAACCATATAGATTAGTATTATGGGTTATAAGCTGGGATATCATATTCCTGTACTTCCTAGACCAGGTATTACTCATTAACAGTGTTCTTACTAACGGAGTTCTACTGTGTATGTTATGTTATGAAGGTTTACCTGAGATTATCATAGTAATGTATTATACTGCATGGAGAGATTATTTAGAATCCCCTTTATGGATGAACAGAACTTGCATTCAAAGGAGTAATACAGGCACAATAACACGTTTTGTTGTATGGTTGTGGTCAACATGAAAGGGAAAAAGTGTGTATTTTCAGCGTAATAATATATATTGCACACTTTTTGTGGCCTTTTGTCAAAACGTGTGCAGTATCAAATAAGCGCCCAGTGTTATGATTACAATTACAATTAATATTGTCAATTAAGTCAATTCATTTGCCATACACAGGTATAGCACAGCTAACCAAAAACACCTCTCAATGTGACACAAAATATCTCAGACTGTCTAATGGGAAAAACAAGTTAGGCACCCACAACAAGTAAGTTATTGTATGGCTCTTCATTGCACTCACCCTCGGGTGCTTCGCGACCTCGGAACTTGAGCAATAAATATATGCCAATGCACAGTTGGTCATACAATAACTATTACATATATTATGCTAACTCATGGTATAAGTGTTAAATGCATGTTTTGGAACTATTGTGCATATAATTTTTACATAGAAATGGATGTACATTTTCATTGCTAGTGTACTTATGATTTTTATGCACAATACAAAATAGGCAATGTATGAAGGGAAAGAAAGACACTTACACAGAACAGCACCCTAGTATAAGAAGCACAATGAGTTTAATATGCAAGAGGTATACCAAGTCTTAAGTAATCCTTGTAAATCATTTCTCTGTCTGACTGCAACTTTTTGCAAAGTTTGCTGTCATTTTGAAGAAAATTCAAACCATCATGCAGTAGCTTGAGCCTAGATCATGTATACAATGGCCACATTACAGTTCAGATATACCATTATGGTTGTTTACTATGTATTCCTTCCCACAACCATTAGCATACTCCCCTTATTAGTTATGACTTGCAGCAGAAAGTGAAAATGTTGTAAATAGATATAAATAAATAATTTTCCTCGTATATGCAAGTGCTGTTATACAGACATGCTCCCAAGGGATCTGCATTAGAGGGGTTCCACTGTATACCTAAAAGTTTAGGGCTTCTATAATACACGTGACCTTAGCGCCATTGTGTTGAGTCACCCTATATAAGTGTTGACAACTAATGATCAGGAGCCAAGTCATCTCATGCACTATACATAGCTACGATCATAGCACTGTCATTAAAATATCATGCCTATTTCTCCTTTCACCTCTGTTGCCACTGTATACCTACAGCTATGATTATTTCACACACACTGTGCAGAATAATTATATACACCCCACTGTCTCCCACACCCTTTAAATCGAGTATACAATATGATTCTGATTCATTTTCATTCTGGCCGAGAGTCATTCCAATAATTATTACCATGATACAAATATCATATAAAAATGGAAAAAAATGATGTAGGGATAAAAATTCTCAATCATCAAAAAACATCAAGCTTAAGGTAGGGTTGTTACTGCATAGGGCTGGACTGGCATAGGGATAGACATGCATAGGCCTGGGCTAGACATGCATAGGGCTAGATGAACTTAGGGCTAGATGAACATAGGACGCTGGACATGCATAGGGATACATAGACGAGCATAGGGATAGGCATACACATGAAGCTAGATGGGCACAGAGCATATTTCTAAATCTTGCAGCTAAAATATATTAATGCCAGATGAAGCATTTGCACACTGTACCCATTCCAACCCACCTCTTTCCAGCTCTATGCCCGTCTAGTCCCTTGTATGCCAAGCACTATGCTAGACCTATCCACGTCTATCCCTATGCCTGTCTAGCCCTTAGTATGCCTAGCCCTCTGCATGCCTATCCCTATGCCCATCAAACTGTGCATACACCAAACAACCACATACCTTGTTCCAATGATCTTTGACGATTGACTATATATTTATGCATCTTTCTTTCCATTTTTTCTTAAATTAATGGTATTTGAGTGGTTATCATGTATTGTGAAACTTCCAAAACAAGTAGACTAACAATTTGGTGCTGCATGACGACATAAATTCAACTGATTCGTTCTTTGCATATAGAGTATAGTTTTCCTCCTAATTTGGGCCCGGAGGTTCAACATGTATCGTAAGAATTTATACGTATGTTCAGTAAGACATATCCTTTGTAAGAGGTTAATAGTTATTATAACATATAATATACATATATATTATACATACTATATATACTGCATGCAGTGGCGTAGCTTCCATTGTTTCCTGGCTGCCACGCAGGAACCCCCCCCCCCCCCCCCCATTTTAGAAACCCCTGTAATCTGAATCCACCAATGCTTTCTCCAGAAACCTGCATACATCTCTCCTATACACATTGTACTACAGAGCACATGAACACAAATGCTGCATGCATGATTTTCAATTATTGTGTTCTTTTCAGTCGTTTCTAGCTTGTCTGACACAAGCAAGTATTACTATATATTATACAGTTTAGATAGACTAAGTTTAAATTTTTCAACTACAATTACAAATTTAAACCTTATATTCCAGTGGTGCTCTCACAAAACACACACTTATACATAACAGAAACATTGGGTCACTGCATGGGCTCTAAAAACATACCATGTGAAATGATCATTATAATTTTGTGCATGGTAATAATATCACACATTGTCAAACAAAATATCGGATATAATATTATACTCATAACATGCTCTTAGATGCGCATGTACCAATCTTGGTAAGCAGGTGAGGGCTCCATTGTGACATGAGATGTATCAAGATCACTTTGCCTCACAGCATGTGTTGTTGCATAGGCAGGAGAAGGTTGTATCTGAACAGCATCAACTTCAGAAGGATCATCATAGATCACACATCTCTGCCCACAGATCTTTTTGATCTTATGGGAAAATAACAATTATAATTAATACTTATATTGTTACATTTAATACCACAGAGGGCTAAAGCCACAATGTGACAATATTTGATCAAAAATCTTTTGTATAGTATTATGCAAACTTGTACATGTTTTCATGTCCTTCTGTCCTATGTAGTAAAATAGCTAGGCTACATGGTGTCTTTACTTAGAGCAAATAAATCACCCTATAATTGTCAGAGCACCTCTTAAGCTATAAGAGTAGAGTGTTATGCTTCTGTTTTGTGAGAGGGAACCTTAAAAGGGTAAATAATGGTTGATCATTTGTGTCTTTCCTTCCGACTAGACTAAGGTGTATACATTGGACATACAATAATTTATTATACCGAGTGGTTATCAAGGTTATAACTGTTTCTGTTACCAATTAATAGGAGTCCATTTGAGGTCTGCTATGCTATGCATTTTGCAAAACTCAACCCTTTGGCCTAAAACCAATAAGTTCAAATAGAGGGTCTATTTTGAAACAGAACAACTGTTACATATCCATCGCAAAAAAGGCATGTGTGCACTGTAAGAAGTACGTTCAATTTCGCTAGTGAGGTCTGATCTGTGTTCATGTTTTTGATTACTGTTTGTGCCAGTTATATGAAATACTAGTGTATATGGCTTTCGATTTCATCCATATGCAACAGTCAATCTAGTACGTACTGAGTTATGGCCCCCATGGAAGAACAGTAGAACAAGTACACTTACTGACGGGATTAAAAAACTGGTGATAGCAATGAGAAATAACAAATATATAAAAGAAGAGCATATGCGTAGCAGCCATGCAAGGTCTATAATAACATTGAGTTGCATGTAATAGGCACACACATGTACACACACACACACATTTCATATTCCGGATAGTCTTATCAAAATGTAACTAATGTGTGTATATATCTACACAGCAGAAATATGTCACATCCTATACAACAACACCCATGCAAGATAAATCATAATCACCACACTCAGTTAAATTAACCTTTCTTTTTTCTTTAAAGAAGATTTCTTCTTTTGATTATCTATATAATAATATGTACAAGGATACAAGAACAGGTACAACTGGTTAGTGGTACCTGGGGACTAAAATGTTCTTTTATAAATGCTAAAATTATTACCTTTGGGTGAACTGTTCCTGGATTTCAAGGAAAATATACAAATCAAAACTAAAGTTGTCACAACAATGATTAAAGCAATTCCACCGTAAACACCACCAAATGCTGCTCCAATAGCTGAATGGATCAGAAAATACACAGTAATTGTGCAGAATCTGATGTTCTGCTTGTGTCACAATTTAGGAACATTTGATTGGTGCAATCAATTGGTGTGGTCACTGTGTAATGCAGCCACCTGTCTATACCAGCCACTAATTCTCCTCCGAATCAGCAGTAATGTATGGTATTCTACCTCATTAAAGCAGCCACCTGTCTATAACAGCCAAAAAATTTCGCCCCAATGATGACCGCAATAGACACTGTATAGCTGCCATGATGGTCCATGCTAAATATCACAGTATAATGCTATACAGTACATCATGGCTGAAGGAACCATACTCTACTACTTGACTTTTATTTGTTTAGCAGTTGGTAATGAAGGAACCTTCTGACTGTGTCCATGTTTAATTCCATGCAATGCTTTGCATTTCATGGCAAAGTTCTATGCACTCTGAGCAAATTACAATAACAAGTTATAATATTAAATGTATTAGACAAGTTGAACAATCTGAAAGGTGGCTTTTGGCGGACAAATAATAATAGTCATCATGGATTGTTTTAAAAATGCCAGATCAGAGAATATTAGCATGTTAGGTAGTTCATTGACAATTGTATGTTACATGGTCAACAGGAAGAATGCAGTTAATTTTAATGATAATGCAAATAATTATTACTAATAGTATGTATCCAATGCATAGACATGCAAAGCTGTAGAAATTGTTTCAAATTATTGCATAGACACTTAAGACTGTACGTACTGTCCTGGTATCTATTAGGTTAAATTACTGTATATGTACAGTACAGACCCTTCACTGTTCCAAGTACAGACCCTTCACTGTTCCAAGTACAGACCCTTCACTGGTCCAAGTACAGACCCTTCACTGTTCCAAGTATACTGAGACCCTTCACTGGTCCAAGTATAGACCCTTCACTGTTCCAAGTACAGACCCTTCACTGTTCCAAGTATAGACCCTTCACTGTTCCAAGTATAGACCCTTCACTGTTCCAAGTATAGACCCTTCACTGTTCCAAGAACACTCTTACAGCTGCTTCACTATCCTATTGCAGTAGCATTATCATACACTGTCAGGAACAATTTAGCAACGTACTATTCCATTGTACAAAGATCAGCCTAGGATACACACATCTGTGAACCCAAAGAGATAGCAGCTGTACCAGCTGATAGTCCACTACTATTTTGTTTACTGCAACATTTT
>CAUJGJ010000003.1:1466568-1481568 GCA_963170055.1 Halisarca cf. caerulea
CCTCAAGAGTGCTACTGTAAGGCAAGTAGGTTTACAGCTTGCCAAAGGACTCGAAGAACATGGGGACAAATATCCAAAAACGCTAGTATTCTGCCGAAAGTAAGATTGGGCTACATGCATTTACATGCTATAAATCATATTGTAAATTTCATGGTTCTTGACTTAGCATAATACTTACCTAATAGGTGTGAAGACTGCGGAAGATTGTACATAACTATCAGGGATACTTTGCGAGACAAGTTTACATGTCCACCGGGTATAATTAAGAATATACCTGGGAAAAGGTAATCAATTTTAATTCTGCTTTTGAACTAATATTAATGTTACACTATTCAATTTTTGACATTAACATATTAATGACTCTTCAATCTCTCATTCAGACTAGCCGAGATATTTGTTTCAGAGACCAGTGAGGAGCTGAAGAAATTAGTAATCACAAATTTTGTGGAAAACAATACAGCTACACGTATTGTTATCTGCACTGAAGCTTTTGGCATGGGCCTTGACTGTCCAGACATCAAACAAGTGATACACTATGGTCCGGCCAAAACAGTAGAAAATTACATTCAACAAGCGGGTCGTGCAGCTAGAGACAACAAGCAGGCAAGAGCATTACTCATCTGCCAAGGTGCTCCTTACACCAGTAATTAAGCAATGGTAGACTACTACAAGCAAAAGGAGAAAATATGCAGTCGCCAGTATTTGTTTCAAAAGTGCCTAAATGTTGCATGTTGCAAAACAGAAACACCGTGTATGTGCTGTTCATTTTGTGCCCATTCTTGTAAGTGTGGAAACTGTGTAAAATTGAGTAATATAATTCAGTAAATAACAGTTAAAGTTGATATATATGGCAGAATAGTTAACAATGCAATACATAATGAATATAAAGGTTTAAATTCGGACATACATAAATAATCTCTGTCACTTGACAGACATATGAATGTACATATGAATAACCAGGACAATCAAGGAACTATGAAACACATCTGCTGGAGCAGGGCCAAAAATAGCAGTCAGACATCTGCCATTTTCCGAGAAAAAGTGAAAAATGGCAGACCAACGTCAAGTTGGGTCAGCTAGCCATTTGGTAGACTAGCACCATTGTACATAATATCAGAACTACTGAAACTGAGAGCTAGTCCGCTATCTGCTATTGCTGGTAAGAGTATTTGTAAACAGTCAATAAAATGAATTATGGGAGCTATATACATAGCTAGTGACGAACAGAAATGGCTCATCCATTTTTCAAATGTCCTACCAATATACTATTGCATGGGTCAGCCATTTGTCCTAGCAAAGGTGCAAGATTCAGAAGTTACTGTACCATTTCTAGTACCACTTGAAGGTTGCCATCCAATAGTCGAATTTCAATATTGAGGCAATTCCAAACAGGAAATTTGAACTAACTACTGCACTGCCATATTTCCCATGAGGAGATGAAACTGATCTGCAAACTGCTGATTCGACATGCAATTATAGCTTGATGGTACAGTTGTATATATGTTTGTGGATGCAAGCTATATGTATTTAGGTTGACAACTGATTTTCAGTGGGGAAGATCACTATTGTCGTCTTTTCGAGAAATTGGTTTGACCATTTATGCATATATGCAGTCCCAGAAGCCCGGTTCAAAATCCTACTATTGTGGACTATGTCAAGAAACAGTGCCTGAAAGAAGACAAAGAAAATCTATTTTGGGTGACAGTGCTAAACTACAGCTTTCCATCTTAGACACACTATCTAGGACTATCTTTCCTAGTCTGCTGAATGTACATCAAGCCCTGAAATCTCAGGCCTCAAACTATCAGTATATCTGTAACCACTGCCAAGGTCAATGCTCAAAGTATATCAAGCTCAAGGAAGAGTTTGAGACTGTAACAAGCAATTTGAAGGGAAAGTTAGAGCAGCTGTTCGGTACCAGTGCAGTGCCAGAAACCCCACAGCATACCAGCACACCAAAACGCCCAAGAATACAATCAGGTCCATCACCAGCAGTCCAGGTACCTCCATGCACGTGCATGTGTATATGTGCATGTGTGTATACATGTGTGCGTATGTATAGTAGATATACATTTATATGCATGCATGCATGGAACCTCTCATAACAAACTCCCTGAATAGCAAAACCTTCTCTATAATAGACAAGTTTTTTGGGTCCCAAAGAATTTACCACCCATTCATTGCATGTATTCCTTCAGAGAAAACCTCTGAATAGTGGAAACCTCTAAATATAAATATAACAAACCATTATTCAGTCCCCAAAGTGTCCATTATAGAGAGGTTCCACTGCATGTATATAACATTAATATATATTACATGCATATGATTGTACACACATATATATTAGGTGTTAGTGAAAGGCAAAGGAAGACCTATCAAACGTTCCATTAAAGAACGCATTCAGAGGCATGCAATCAAACACATTTCTAGAGGTAACATGACGTTAGCCATACGTGACATTTTGGCACTTGAAGGAGGTCCCGAAAAGATGGCTATTTGTCTAGCAAAATATATTAGAGATACGGAACTGAAAGCAATAGCCTCACCCGACAGCCTTATAACACTCCGTCACTACAACCTGAAGAAGTCATTTACAAGCTTCACATGGCAAGATTTGTGGATCGAATTACAAACTATGCTTCCCACCTTCTGTACGTACCTACAATTTCTCCTTCCCACTGGAAAAAGGGAGACATTGATTCCAGCTGTTTGCACGGTAGCTGGCATGGTAGCTAAGGCAAATAATCAGCAACTGAACATGGTACAAGACATGCTATCCATAATACTTTATGGTGGACATACGACAACAATGGTGAGTATTAAGCTGACGATTGTCAAATTGCACTCCTTATATCCGTCACCTATTATACAACTATAGACAATGGAATTGCTACAACCATTGATGCTCACTGTGTCAAAGAGAACACTCAATAAGCTAATTGACATACTGGGTGATGATTACGATGCAGAGGTGTTTACTTGGTCACACTCGTTAACAAAAATGTTGCATGACAATCAAGTAAGCTACATACTTATTATTGCATTTTGATCATTAATTTGCAGTCAAATAACATGGCACTGAAAAATTTTAAGTAAACCAATTAATAAACGCATATATAGCCATACATATAATGAATCTAGTATGTATATGCATGAGTACTGCATGGTATAGCAGTATATTATATTGATTTCTAATTTCAAATTGCCAAACATTTATTTTACAGGTAACATGGGAAACCCCATTAGGAATACACAGGCAGCCACTAGGAGGAAGAGCAAGTGGTACAACAGTTCTTGAGAGTACTAGAGAGAGCATTGTAGATACGCTTGGAATGTCAGAGCAAATGTTTAGTCCAGTTGTAAGAATTCATACATAACAATTTAATAATTTCATATGCATGACATTGTACATATACTTTGTAGCAATAACTAAAATCTTTCCATCATATATATAGCATGATGGTGGGATTTCATTGACAAGCACAAACATCATGGAAATGGACAATAATCCTAGTGAAAAGGACTGTGATGAACTTGATGTAGGATTAGTAAGTGACAACTTAAATTTTTGCATGCATGTGGGTATACTAATATACTGAATGCTCTGGACTATACATCTCTATATATGCTATACAGGTGCCTGAACTGACTCTAGTGTCACTCACTTCACAGGACTGCATGGTACAGTATAATACATTGGAAAATAAAATGAATGCCAAGATTGAACATACACATGCATGTGACACTGTGTACATGGCATTGCATATTATTATAGTACATATTAAACATATGCATAAAAATCTCTCTCCATGCAGACAACTCCATCCTCACAAGATAGAAATCAGATGACTGGAATACCCCAAAGGTCACTCACTCCACAGGTATACATCATTGAATCAGCCAAGCTAACCCCTATCTATATGTATGAATATTAACTATACCTCCATTTGAAAGGTTCCCCAAAGGAAATGGACTGGTTTCAAACTAGTAGGAGACAATTTGGACAAAAATATACGACCAAGACACCAAACAAGTGATCGACAGACTAAGTCTCTCCATGTTTTCCACTACTATGCTGTTCTCGATAGAGTGGATCTGAGAAATTTGAATGATATAGCCCCAACACCACCTGAATTTCTGGAATTGGAGGATTTCTTTCCACAAAAGGATAATCTCAAAGAAATAAAGAAGTGTTTTGCTATTTACACTGCCAGGTATACATCATTGAATCAGCCAAGCTAACCCCTATCTATATGTATGAATATTAACTATACCTCCATTTGAAAGGTTCCCCAAAGGAAATGGACTGGTTTCAAACTAGTAGGAGACAATTTGGACAAAAATATACGACCAAGACACCAAACAAGTGATCGACAGACTAAGTCTCTCCATGTTTTCCACTACTATGCTGTTCTCGATAGAGTGGATCTGAGAAATTTGAATGATATAGCCCCAACACCACCTGAATTTCTGGAATTGGAGGATTTCTTTCCACAAAAGGATAATCTCAAAGAAATAAAGAAGTGTTTTGCTATTTACACTGCCAGGTACGCATGAGTTTATGATTTTTTATTGTGCTGCCACTTTATAGCCTAAACTTGGAACATTAAAGGGCTTTAAAGTAAGACCAAACTCCATTTGGATGGGTGCTGAAGACTAGAGAATATACAATTCACCAATGACAATTTTCCTACATATACATATATAATTAATATATATATATATATATGACCCTCAATCATACCTCAAACTTTGCTAGAAGATCAGTGTTTGTATCCAGTGTTGTAATTCTGTTTCCATTTTAGGCTGTAGTTCTGTTTGACTGTTGTACGTGATTATGTGTGTATATTAGTCATTTCTTTTCCTTTTTTTTTGTTCTTGTGGCTTATTATACTTTCCTTTCTTTCTTTTTTGTTCCTGTTCTCTTTGTGTAGATCATGTGTGACATTGTTAATAATAATAATATATATATATATATATATATATATATATATATATATATATATATATATATATATATATATATATATATATATATATATATAGTACATATCAAGAACCTAATATTATTATTAAATTATCTGCTTTTTTGAAAGAATAATGGTGAACCATCTCGAGCAGTTCAAATCTCAGGCGAAAAAAGTGGATTGGCACATAGATCACAAGTATTCCGATGAATTGTCAACTAAATCGCAAACAGTATGTTATAATGATATTATATATATTATATATATATATATATATATATATATATATATATATATATATATACATATATGCCTGTATAAGAATCACAATGTAATCCCTTTTTTCCATTGTGGCAAATAAAAATGTATACAAGGTGCCATTGGGAGTAATCCAAAAGGCTGAGACAAGCACAACAGACATGATTGAGATAGTCAAGGAGATGCACAAGTATGTTCCCCATGTCAGAGAAGACATCACTGTCGAATGCGAAGGAGAAATCATGAAAACATATGAGGTAAATGTCCATCCCATCCTGTTTGGTGGGGACCAACTCACTGTTGCAAGGGCTCGAGGTGCGGCATGTGTAAAAACAAATGAGTTGGATGCTAAAAAACGATTGGAAGGTTTGGTACCAGTATGGGAGGATTGGCACACAAAGATGACCCTACTTACGGTTAGCTCTAATAGTAGTATAATTAAAAACTATACAGTTAAATAAATATAATAACATTATCCTAATGACACTCTTCCTTTTCTTACTTTGATTTTCACATGCACATTACAGGCAACATGGCACAGATTGTAGTATGGTGGACGACTGGAGACTGGCCCTTGACAAAGATAAGATAGTGGGGGCAGTAATGATTGATTTGAGTAAGGCCTTCGATTCTGTGAATCACTCCATTCTTTGTGCTAAACTTGAAGGTTATGGTGTGAGGGCAGAGGCATTAAAGTGGTTCCGGGGGTACCTATCTGGTAGAAGACAGGGGGTCTGTTTTGAGAACGCCGTGTCTGAATGGAGAGACATCAAAAGGGGGGTACCACAAGGGTCTATACTGGGACCACTCCTCTTTACCATCTATGTGAACGATTTACCGGAAGCAGTTGTGAATAGCAGGACGAAGCAATATGCAGACGATACTACCATCTATCTCACAAGCGACAATCGTATTGATCTTGAGAGGGGGTTGTCAAATGACTTAGCGTTGGTTGATGAATGGTTGAGAAGGAACAGTCTACAATTGAATGTAAGAAAAACCCAAATGATAGTTCTTAGCAGGAGACGCAGAGCAGCAGAGACAAAGGAAATAAAAGTTACATTGAGAAATGAAGCCATTGTAAGGAGTACGAAGGTTAAGTATTTGGGTGTCTGGATTGATAATGAATTGAAGTGGAGTGAGCATATTGCGGTAGTAAGAAGAAGGTGCTTGTTGGGTTTGAGCAAGTTGAGGAGGTTGAGAGACGTTCTACCAGTAAACATTAAGAAGTCAGTATACAACGCACTGATAATGCCCCACTTGGACTATTGTAGCGTACTGTGGCAAGAATGCTTAGTGAAGCTCCAACAGAAGTTGCAACAAGTACAAAACTATGGTATGAGACTTATTCTATCGCAACCACCGAGAACCCCGAGTAAAGAGTTGTTGCACAAGCTAAGTTGGGTGCCATTAGTGCGACGAAGAGAAATGTGCCGTGCAGTGATGATTTACAGATGTCTACACAATCAGGTTCCAGCCTATTTCACCAACTATTTCCGTACTAACGCCGACATGGGAAACAATCGTACTAGAGGCAGTGACAAGATCTTTCTTCCATGTATAAGAACTGAATTCGGTAGATGCTCTTTTCTTTTTCAAGGGAGCCTACAATGGAATAAGCTTAAAGAATCTCTTACAAAGGCCAAAAGCTTGAATTCATTTAGGAAGTTGTACTCAATGAATTTCTATTAGTAATTCATTTTAATAATACTATGTATTTATAATTCTGATTCATTGGCTCCTTGTCTATTCCAATTGTTTTATTTTCGACGTCGTGTTTTGTTTTATCTAGAATGTTCGTGTATTTTGTTTTAACTATGTCTCTCAATAATATGTTTAGTTTTACCTAATGTGTTAGTGTGTTTTGCTTTACTTATGATGTTTGTGTCTTGTTTTACCAATCGTTGCGTATCATTACGCATTATGTATAATATTATAGTTAAGTTTTGCAGGGCTCCCTGGAAGACCAGCTGTTAGCTGAAGGGACTTTCCTGTCTAAAATTAATTAATCAATCAATCAATCAATCAATCAATCAATTGTACAGTGAAACCGATGCAACTCGTGGTACCTTAAAGAATCTCAGAAACCTCCTCAGCCGATCAGCCGTTGGTAAAGAGCCTTCAAAGAATGTACACGCAGTAGAAGACTTCTTAGATGTTGTCCTTTCCAGCTACATACTTCGGGCCACACTGCTAGAGCTTGACATCAATGTTGAAGAAGGGCTAAAGGACAAGAGACAAAATAAAATGGATGTCAATGCCTTGGCAGAAACTGTGGTAGACCGGATTACATGCCTCTCTGGACAAAGTAGCAATGACTGTGTGCTACAACATACAAAGGTGACTACTATAAACGAATAAGTTGTAGACTGACTATAATATCAGTATATATATACTAAATTTGTTCTTTGGAATTCACATGTATAGAAATGTATGTACCTTCTATTACAGGAACTGTGTACAATGGCCTTGGTTTGGGCACATTACAGAGATATCATCAGAGAGGGGGACGGTGGTAGGATGTACAACTTGGTACCACTTCTCCTACACCTGTTTAGGACAACACACAGAAGCAATTACGCCAAAGAAATGGTACAATTCATCCTCCATTCAAGGTATTTGATGTCCGACCGGCTGAAAGAGCAACTATTATACTCTCGCTACATCAATACTCGTGGCAGAAAAGGAACAAACATCGCGTGCGACTTATATATGGAGCACCTGAACAGGTACATAATAACACCATTGCAAGTGTACAAACTAGAACTTCATTTTTCAATATTCATTCATATTATCATAAGGTTACCCCTTCAGCAAAGGCTGGTATGGGGGGGGGGGGGGGGGGGGAGGGGGCAAGCATTATATAAAGTGAATAAGGCCAGTCTCAGTTTTATGCCATTCAGTATACTGTAATATGTACATGACGTGAATGGACACATAATATGGCTGCGTTATTCTTATAACTTTATGATGCATGCCTTAATCATTGCCTTGATCAAGTATGACTGTTTACTGTTTAAAGGGACTTGAAGAACATCCTCGGCGAGCGTTCATCCAACATATCCGACAACGGTGTATTGGACAAGTGTTCCAGAAGTCTAGGACCACTGAACAGTATTAAGAAAGGCTTCTCACGGGACACGGATGATTCGGAAGGCACCCATCGTCTTCCAGCGTCCGACATAGTGAAAGATGTAATGAAAGCTGTTCGGTCTCTCTCTGGCGATCTTTTCATGGACATCGGGAGGCAGATACACCCTATAAAGCATCCAAAACCACTTTTTAAAAGAATGGATACCCAGGAGAAGGAAAAGTTTCGCCTGTACTTGGAAGACACCACGGCATTTACGATTCGCTAACTATTGTAATAATAATATCTATTGTAAACGTTATTGTATAATACCGGATATCTTTGTATAATCGTGTATACTACCAAGGGGTCATTCCGTAAAAGTGTCCAGGTCAATGCAGGACAAAACATCGCTATGGCTGATGAAATGCCCCAGACCCTTTTCCGACCAAGTAATGACGTCATAAAAAAATGGAGGAATAGGGTCTGGGCTACGCCAGACTACACACTATTGTGGCTTCACAGTCCCAATACCTCACACCCACAGTTAATCAGTCAATCAATTGCAATCAGAATAGGTTAATTAATTGAGCTTAATACACACAGTATACTGGAATGCTTAGAGATGTCATGCTTTGGCAGTCTCTTATATAGAGAACTGGGTTGTTGACAGATGTGTACTTGGCTAGCACTTGAACAGGTGAACTACGAGTATTGCCTTTTACAACTCTGACTGCACCTATTTTACAGTGTGCTGATATCGTGATGTGTCGTGATACATGACTAGATAATAAAACATTATCGTGATACACTTTTAGCAGTATCTTGACAACACTAATGTGTACATGTATGCACACCAGTTGTGTTGGTATTTCCATGTGTGACTCAGTACCACGTAGTGTACACATACCAACTGCAATACAACACATAAGTTTATGACTACATACACAAGAATACAAACCTCACACACCTTTTCACATGTTGGTCATTGTTGTATTCACATGTGTGCATTGTTACCAAAATTGTGCACACATGAGATATATATTTGTACTTGTGTGTGTGTGTGTGTGTGTGTGTGTGTGTGTGTGTGTGTGTGTGTGTGTGTGTGAGTATGTGTGTGTGTGTGTGTGTTGCTTGTCTTGGTAGTCTATGCCCAGGTCAAAAAACGGCTGGAAGCTGCAATGTTTTTAGAGAATGTTTTTATATAGCATTGTGGTAGCAAGCTTGTAACTTGCATGTTACAGGGAAGAAAACGGCAGTTGTACTCCTTGAAATTGACATTGTACTGGTCAGTTTACTGCCATGTTACTGTCATGGTACTGCCATGCCAGGGTTCTCCCCAGGATTTCTGGAAGGTGTAGTGCTCACCAGTTGTCCAAAAACAATGAACAAAATTTTTTTCTCGCTCCACTCACGATACCTCTCAACCATGTACATCCTAAATGATCTTCAGTACACTCCTGCATTTAGTAATCATGATATACACTCATACTGAGTAGTGTGCCTTAAAGTATGCAGTGCTCAGTTTTTTGAGCTGTTCATTACCTACACTACGTATGTAAAGTAATTGTTTGTTAGCACCAGTTTTACTGGTTAAAACTACTGAAACACAGGTAACCAAATATTTGATCAGATCTGATAATCTGTACTAAAGCCAGAAGTTAGGTACATAGCTGAAAGGGACAAACAGGCTATAATTTGACTTTCAACAATCCATTTGTCACGTTGTGTGCTCATTTGGCAGAAAATCTTGCTACTCTAGCGCATTCGCAGGTGTGTTATGTCCGTTTTCAGCCATATGTGTAACATTATACGGTTTCACTCGATGAATTTCATTATAGCGCTAACCGCATGGGTTTGACACACGCAGATAGCGAGATTTTTGTGATGACATCATGCGCAAACTGAACGTATACGTGAGAATACGAAAAAGATGTGCAGACTCTTTCGTAGAACACGTGACAGCATGTGACTGTAGTCTGAAGAAGAGAGATGTTCGAGTGGAAATTTTATTTCAAAATCGCGGTGGTAAAAATCTCAACTCGGAGCAACGGCAATAGTGCCATCGGGTTCCCAATAGTCCAAACCGCGGTGAAAGATTCCTGGAGCTTTGTACCTTCTACCGTTTTTGACAATTGTTGCAGTGGTATGGCATGTTGCTATTCATTTCACTGCTGAAGTTTCTATGATGCAGTTGCAGTTTGCTACGACGTCGGTTTAGAGGGTGTGGTATGTAGATTAGCCTTGTGTGCAGGTTGGTGTGGCTAAGGCAATGTACCCACAGTAGAACCTCTCATATCCGGGCAGTTTGGGACCAAGGGGTGCCCGTAATTGTGAAAGTGCCCTTAAGTATGAATCCTCTAGTACCTACAGTATGTGGACTTTGAGACATTCAACACTTTAAATATTCTTTTTTCTTTAATTTCCTTTAAGCAGTTACAAGTGGATGTTTTCTACCAGTGGTTTACCTGATATTGCGCAAGCACACACACCACATGGTACAGCTATAGACCCATAATGTAGTCCACATTAGCACTGATATTAGGAATACATGCACTGGTTGAGTGAGGTGCCCAAAACTACGGGGGCCGGATATGCGAGGTTCTACTGTACTGTTAACACGTTATTCAATTTCATAGGATTTGGCACATCGTTAGCACTGAGCATGGCTTGCTGTTGTGTTATAAGGGGCTACAGTGCAGTCAGTCTTGTACTATGCATGCATACACACAGGCACATATCACACACACACGCCCGCACGCACGCACGCACACACACACACACACACACACATACATTGTTGTACCTTTCCTAACATGTGTGCATACAAAGGTCACTGTTCTCTGTGTGACATTGTACTCTCTCATCCACTCAAGCTCTACAGAGGTCACTGTTCTTTGTGTGACATTGTACTCTCTCATCCACTCAAGCTCTACAGGGGTCACTGTTCTTTGTGTGACATTGTACTCTCTCATCCACTCAAGCTCTACAGGGGTCACTGTTAACGTTCTTTGTGTGACATTGTACTCTCTCATCCACTCAAGCTCTACAGGGGTCACTGTTCTTTGTGTGACATTGTACTCTCTCATCCACTCAAGCTCTACAGGGGTCACTGTTCTTTGTGTGACATTGTACTCTCTCATCCACTCAAGCTCTACAGGGGTCACTGTTCTTTGTGTGACATTGTACTCTCTCATTCACTCAAGCTCTACAGGTGTCACTGTTCTTTGTGTGACATTGTACTCTCTCATTCACTCAAGCTCTACAGGTGTCACTGTTCTTTGTGTGACATTGTACTCTCTCATCCACTCAAGCTCTACAGGTGTCACTGTTCTTTGTGTGACATTGTACTCTCTCATTCACTCAAGCTCTACAGGTGTCACTGTACTTTGTGTGACATTGTATTCTTTCATCCCCTCTAGTTCTACAGGGGTCACTGTTCGTGTCAGTGAGGACCAATGATTACTCTCGCTCACATGTGCAGGCATTCTTGGTTGCCCAGGTATATCACCTTAAGCAGTTTTCACCGTATATGTATGTATGTGTGTGTGTGTGTTAATGTACGTACCTGTGTACGTGGGTCAGTGTGTGCATGTACGTGTGTGTGTGTGTGTGTGTGTGTGTGTGTGTGTGTGTGTGTGTGTGTGTGTGTGTGTGTGTGTGTGCTTACAACCTGTGTAGTGTGTACATACGGACCTACTCCTACCACCTGTGTAGTGTGTACATACGGACCTACTCCTACCACCTGTGTAGTGTGTACATACGGACCTACTCCTACCACCTGTGTAGTGTGTACATACGGACCTACTCCTATGACCTGTGTAGTGTGTACATACGGAACTACTCCTACCACCTGTGTAGTGTGTACATACGGACCTACTCCTACCACCTGTGTAGTGTGTATATTAGAACTTGTATTTCCCCAGAACTTCAGTATTCGTCTCTAGAAGTGGTTTTCCTGTGAACTGAAGCATCTGAAATGGCGAAAGTGCAGATTTGTCCAGCAAACCACAGACACACTCACTGCACAGATGAACATTATCACTGTGAATTAGTGGACTATTTGAAACACATCCATTACAATTAGTTACTGGTATTTAAGGATAACAAGCTCTATTCCATGAAATGATGCAATATTTCTTAAGTCTTGCACAACTAGAAGGCCCACAATGTGATTGGTCACAGTGGTTGTGATGTAACATGAACATAGAACTGGAGTCTTTCTAGATCTTTACATGTCACTTTCTCTAGATCTAATGCAGTTCCTCCTCCTCTGGTAGTGCTGTACTTCACATACTGTTTCTCCTGGTTCACATCCTCCTCTGGTAGTGCTGTACTTCACATACTGTTTCTCCTGGTTCTAGGTCCGACATGATGATGAACTGCTGGGAGGAGGATCAGGAGGAGAGACCTGACTTCCACTCTCTCAAGAACACCTTTGACATGGGTACACCTTCCTGAAGACCTACACAGTAGACAAATGCCTGTGTTTCAACAGCTACATCATCTCCCAGTTAAGGTTGAGGGACCTCCTGGTACGTACCAGCTCCCACACTAGACTTATTGGATTCTCACTGACGTTTTTGCTGTCATCCATTTTAGTAGCATTACCACATTATTCCTCCACCTTCTAGTTCTACTGAGACAACTCCAGTGTATTGTGGACATCCATTTCATTCATAACCGCTCAATTTGTGTCTTCTTTGCAATTTGCTAACTGTTCTTATGAGGACGTCCCATTAATGCTATTCTTATGTTCTATGATTTTAAGTTCTGATTGACTTCATATTCCAATTGATTAGTATTACACAGCGTCCCATTGTTGACACCATAGATAATCTATACTACTATTATTATAGTATACGTAGAATTTCTATTTTGACATGTAGGAATTATTAAGTTTAATACAGTACTAATACATTGTATTTGAGTGAAAGAGAAAGTGATTACATAACAGGGCCTAATTAATCAATAGAATCTTTTTACAGTATAATATTATACAGTACCCACATACAGCAACAGAACACATACACATATATGGCACAGTACAAACAAAACATGCAGTGCAGCACACACACATACAGTACTCTGTCAATGCTGAGCATGGGACTCCACATACATCCGATGGAAATCTGTCATGGAGCAAGCATTGGGTCGGAATCTGGTCCCCCTGATTGCCTGGATGGCTGATCGAAGAAGAGAAAAAGAAATCTTGCAGCGAATCAGAAATGTCATTTTCTGGAAGGCAATCTTTTCCTTCTCGGCCAGGATGTCAGAAAGCCGCTTAAAGAACACAGTACACTCTTATGCCATTCCTCCAGTTGAAGCAAACACCAGTGGTGTGAAGGAGGCCATCTCCACATCACGCACCCGCTGCCCGTAGCACCTCTTCTTTTCATTTTCATGGAGGCGAGATCTTTCTGACGGTAGGATGGGGCAATTGGATAAAATACCCTTACATCGAATAAGGCCTACCTATTTTGACATGTACACAGAACACGTGATTGCGTTCGATTACATCATCATTAACAATGCGTTATCACAAAAATGGCGGGTCCTGAACTCTTCTTTGGCCGGGTACAGTCCCCAAGCAACCAGGTCCTAACCTCGAGGCTGATCTCTAATGTCCATTTCTTCTCACTATTGACCGATTCGTGAGTTCTGATGTGCGTTTAGTGGTCTTTTGTAGCTGGAAATTCGGCCAACTTATCGCGTGGCCTTCCATCTATCGAAGAAGTCGACTGTGGTTGGATTGCAGCCGAGCGCTCTGCTGAGACGTCTTTTGCTAACACCTACTGATGTGTTTCCTGTGCTGGTGAACAATTTCCTTCGAGGTCGACTTGGATCTTTACAGGTAAGAATGTTTGTTTTTAGTGTTGAAGTATGTGTAAGGTAAAAGCAGGCAATTTCGGGAAGCTGCATGGTACTCTCCAGGAACGTTCCTATACTTGTCATTCAGTAGACTGATTGGGGTACAAGGGCCTAGAATAGATGCAGAATATGGCGGTACACTTTCCTTTAATTCGGCTATTCAGTTCTTATACTGAAACTTGCAGGACATGGTTAATTACCGAAATTACCAGCTTCCCGAAACCTTCTACTTTTACCTTGCCTAAAATATACGTACCTGCCACTTGAAGTAAGCGTCGTAAACTTCTGGTTTCGCTGGACCATATCCTGACTGTGCTAGGTTATCTTGTACTCTGTGTGTCTCCTTTGGACTTGTCATGAGTATGGACACCTTTGGGTCTTGTGGCACATCCACGGGGTTGCTTTTAATCCGTGCTGTAGCGTGGACAAAGTAGTTATCGCATGTTCCCTTCAACTCATTTCATCTCTTCACTATAGCATTGCTCCGTGCATCCAATCTCACATGCTGTGCAGTTACATATTCAGTGAACCCTCTCTAATCCGACACTCAATGGGGCTTGATAGAAATGTCGGATTAGGAGGTTGTCGGATCACACAGTGACTATTAGCATACTTTAATATAGTGACAGTACACCTCATGATTGCCAGATTAGAGACTCTGAGAATGTCGGATTTTATAAAGTGAATCTGAAATGACTGAAAGTTAGTATATCACAAATTAAACTCATGTAAGTGCAGTCAGTATCCACATTTCTACACACACACACACACACACACACACACACACACACACACACACACACACACACACACACACGTACACACACATACGTA
>CAUJGJ010000003.1:1486568-1589068 GCA_963170055.1 Halisarca cf. caerulea
CCTGTCGACTCCAGAGATCGACTAAATCGCGTTCACCGGAGATGGCCGAGGTGCCTACAATGGCCGATTTTTGCCCCTGCAGTCGTGGTTGGAGACCAGCGGGGTACCTGCATTCAGACCAGCTATCAGGTATAGTTGTTGTGTGATGTATTCCGTTAACTTATCGCTTATCACGTCCGAAGTGTTCTCGAACCATACGTCTGTTCTTGTCACTGCACGCACTCCTGTTTCTTCTCTATTCGTGAAATATAGCAATCACGTTTCACGGTTTTAGTGTTCCTTTAGTCTCGTACCCAGACCCACTTCCGCCCGCCATTTTATTTGGGCGAGAAGGTGGGTCTGGTACTTATCTGCAGAATCCTTGGATGTTCGTGGGGTAAAAGTTGCGCAAGACCTCGTGACTTACATGTGATATGCATTCCAATCCTTCCATGATCGTAAGCGCGAAAGCCCCTGTAGTCCGAGATTGGAATCGGTGCACATTGCTGATTTAAGCTCTTCCTTTTGTTCTACCACTACAAAGATTACAAGGTGTAATCTGTCCGCCCTCCAAAAATACAATTGTTTCGGCCTTTAGTCGAAGTGCATGGTTTCAAGAATCGGCAGAAATTTTCATTTTTATCTTTTGAAGAAACACTTTACATTTGCCGAGTGTGCCACCATGCCAAAAAACTCTGGATACAGCATCAAAGCGTTTCGAACTCTCACCGGGCCTCCTTGCTGGTCACCGAGGTTGATGGAATTCTCCTTTTAGACAAACGAGCTACCTGGTCGTCCATCAAGTTCACAAGCGGCGAAAGTATCACGAAAATACTTTGCTGTTCTGAGGATAGACATAAGGTTTTCTTCAGTTTGTCTACTACCTTGGGAATCAATACAAAGCAACTTTCCACCTCCCGTAGGTAGCGAGACAAACACGTCCTTTCCATTAAGAAACGCAGTTATTGCGTCTTTCTGTTCATCCTTCAAATCATTAAAACCTAAATCAGTAGCCGACTCTTAAAACATGCTCAAATGGAGCTCGAAAATTATACAGAGATATCAATCTCCATTTTGCCGTCTTGACCACACGTGACTTTCTTATTATATTCGCAACTCTGCAATCTGATTGGTTTCCGCGGATCCGCAGATTCACATCCAAGGATTCTGCAGATAAGTACCAGACCCACCTTCTCGCCCAAATAAAATGGCGGGCGGAAGTGGGTCTGGGTACGAGACTAGTGTTCCTTCGAAGATGAGATGTGAAAAATGGCGGCCGAGTGATCCCTAGATTCATAGAGGACGGCCGAGTGATTCCTAGATTCGTACAGAGAGTTATTGACAATGCCTATTTGCTGCCGGTGCAACGGTAGTGGCAGATGCCGAAATTGCTCCTGCGTTTAATCAGGGAAAAGTTGTGTTGATTGCCTTCCACTGAATCAGAAAACGACGATGTGAAAACACGTGCACTGTTACCGTAAAGATCAAGAAAAATGCATGTACATGTAGAAGTCACTGTTCATCCTTCAGTAGACCTTCTTCACTGTCCAAGACTTGCTCAATCCGTGCACACACACCCTGTAAAAGTGAAAAAAACGTAACCTAATAATTGCATCTGTGTCGGCGTCCTCGCCACAGCGATAAACTTCCTTAATACCATAACTGAAGGAAACTGCGTCACCTAAAACTACCACAGATGTCTTAAAATGCCTCCCTTTTGAGCTGTCTTCGTCATTGCTATGATGACAATGGAAGTCGCTAGCCATGTTGTTGAGACGCCCCCGCAAACTGTGGCACTGGTGTCGTCATGCGACGTCATTGCGAAATACGCCACAGAAAGTGGAAATTCCCGTGGGTCCGTTCTTAATACCTGATCCAAGACATATTCATACAGGACCAGGACCTAGAATTTGTTGAAACCGGCTCACTGAGATTTGAACAATGACACAACTGCCACCTTTCACAGTAGTTCAGGAACCCAATTTTAAATGGGGTGAGATTGAAGGGCATGCTTTCAGATGCAAAATCGATCTTGCTTATGCTGAGATTGTCCAATGGCGTAGAAATGTATTTAAGGTTCCATCTGGAAAAGTGTGTAAGGCGTTTGTTGCTGAGTTGGGTCGCCTGTTCCGTGCCTATGCTGAGAACTCCCCATTGGAGCAAGTTGCCCTAAAGTGTGTGATGACAATGCCTGCCCTTCTACTTCAGAGGCCACATCAAAAGGCTAAAACCAAAGAGTATGTGGCTTGCCTGGAGCGCCGTTTGGAATCATGGGGAAAAGGTGATATCGATATCCTTCTTCATGAATGCTGTACCATGCATCCAGAGCCAACTCCCAAATTGTCCTTCTAGTGGCAGATCGGAATCACAGATAGCACAGACATTTGCTAAGTTCATGTTCGAGGGGAAAATTTGACAGGCCATTCGACTTCTGAATGATGATTGTGGGGGAGGAAGATTGGGACTAGACACTCCTGTCTCACACAATGCTGGTGAAACTAGAACTGTTCGAGACCTATTGATGGAAAAGCACCCAGAAGCACAGCCCCTAAAGATGTCTGCTGTGACAGTTGAAGCCCAATCCACTTTAAATCCCCATCCAATTCTGTATGAGCAGATCAATGGCTCTTTAATACACTCCATAGCCCTAAGGACTAATGGAGCAGCAGGTCCATCAGGGATTGACGCTGCTGGCTGAAGGCGTCTTCTGTCTTCATTTAAGAAGGAGTCTACTGACTTATGTGAAGCAGTTGCTATGGTGGCACGTCGTATTTGTCAACAATTTGTAGATCCTGTTGGACTTGATGCTTTCACTGCATGCAGACTAATTGCTTTGGACAAATGCCCGGGAGTATAAGGCCAATAGGAATCGGAGAAGTGGTCAGAAGGATCATTGGCAAGGCGATCTTGACTGTCACGGGTCAATTTGTTCAAGAGGTTACGGGAGCGCTGCAGGTGTGTGCAGGACAGCGTGCCGGAAATGAAGCAGCCGTTCACTCCATGAGGCGTATATTTGAAGATACTAACACTGAAGCAGTCCTATTGGTAGATGCTACAAACACATTTAACAGCTTAAACAGACAAGTCGCCCTGCGGAATGTCTTACATCTTTGCCCATCGATTGCCCCTGCAATTGTGAGCACATATCGTGCAAATTCACAGTTGTTTGTAGACGGTGAGGTCATCTATTCTAGAGAGGGCACTACTCAGGGAGACCCCCTGGCTATGGCAATGTATGCCATTGCCACCATACCGCTCATCCACAAACTGAGTGAGTTGAGTCAAGTGCAGCAAGTCTGGTTTGCAGATGATGCCACTGCTGGTGGACAGCTTCATCGACTTAAGAAGTGGTGGGACTCACTGGAAGAGATTGGGCCTGACTTTGGGTATCATGCAAATGCCACAAAATCATGGCTCCACAGGATATTTATTTCAGCCCTCGGATATTACGGTAAAATGGCTGTCGCGAAACTTGACCAACTTTCATAGCAAATTATGCCTTCAATACGGATAAACATATACGTTACACTTTATAAAATTAAACAAATGTTATTTGTAGGAACACCCGAAGAAGAAACAGTACGAAACAGAGAAGTTTGAGGCAACAACAAAGGAGCCATAAACTTTCGGTAAAAGACAGAAATTGCCATTTCCGGAGGAGAAGATGACACTGTAGCTGCACAAAATTTACTTCAGTCGCTAGCAAAATATCTGAACTATATGAATTTGCTTGTTGTTCACTACTATAACCTTGTTAAAACCATTTATTTGGGAAAAAAAAAACACTTTTTTGGTGCCCAAATCGGCAAACAATGGAAACAAATACGGCATTTATTTTCGCTTACCTTATTATTATAATAATAATATTATTCAACAAGCAAAATCCTATAGCCAAGACTACATTAAATCGAAAAGTGAAACAAACAGGAAAGTTGTAGGGCATTTTCTCCTCCGGAAAAGCTGATTTATGTTTGCCTGGTATAAAACGGCCATTTTTGATGACGTATCGTGATGCGGGGCTGTGACATCACTAATATCGGTATCTGCTTACATGGGGAACCTTCAGTGACGTCCTCTTTAGTGTGACGTAGTTTACAATTTGTGGTGACGTTGTTTACTGTTAGGGGTGACGTTGTTTATAAATTTTGTACGTGCACGCCCCAAATTCCAAGCAGCTGTGGGCTGATATAAATGCCCTGTGTCATTGTCAAGGAGGAACATGCTGCTCAAGCTGCAGAACTATTTCAAGACACTGAAATATGTATTACTAAGGAAGGACGAAGACATCTAGGAGCAGCGCTGGGGTCTCAGACCTTTGTCGAGGCATATGTGTCGGGAAAGGTGGAGGAATGGATAAAAGAGATAAAACAGCTTGCAAAGATTGCCAGCAGCCAGCCACATGCTGCGTATGCCGCCCTGACACATGGCCTCACTAGTAAGTGGTCGTATCTGTCAAGAACTGTACCCCATATAGGTGATCTGTTTCTTCCATTAGAGAACGCCATTCGACATGATCTGTTGCCTGCTCTCACTGGAAGAAGTTGCTTTACTAACCAAGAGAGAGAGCTCTTTGCACTCCCCATTAAAATGGGTGGCCTCGGTATTCCAGATCCCACCAGATCTTCAAACAACCTGTTCGAAAATTCTGAGCAAGTGACAGCACCGCTCACCGCACTCATTCTGCAGCAGGACCTGTCCTATCCATCAAGTGTTGAGCATGAACAAGCTACGGCCATTAACAAGATCAAGGTTCAACGCCGCCATAACCTTTCTGAGGAAGCTGCCAAGCTACGTGAAAATATTCCCTCTGACTTACAGCAATCAATGGCCTTTGCAAGTGAGAAGGGTGCATCCTGCTGGTTGGGGGTGCTTCCACTAACTGAACATGGTTTTGACTTGCATAAGGGGGCTTTCCGGGATGCATTGAGCCTATGTTATGGTTGGCAGTTAAGCCACTTACCATCTCACTGTGTCTGTGGGAAGAACTTCACAGTTGAGCATGCTTTTAGCTGCTCCTGTGGTGGATTTCCGTCCCTGAGACACAACGCTGTAAGAGACATCATAGCCAACCTATTCACTGAGGTGTGTCACAATGTTTCGGTTGAACCGGAACTCCAACCATTATCTGGTGAACAATTACAATACAGGACTGCTAATACTGAGGATGGGGCACGACTTGATGTCCATGCACAGGGATTCTGGGGGGACAAGCATAAGGGTGCATTTTTTTGATATAATGGTGTTCAACCCCTGCGCACCCAGCAATCACAAATCCACCACTGAATCTGTGTACATGCAGAAGACATGAGAGGGAGAAGAGGCGCTGCTATGAATCGAGGGTGCTTGAAGTAGAACATGGATCCTTCACCCCACTGGTTTTCTCAGCAGCAGGTGGGATGGGGACAGCAGCAACTGTCACCTACAGGAGACTGGCCTCCCTCCTAGCAGAGAAGCATGGACAGCCATACTCAAAGACCATGAACTGGATCAGATGTAATTTGAGTTTTTCGTTGCTGAGATCTGCCATCACTTGCATTCGTGGTTCCCGATCTTCAACCAAACGTGCCTGCCACATGTCAATCATCAGAGAAGGTCAACTTGATCTAGTGGCAAGTGAGGGAAGAATCCCTACTTGCTAACTGTATGTAAACTACTATAATTATTAAATTTTATTATCCATTTGTACATGTGCAGTGTATTTTATTTAATTGAAGGAAAACCCTGTGATTAATTATAAAAAAGTGTTCCTTCGAAGGATGACCTGTTTGTACGCATGCGTATAAGCCCCGAAACAGCCTTGCAGTATTGAAATCCTGTACTTTTACTGATTTTGGTGTTGTCTAGTTAGTCCACTGTTTGGTTTCAGAGTGGTTGTGTTCTTTTGCTCACTCATGTAGTCTTAAAAGAACTACATTCTGTGGAGAAGGTAATCGAAGCAACAGATTGCAGACAACTCGGGAGCGTTCACAGATGGGAGTGGTGGATACTGTTGCCGTTAATTGTTATGTCCAAGCCACGAAGCTGTCGAATCAAAGCGATCACTGTCCTACAGAAGAGTGAGCTCCAGTGGGAAGATGGCATTATAAAGGACCTACTAAGTGAGTTCATGGGGATCACCTATAATATCCGTGCAGAGGCCATTGTTAGATTGTGACGTCATATGACATCATCGTGACGTATTAGGTATGAATATAATTAAATGGAGTTTAGACAAGGTTTAAACGGAGTTAATGACCGAATGGCTGCCAATGGGTTATATGCTCGATTATGTAATGTGCCGCGAAAATGGCGACACCATTTGCTTCGTCTCTTGCTTGTGCAAATCGAGGACAACCTAAGGTTAGCAACGACACATTGTTATCAACCAGTCATTCTCAACACTTGACGCCGCTGAAGCAACTCCCCGCTGTTTGAAGAGCAAACTCCCATGGCTGAACAAGTAACCCCGGCTACTTCTCCGTCCCCCGCTGCTATCGCCGACCTCGTCTCGGTCATTTCGGGGATGAAAACACAGCTCGACCAGCAACAGGCCACCCAAGCCTCTATCCTACACCAGCTTAGCGCTCTGCAGCAGCAGTCAGGCAGCTCAGGCTCCTCGGGTCCATCCGAAGTCACTGTGTAGTTTCTGCAGTCAATGGGTTTTTGCTGTACTTGCCTCTACAGTGTAGATAATACAGAGATATCGGTACAAAGTCAAGTAATACAATGTACCAGGGCATCTTGCTGTAAGGTTTTACTGCTGTGCGGTGTACAGAGAGTGCAGGGTGGAAGTGTATCCTGTTGTTTCAGGTGCGGGTATGGTACCTTGCAGTATCTGCTGAGTTTCAACTAGCGGCATAGTAGTTGGTTCAGGATACGTCTCCTGTCTTCATAGGCAAGCGGTGCCTTGTGTCATAGATGAATGCTATTGTTCATCTATGGTTGTATAATACTTTTGGTTGCACCACTGAGTTCTCCTGGTAGTAGTTGGCCACAGTACATGATGTGTACTGCCATGCTATGGGTTCCCGGCAGTATTCTGAGTTCTTACTGTTAGATGGTAATAGTTATGTATCATGTGGGGTTATGCGAGTGGTACCTTCTACAGCACGCAGGTGTGACATGTGCACATGTGCAATGTTACAAAAATGGCCGCCCTAAAGTCGGCTGAAATCAACCCCCACTTTTCTTGCGTTTAGTGTATTTATGGAATACAAGAAACATACAAAACATCGATATGACTATTAAATGCAACAACAGTTCACTTAACTTTGTTATCAATACTTCGCAAAGCCGAAAAAACGACCACAGATTCGGACCTTAAACATAACTTTAGTGCAAAACCCGGTCATGTAAACCATCGTTTAGAACAGCCATACTTTGTCAAGACCTTTCTAACATCAATATCTAAATTTTCACCGTTGTCGAAGTTACCATTCTCCTTCGTTCCTGAGATGTCCATCAAAATGTTCTTTTTGACACAGAGTGAAACCACAAACTTGTGCACATGTCGGGAATGGAGCATGCTATCAAAATCGACAGCGGTGAAAATTTAGTTTTACCTATCGTGATCAAACTCCCGCGACATGGCTCCTCTACACAACCGTTTAGATGACCGGGTTTTCGAAAGAAATTCACTCCTTGCAAAAGTCTCTCTCTCGCCGTTTGTCACAAGGCGGTCACGCAATATGATGACGTTACCAAGCAGCAGTAACGATCGGTGACATTGATATTTCTTCTAGCAAGAACGAATAACTATTAGAACGTTTTGAAAACACGAAATGTGCAGACTATTGCAATATTCGATACAATTCACTTCGGTTTGAGAAAGAGAAGGCCTATATTTCAAGTCGACTTCATAAACATTCACGTGACTAACGCATGTACATTAGTAAAACATGTAAATTTTGAATTAAATTCCTTTGTAAACCACACAACGCCCCTCTGTTTACAGAATATGCACATGTTATACCTGCGCATGGATGTACTGCTGAGTTTAGTAATGGGGATGGTACAGGATGTATCTCCTGTCGGAGGTGTTTGTGGTACCTTGCAGTATCATTATACTGCTATGTTTCCCCAGGTTGGATGGTACAGGATGTGTATCCTGTTTGAGTTGTGTGTGCATGGGGATGTACCTTGCAGAACGGTTATTCTGTTGTGGTTAACAATGGTCGATGGTACAGGACATGTTTCCTGTTGATTTTGTGCATGGGTCATTTGCAGTATGGAGATACTGCTGTGTTTACCAATGGTCGATGGTACAGGACACGTTTCCTGTTGAGTTTGTGCGTGGGTCCTTGCAGTATGGAGATACTGCTGTGTTTACCAATGGTCGATGGTACAGGACACGTTTCCTGCTGAGTTTGTGCATGGGTCTTTTGCAGTATGGAGATACTGCTGTGTTTACCAATGGTCGATGGTGCAGGACACGTTTCCTGTTGAGTTTGAGCGTGGGTCCTTTGCAGTATGGAGATGCTGCTGTGTTTACCAATGGTCGATGGTACAGGACACGTTTCCTGTTGAGTTTGTGCGTGGGTCCTTGCAGTATGGAGATACTGCTGTGTTTACCAATGGTCGATGGTACAGGACACGTTTCCTGTTGAGTTTGAGCGTGGGTCCTTTGCAGTATGGAGATACTGCTGTGTTTACCACTATTAATTGTAGAGGGTACAGGACGTGTTTCCTGTTGAGTTTGTGTGCAGGTCCTTTGCAGTATCAAGATACTGCTGTTTGACCAATGGTGAATGGTACAGGACACGTATCCTGTTGTTTTACGGGAGGGGTACCTTGCGGTATGGATATACGTATGTATCACTGAGTCTCCTGCATGGTGGAGTTGATACAGGTCAGGTATCCTGGGGTGTTATACAAGTGGTACCAGGCAGTACGGGTATACCACCACTGACTTTGTCTGGCACCGGTCGGCACAGGTTATGTGCCCTGTTGAGTGGGCATCGTATTTACCTGGTAATGGGCAGTACATTACTGCTGCTGCTGCAGTTACCAGGGTTACTTGGCATGGGAGGTCTGTCCCATGGGTTTTGGCATGAGTAATACCTCGCCATGGGTTGTTATAGTCGAGTCGATCAAGGTTAAATGGTATGGGTTGTGCCCTGTCGAGTTCCAGGAGTGGTTCATAGGTTACGCATGCGTGGTAGGAAGCCCTGCTGGTAGTGGTCCGCCGAATACGGCAGTGTTCTAGCAGCGGGCATGCAGGGTAAATATGTCCTGTTGTCTCTGAGAAGGTATGTGGCCATGGTCCTATACTGCTTGTAGGGGGTGCCTACTTTGGCTCGGCATCGTTCCTTGCAAATGGTAGGGTGGTTGGTGTCTCGATGCTGTGCTGGACACGTTACAGGCTGTTGTTCATGATCAGCTTTGGCTATCTTTTTATTTTGTAGTGTCAGGTAATCCTGCTACTCTTTCTGGTGTGGAGCCATCAGTGGGTGCTCAGGTCCCAAAAGAGGAACCAGGGCCCCAAATGGGTCTGGTCCTCGGGGGCGGGCTGCCATTCATTCCGGCAGACCTCCTTCAACGGATCCGAAAAAAGCAATATAAGGGGCTGACGGAATTCCTCCCTGAACGAATCCAAGACTCCTTTTCTCTTTCCAGATGGGAAAAAGAGAAAGCTACAGCCTATTGATAAGTTCCTGGACTGGGTGCTGGCGTTCTGTACGTACAGCCAGGCCCTAGCTGCTTCTAGCCCCCACCTCGCGGAGGACTTGTTGACATTCGTGGGAGCCCGGGCCAAGGCAGTTGCCAATCCGGAGTTCCAGTGGAACAAGCTGGACCAAGAGCTGTGGGTTTTGGCCACTGTCAAGGGTTTCCATGGCCATTCGCATGGCCCCACCCCGCACCCAGCCCCCTTCAAGGCCAAGAGATCCCGGGTTGAGGCATGTTTCAAGTGGAATGAAGGAAATTGCACATTCCGTACATGCAAATATAGCCGTGTTTGTTCACACTGCCTCTCCCACCAGCACAAGGTTGGGTCTTGCCCTACAGCTCCAACCAAAGTTAAAAAGACCAACTAAACATGTTGTGTAACCCTGTACCTATTTAGGGTCTGTATCCCAGTATATGGCACACTTTTATCGTCGAGTTGTTTGTATTTGCTTCACTCCTATTCCTTTATCCTTGGTCCTTTCCGCTGTATGTAGTTTGTTTAACACCCTTTACTTACCCCTCCACATAATGCTTTAATCCATATATTATGTCATTTGCAATGGTAGTTATTGTAGTCAGTCACTTGGTAAACTCATAAATAGTTCTATTTACGGCCGCATATCTTACCCTCAGGTTTGGGGGCTTGGAAGCCTACTTGCTGGAAGGTGGCCCCTGTCCTGGCAACCAGGTTTTGTAGTCTACATCAGTTTGGTGTAGTACCGATGTCCATCCTGTCTCTCCCGCCCTCTGCAAAGGAGATCCACACTCCCCTTCACACAAAGTCCTGGTCTTGCTATCTTTCTCACCATCCTAACCAACCTTGGGTTAATTGCCTGTTGTCAGGCTTATGCAACGGAGTAAGGGTTGGGTTCAATCCAGCAGTATCATGTAAAGCAGCTAGCTCCAATATGCGGTCTGCTGTGGAGCACCCTGAGGTGGTGGAAAGCTACCTGGAGGCTGAACTTGCTGCTGGTAATCTGGCTGGCCCTTTCTCCCCAGAGGAGCTGCCTGGTGTTGTCTATAATCGCTTTGGTGTGATCCGTAAAGCAAACAAGCCGGGTAAATGGCGCTTAATAGTAGACCTCTCATACCCTGAGGGCCACAGCATCAATGATGGAATATCTGCTTCTGATGCCAGCATGATCTACTCATCCATCGACGATGCAGCTCGCCTTATTCTTGACGCGGGTAAGGGTGCCCTTTTGGCCAAAATTGACATAGCCAGTGCCTTCCGTATAATTCCTGTACATCCCAGTGAGCGACACTTTTTAGGTATGTTTTGGCAAGGTCGTGCCTACATTGACAAGCAGCTCCCTTTTGGCCTCAGGTCTGCTCCGGTCCTATTTAATGGCTATGTTGATGCGTTAGAGTGGATCTTGCGAGAACATGGAGTGAGCAGACTCATCCATTATTTGGATGATTTTCTGGTTGTCAGTTCCCCCGATTCTTCCCAATGTTCGGCATTCCTTTCAACAGTGCTTCAGGTGTGGGACACTTTGGCATCCTGTTAGCCCATGACAAGATTGAGGGTCCCACCTGCAGTCTGTCATTCCTTGGTATCTGCTTGGATAGCGGTTCCATGCAAGCTAGGCTTCCAGAAGATAAACTGGCTAGGTTGTGTACTGAATTGGAAGTCTGGCAAGGCAAGAAGTCCTGCACACGTAACGAGTTGGAACACTTGATTGGAGTGCTGCAATTTGCTTGTCGGGTAGTGCCACACGGGCGGCCTTTTGTTCGTAGGCTTATAAATCTATTGTGTGTAGGTTCAAAACCTTATCACCATATCCGTTTGTCCAAAGAGAGTCGTTCTGACATCCTTTGGTGGTGTACTTTTGTCCAATCTTGGAATGGGTTGTCCCTCCTTAGTCTGTCACACCTGGCTGTGCCCTCTGCCAACGTTTTCTCAGATGCCACTGGCAGTTGGGGTTGTGGTGCAGTATGGGGCACACTGTGGCCCCAATGCCAATGGCCCCAGGAGTGGGGGGAGCGCAACATAATGATCAAGGAACTGGTTCCAGTGGTCATCGCTGCTGCACTATGGGGTCGTCACTGGTCCCGCGGCCTTGTTCAGTTCCACATTGACAACATGTCAGTCGTGCAAGTTATGTCCAAAGGTTCTTCCAAGGAACCATCCGGTTTAGTGATGCACTTGTTGCGGTGCCTTTCCTTCTTTTCTGCCTATTACCAATTTTCTTATGAGGCCATTCACATTCCAGGGGCTTGCAACACCTTGGCAGATGATATATCCAGGAACCGAACCTCTTCATTGTCCTCTCAGGTGCCATCCATCCATGCTTGCCCTACAGTCGTCCCTCCTGCTTTGTGGAGCCTACTGGTAGTGGAAACACCCGATTGGACCTCCTCAAGGTGGAGGGTGCTCTTCAGGGATTTTATGCAGATCGTTTAGCTACCTCAACCCAAAAGAGCTATTCTAGTGGTCAGAATCGTTACCTATCTTTCTGTAACAAGTTTAGTCTGCTTGCAATCCCTCCGTCAGAACATACACTCCTACTGTTCATATCCCAACTTGGTGTGGATGTACGGTCTCTCATTGGCTACCATCAAGAGCTATCTGTCATCAGTCCGTAGCCTACTTATCAACGCAGGGGTAAGTTCTCCTGTCATTTATACCCCTCGTGTGGAACTGGTTATAAGAGGAATTAAGCATGCCAAAGTTGGTCTTGGGTCTCCAGCTCGTTCCCGCCTACCTATCACCCCTAATCTTTTGCTGAAATTGAAAGGGGTCTGGAGTATCCCACCACTAACCATAGACAAGTTGATGCTATGGGCTGCAGTATGCATTGCGTTTTTTTGGGTTCCTGAGGTGCATGTGCTGAATTCACTGTTTCATCATTGGAGGCCTATGATCCCAACCGACACCTTTCTTTTAATGACATCGTCCTCTTTCATCCCCCAAAGGTCACTCCAGTGGCTGTGAGCATCAAATGTTCAAAAACTGACCAGTTTGGTAAGGGGGTGCAAATATTTTTAAGCCGCACCAAAAGTTCCCTGTGTCCTGTGTCAGCTCTGCTGGATTATCTGACAGTGCGTGGCTCAAACAATGGCCCACTGTTTATTCGGTCCACCGGTCAGCCACTCACACGAGCATTCTTGGTTGCCCAAGTACAGTCTGCACTGCAGTCCTTGGACATGCAAGTGGGTCAGTTCACCGGTCACAGTTTCTGGATTGGGGCTGCAACAACGGCATTGAAGGCTGGCATTTCTGATGCCAAGATCAAAATGTTGGGCAGGTGGGAAAGCTTCGCATACCAGGGCTATCTTCATACACCCAGAGAGGAGTTATGACACATCAGTTCCACACTGGCTAACACTCTTCACTAGTATTTGGACGGTATTACTTCAATTATCCACAATCCATGTACTCATTTTTATCCATTCTATCCTGAGTTCTTCTAATCTATGCTCACGCAGGTAGGTTATGTGCAAACTCAGCCAGAAAGGGGGCGTTTTGTGGTTTTAAAGGAATGTTATAAAAATTTGTCACATTTGCTAATTTTGCGTGGGTTGGTCATGTGCAGGCTGTGTGATCTCGGACTGGATAATTTGTCTTCTTCTTGTTTTGTTCTTTCTAAATCTTCTAAAAGCTTAAAATCGCCGGAATAAATAAGAAAATCGAAAGCCGAAGTGGGAAAAAGTTAGCTACCATTCGTAGGAACCCTTCGAAGTAGAATGTCTTGCAACATCGTGAGCGAAGTCACCTGACATTGGTGTGACTTAGGTGGAAGATGACAAAAGTTCGAGGACCAATTTTCTTTGCAAAAGGCAGTCTACTCAGCGGTGCTTTGTAGCTCTGAAACTTGACAAGGTTGTTGACAAAAGGCAATACTAAGTTTCCACCGTATGGCTTATTGATACATTGTTCCGTTCGTTTTATGTGCACGTGTTTTTGTATTTGTGTCTTCTCGAAAACTATAAAAACGTGCACATAACAGGAAGAAAGGCGAATTTCAAGAAGCCATACGGTGAAAAGTTAGTTACCTTTCGTAGGAACCCTTCGATGTACAAATCGTAGCACAGTGCTGCCATTAAGTAGACTGCCTTTTGGAAAGAAGTTGTTTTCATATACTTTTGAATTTGCCAATTTATTCCTCGAAAAAGACCTTTGAGAACATTTTGAGTGCAGAAATCTACAATTATAATGTAAAAGTATTGTACAGTACCTTCGTTTTGCTCACACAACGAAACAGGAAAGAAAAAAATGGGGTGTATTTACGGTGAAGATTATCGGCCGCCATTTTGTATTATGTGCAAAATGCACATAACTCACCTGCGCAGTATTCATTGTTTGGTCGGTTCAAGAGTTATTCACTTATAAGTGTTGTTTATTACTAATCATTGCTAATTGGTTCAGTTAATCAGTGGTTGCATGAGTTCAGTGCTTTGGGGAGTTGTTCCCCACGGCTAGTCAGTCACAACTTGTGGCGGTATGTCCTCGTCAGTACATTCACCGAAGCACTGGGGTAGTTCCAGGGGATGATGTCTAACAAGTGCCGCCTTCAGTGAAGGCATCTCTGCTATATGGGATAGTTCAGTATCGTAAGGTGCCAGCCATTTTATTAATACTCTGCCGGCACATGTTCAGTTGTGTTACTACATATAGAATGTGAATCAATAAACAGGATGGATATGAAATCATCCCCTCTTGGCTTGGAAGCAAAATTAGAGGTTACAATACCGCATACCCAGGCCTTCCACCAGCTCAAAGCATTATTCAATGCTAGAGTGCAAGGTAAACTACACCCATCTCCTAACCTGGCCAGAGGTAGTAGTGCATGATAAGAATACAATACACCATCGTATGAGGTAAGAAACCTCTCAATCATAGGGCTGGTAAGGTCATTGCTAATGAGAGTCATTAAATGGAGTTTAGACAAGGTTTAAATGGAGTTAATGACGGAATGGCTGTCAATGGGTTATATGCTCGATTACGTAATGTGCCACGAAAATGGCGGCACCATTTGATTCGTCTCTTGCTTGTGCAAATTGAGGACGACTTGAGGGTAGCAACGATGCTTTGTTAGCAACTAGTCATTCTCAACACTTGACGCCGCTGAAGCAACTCCCTCCCACCCTACCCTTTGTAGTATGTTAGCATCATTATAAGGAGCTTAGTCTCACTTTCCCTCCCAGGTACATTTTTTCCTTTAAGAGTATGGGGTCAGCCAGTTATATAAGTGTACTTATCTTTCTCCAAAGGTACATATGGTACAGTTCTTGTACTTACTGCGTCTAGCTTTCGGTGTGTACGTGTGCTGCTTACTGTGCATCTGTCTTTTCTTCTACATTCACACAGGGCCCTCGAGTCATCCCCCTGGTCGGGTTGGGAGATGGCAAATTCTCCATCGCTAGTCGATGTGATCAGGCTATCTGGGTATGCGGTATGTCCTCGTGAGTACATTCACCGAAGCACTGGGGTAGTTCGAGGGGATGATATCTAACAAGTGCCTCCTTCAGTGAAGGCATCTCTGCTATATGGGATAGTTCAGTATCGTAAGGTGCCGGCCATTTTACTAATACTCTGCCGGCACATGTTCAGTTGTGTTACTACATATAGAATGTGAATCAATAAACAGGATGGATATGACATCATCCCTTCTTGGCTTGGCAGCAAAATTAGAGGTTACAATATCGCATACCCGGGCCTTCCACCAGCTCAAAGCATTATTCAATGCTAGAGTGCAAGGTAAACTACACCCATCTCCTAACCTGGCCAGAGGTAGTAGTGCATGATAAGAATACAATACACCATTGTATGAGGTAAGAAACCTCTCAATCATAGGGCTGGTAAGGTCATTGCTAATGAGAGTCATTAACGTTCTTTACACAAAAGAGCTATCTGCATTAAAAAATGAACACATTATCAATGAATAAATTAAATAACGTGTGAAATTGGTATCAGTGCCCGATTTTCAGTGATTGCTAGAGCTTCTTCTCAGTGTGAGTACATCCATAGAACTTGTTCTTATCACCAGCTAGCTTCCACCTCAGTTCCTTTCATAGTGCTTGGCAATTTGTTGCTAAGATGCCTTTGATGGTGGTGGCCCCATGCAATCATCTTTGGACCCATTATGGGGTTGATCACCTTTTTACAACTGCAAGGCCTTTTTTCCAGCAGAAAGAATTGTCCACAGTGTTCCACCCCACAGTCCCCTGTACCTATGACATTAACAGAGAGAGAGGACATCAGTGACAAGCACTATTGGAAGTGTGGCACTTGCAACAAGAGAATTAGTCTTAGAGATGGCAGTTTTTTCAGCAAATCCAAACTGACTCTTCAAAAATGGGCCATCCTCATGTATTGGTGGGCAAAACAATATCCCGTCACTGTTGCAGCCGATAAAGCACAGGTGACAGAGGCATCAGCATGTCAAGTTTATCAGTGGCTGCGTGAAGTGTGTGCAACCAAGCTCATAAACACTCCAATAGTTCTTGGTGGTCCCAATACAATTGTTCAGATTGATGAATCCTTATTTAGGCATAAGCCTAAGTATCATAGAGGACGAGCACCACAGAGTGAGCAGTGGGTATTTGGGCTAGTTGACACCTCTCAGTCTCCAGCATTAAGTTTCATGGAGGTTGTGCCTCATAGGGATGCCCAAACACTATTACCAATCATTCAGGCTCACGTCCAACCTGGAACCACCATCCATTCAGATGAATGGAGAGCATATAACACAGTTGGACAGCTTTCCGGAGTGTCAGGCTATTCCACTGTCATTCACAGCCTCCATTTTGTTGATCCAGTAACTGGAGTTCACACCCAGCATGTGCATGGAGAGTTACTGGGCTAGAGTGAAGTGGCGATTTAAGTCTATGAAAGGTGTGAGCTCCAATCAGTTGCCAGGATGCATGAATTCATGTGGCGGGAAAGATGGAATAAACTGGAGAGGAGGTGTTCACAAGCATTATGGCAGAAATTGCTGCACAATATCCCGTGTAGCAAGCAAATTTGTGTCATAAGTCGTTGTAAGCGGCTACATTTTGTGTTCTGTCATACAGATTCTCAACCAATCTTTCATCCTTGATCATAGTCACATATGAAATTGTTTTGTACATTTCACACCTTTATGTGTCAAATGAATCAAAGAAGAGCAGAGGCAGGGACTGTTTTTGGGTTATTTTTTATAATTTTTATAATTTGCTCTATCTAATTTACTTAACTTAGGACACAGTGATATTCTTTATGGTGATAGCTACCAGATGATATAAATTTTAGCATCAGACCATACTTACAACATTGTCCATTCCACAATGAAATTTGTATGGTGAAGTATAGGGAAATTCACGTTTATGCAGAATTATGCAATTATGATTACCTGGAGACCTTAGCTCAGGGCACTTCCATATGGGTAAGCCCCTTCCCATTGAATTGAGCCCCTCCCCAATGAGGTGTCATTTCTGTTCGACCATCCAAAGATAGCAGAAGGATACCCCTTCTTGGCGATCATAATTGTTTGCGTCTATTGTAGTAATGCAAATGTGATGCGAGTGCCAGGGAATCAACACAATCGCATATCAAAGGGATCCAAATACCTGTGCCCAGCACGAATACCTAGAACATTTCCATATGTGATCCATACTACATCTTATTTTGATTCCAATAATCCTTGTAATAATCATTTGATTCCAATCCGCAACAAATTATTTTTTATTGTGTCTAATTATTTTTTAAGGGTACCCAAAACACAGCTGATTTTGAGGCAATAACAACTTGAGGCCAACTAATTAGTTGGCTTCACCACAAGAGTCAACTAATTTGTTGGCTCTATGGATGGGCCAATAGCAAAAATTTGCTCAAATATGGGACATTTCTGGGTGGCCAACATGTTATTGGTACACCAAAGAGAAAACTGCAGCTGAAATGAGGCAATCTTGACACCCTCTTGTTTTGCCTTACCTGAGATACATCCCATTTTTGGTTCCAAATCAGTGTAGCTCCAATGAAATGGCCCAAGATTTGGCACAATAACAAGCTTTGTTTACAAATTCTCCAGAATTGTTATGAAAACAGTACAAAAGCCAGACTTAATGGAGACTACATATAAAATATTAATTGGACAGGATAAAAAATAACCTGTTCCACATACAATTTTAGCCTATCTTTCAATCTTGTTTTGATTTAAATTTGCATCCTCCTTTTCAGATCCATTTAATCCTTGTTTTGATTTAAATTTAAATCCTCCTTTTTAGATCCATTTCATCCTTGTTTTGATTTAAATTTGATCCATTCTGTTCTCCCTTCACGAGAATCCACGCAATTAAGTATATAAACTATTACGATTTTGCACATTTTTAGTTTTCACTTTTAGCTGTTTCATCATCCTCAATACAATGATTTGAATCCATTATTCATGGTACAAAGGCCAGGCCCGGACTTCATATTTTTTGTGAATCCTTCGGACTATCCTTGATCAGCAATGTCTGAGCAGAAGGGTCCATTCGAGTCCTTGGGATCCATTTGGCAAATAACGAATATATATCCGTGATTATGCCCGATCACGTTCACGTGTAATCTGCAAGTATTTCTGCTCAAATTAAATATCGATATTTCTCTGTGTAAGTGGGATTGCACGATGCTGGTAATGATGTCATATGACGTCACAGTCTAACAATGGCCTCTGCACGGATATTATAGGTGATCCGTTCATGTTCTAGTTTAATGTAGTGTACTTACTTCTCTGTGAACATGTTCTCTGCTGTTGTCATTTAACTCTTCACATTTCTTGCAACCACCATACACACACAGGATGGTGGTTGACACACCTGTATACAACCTGGTCATACACACACAGGATGGGGGTTGTAGTGGGTTATGTACCCACCTGTATACAACCTGGTCACACACACAGGATGGTGGTTGTAGTGGGTTATGTACGTACCACCTGTATACAACCTGGTCAGGTGGGTTGGTTCTTTGCACTGAGTCCTACCACTTCAATGTACACATTGAACAACAGTTGACTTGCAAGTCCTCTACACTAAGCCAGGGTTGTAGTGAGTGTGCTGATAACTTGTGTGAATGGTTAACTTGTGCTGCAAGAGAACATGTATAATCATGGCTAGTGTCAGAACTAGACCACCTTTGCCTGTATAATGTCATTCTAATCCTCATTCATGATTTTACCATGTGAAAGAACATAGCAACATATAGCCACCAGTTTAGAGCTCCTGTCCTGTCCAACATATTGCTAGACCTCTCTAATCTGACACTCTGTGGGGATTGAAAAGAACCTTAAATAAGGAGGTTGTCAGGTTACAGAGTGACTCTTAGTATACTTCAATATGGTGACTGTACCTCATCAGATGGTCGGTTGGAGAGAATGTCGGATTACAGAGGTGTCAGATTACAGAGGTTTCACTGTATGTTGTGTTTGAGGCGTGGTGTTCTCTGAACTTTGCAACAGGATTCACTAGCATACTTGCCATGCATGCAGATCCACCTTCACCAATCCTACAGGTGAAGTGGATCTCAGGGACAATCATAATGGATGCATTCTACAATGTATTCATGTGTGCTGGGTCCAATCTTGAGTTCATATATACTTGTAGATCACCAACCAAAGCATCTACAGATTCATACACTGCGGCCTCTCATTGTTTGAGATTGTGTTGTGTGAATACTGCTTGATGTGTTGTGTACTGTTTGATGTTGTGTTGTGTACTGTTTGAGGTTGTGTTGCGTACTGTTTGGTGTTGTGTTGTGTACTGTTTGATTTTGTGTTGTGTACTGTTTGAGGTTGTGTTGTGTACTGTTTGGTGTTGTGTTGTGTACTGTTTGATGTTGTGTTGTGTACTGTTTGATGTTGTGTTGTGTACTGTTTTATGTTGTGTTGTGTACAGTTTGGTGTTGTGTGCATGAATACTGTTTGATGTTGTGTTGTTTACCGTTTGATGCTGTGTGAATACTGTTTGATTTTGTGTTGTGTACTGTTTGATGTTGTGTTGTGTACTGTTTGATGTTGTGTTGTGACCTATTTGATGTTGTGTTGTTTCTGATTGTCAATAACTACAGTGTTGGTAAAACTATGTGAGATGGGGATACTAAATCATGAAGAGATTGAGGAAATGAAGAAAATGAAGGGATACTTGGACGACAGACTAGCAGTGATCCTCTGTAGTAAGGATTCAGATGTCATAACAAAGTCCGCAGAGATTGTGACAAAACATGGGTACACTATGCTTGGGAAGGCACTACTGAGTAAGTTGTGTAGTATTGCCAATGTCTTATTACATGCCAATCTATCTGCCATCCCATACTTGATGCTGTGAAATGTAACTTTTGATGGAGACCATTACATGTACATGTACATGACTGATTGTGTGTGCTGCACTGTTGTGGTTGGTTCACGTGTGCATTCACATTTCATGTGTACAGTATAAATCGTAAAAATCTGCACATTCTGCAAGCTAAACGTTTTTCAAGAAGTGGTGCTATTATGTACAGGCCTCCAGCAAACCAGGGCATATTGTGCCATAACGTGCTTAGAACACCATCTTATGTCAACTGTTAAAATATTATTTATCAGGAATCTAACCAAAATGTGCAAATTTGTACCCTCAATGGTACACCAGCTGCAACAGTTGGACATTCAGTCAATATATCAATGTTTTGTAAACAATCAATGATTGTTTTGTGTTTAGTTGTCCATTGTTTTCAAAACAATCCTTTGATGTTATCTTTGATCTTGCCAAGAGGTGCAAATTTGTACAATTTTGGCTGTTTTTCATAAAAAAATATTTTAATGGTTTACATAAGATAGTGTTTTAGTGTCAATTATGCACTATGCACACACCTTTGTATAAACGTATTCATAGAAGGGTCTTGCTACAAGATGTTGCCTGTCCACGGAGGATTCTTGCACTGCAGTGTCATTGAAAAGTTCCCACTTTGTAATCGTGATACCAATATCATTACGATATGCTTACAACTATGATATGATGAAGTTACTATGAATCACGATACAAAGAGATAACAATTATTCTGTGTTTAGAATCAACCAAAATTACAATATCCTTAATAATAAGGATAAAGTGTTGGTGTGTGATATATGCATAAGGAGTTTTGCAATTTCTGTTTGTGATTGTGTGAGAGCCATTTAGGGCCAGGTTTGCAACAAGCATATAGTTTTGCATTTGCAGTGAGAGACTCCCAACAGACTCATCCATGGCAACTCCTCCTAGCAGTTGCTGTCAGCAATGAAGTATAAGAAAGTTAATAATTAATTTACAAGTAATTCTTGTAACTCGGTGAGAGCAGCTTAATCATCTACTCATGTCTGAGCTGCATATTTGACCTCGTCATTATAGCTTTCAACTGGTATACCAATCTTTTCTTCCTCTGATTGGAGTCTGTTCTTTCGTACTTCTTAGCAAAATATGCCGTTCCCACTCCTCGTGGTGCTCAGCTCTTTGAACTGAAGTTTCCTACAAATAGAGGATGCGTCTAAAACATTCTTAATTGTGTCATTGTCCACTTTGCTTAGTCACAATATATTTCTTCGTTATGCGAGCGTTAAATATTACTCAGGAAACCTCATGTCGCAGGTGAAAATATAGATATGCATATTTTCACAAATGACAATACAATACAATTTAGTCTCAATCATCATCTGGTCATTATACAATTATAAGTTTACCATCACAATTTTATATTGTGATGCAATGAAAGGTGATAACAATTGGGATATGATATGGGAGCTATTTCAGGACAAGTATACATAGTAGAACTTGCTATTCAGCAGATGTAACAGTTGTAGTGTTGTACCAAATCTTATCCCCCCTAAAAGTTGTCCGGTGTGGGCGCTTACCAAATACAAACTCTATACCGTCGAGGCGTAAGGGTTAGGGTTGGGTTAGGGTTTAGCATTGGTAAAACGATATAGGGGGACAACTTACGGCAGGGGACACACATCCTGGCCTTTAGTGAGGATGTCCATCTATTGGTAGTTTTTAGATGTAACAAATTATTTTTGATTGTGTCCAATTATTTTTTAAGGGTACCCAAAACACAGCTGATTTTGAGGCAAAAACAACCTGAGGCCAACTAATTAGTTGACTTCACCACAAGAGTCAACTAATTTGTTGGCTCTATGGATGGGCCAATAGCAAAAATTTGCTCAAATATGGGACATTTCTGGGTGGCTAACATGTTATTGGTACACCAAAGAGAAAACTGCAGCTGAAATGAGGCAATCTTGACACCCTCTTGTTTTGCCTTTCCTGAGATACATCCCATTTTTGGTTCCAAATCAGTGTAGCTCCAATGAAATGGCCCAAGATTTGGCACAATAACAAGCTTTGTTTACAAATTCTCCAGAATTGTTATGAAAACAGTAAAAAAGCCAGACTTAGTGGAGACTACATATAAAATAATTGGACAGGATAAAAAATAACCTGTTATGTTAACATCCTTGACTTTAATACATACTAACGATAACTAGCAAACCACGTTAGAATATCTTGTCCCAAACAATGGTAGTAATTTGAAGGACTCATGCCTTATGCGGACAAAAAGAATAACACTGGATTCATAAACCGGAGAGGAACAAAGAACTTTAAATCTTATTCTACACCAGACCTAGCTCAGTAATGTGAATTCTGACATGGTCCCATTACTTTGTCCTACACATTAAATGTGCAAATTGAACTGAATCCTCAGACCTGTCTACACCAGGTCGTCTTGCTAAAATATGCCTGCATATCATCATTATCAATTATTTCTACTTAGTTGACAAGATTCTGCCCAGTTCTTCTTACTGGATGAAAGAATAGATCTATATTTTCCGCGCATATTGATACTAAATTATAACTTATAACTATAGCGATTGTTTCTATTGTCTGAAGAAAGATAGCCAGCAAGGAATACATAGCAGTTTCAGACTAACTTTGCCTTGGCACCACATTTAGGTCCCTCTCAATTCACATGAAACAACACGGCAGAACAAGTGGTGAGATATCCAAGAATCGTTCCAGGCTATATATATGTTATAATCTTCCATAAAAAAGTTATAACCGAAAAAAACCTGTTTTTTCACCCTTCAAATGGCCAAAATTAGCCTAAATGGTCAAATTGCGAGAAACTGCTTGATTGTAGCACTATGCCCGGAACGATTTTCACAAACCGAACTGTCTTAAGATTCCATCGAAGTAGGTTTTGGTGAAATTCAAAGGCATCTATAGAGATCAAGCGAAACGACTTTGTCTTCGCCCTCGACAAAACTGCCAAAAACTGTAGCAAGCTGTGCTGAAGGGGGGTGTAGCTGGGCCGAGGATGAGCCTGAGGTGAGACTAGGCTGAGGACAGGCCAAAAGTTGTGGAGAGGAGAGCACTGACCAGCGAGCCACCCTGAAGGTACCACTCAGTGGTATGACGTCCGGAGGTAGTTGTGAAGCCGTATTACTGGCTCGAAGAGAAATCTGTCATCTGAGAGCATATTCAGTTAAAACGACCAGCATCGAGGGTCACCAATAAGGTTAAATGTGGATTCGATCACATGAGAGAGAACCGTAACCATTAGTTAATCAAATAATAGAGAACCAACACTACACGACACTGAGATAAGAGACAGGAGAACAGGGACACATGGATGATCTTTGTTGTGTGCATGCGCATTAAGTACAATCAATCGAACACAGAGTGATAAATACAAATCTAATGGCCTAACTGTTGTCCACTACAGACTCTACTTCTGACTCTTCTTATATTAAAACTAATGCATTAAATACTGTATTTATTTACTAAGAGCACATGTGGCCTAATTTATGAGCTAAAAATTTAGTACCGATTGCATCACTCCTTTCCAGAAACAAGATGGCAGGCTAAGTTCACGCAGGTAGGTTATGTACACATTGAACTTTAAAGGGGCGTTTCTGTGGTAATAAGGAATGTGATTACATTGTAACGCCTTTGCGAGCCAGATCATGCGCGATTTGCGTGACCAAAGGATGACCAGTTGTGACGTGTTGGTGAAGGCTCCTCTAAAAAAGGATCCGAACCACTGCTAGTGCTGAACGACGGGTAGGTTTTGTGTATTTATTGTGACTTGTCGGGTTAGGTATCCTCTGCGTGGTTTTGTAGGAGCGAAGGCCCTTGAAATCGCTTGTTGCGTGGTACGGATTACTGATGAACTGAGTGAACTGCACATTGATATTGTGCGTACTAATAACTCAAATGTTTACAAATAGACTGTTCACTAGGCTTATCAGTATCAGTACCTTACAACAAGTGATCTCAAGGGCATCTTGAGGCATTATTTCGTACAAAACCTCGCAGGGGGTAACTAACCGACAATTCTTATCCTAACCTTCGATCAGCACTATCCAAATGCTTTGAACGGCAATAATAGTTGCCTGTTGAATCGTTGGAGTCAGGCACAAGATATAGCTGCTATAAAAATTGAGAGATGAATACACACGTGTATTCTAAGCCAGCTTACAGCTTCCGTGAACAGTATACCTATTCGTGACGTATGTGCCAAAGTCAGCTGACATTGGCGTGACTAAGAGAAGAAGAAGGATATTTGCAGGAGCAAAATTTCTCCTCAAAACGCGCCGATGAAAACGACCCGCTGGAGCTTCGAGAATTTACAAGCTTGTTAACAAAGGGTAAGACTAACTTTTCACCGTAGCGCCTCTTAAAAGCTTGTTCCTTTCGTTTTATGTGCACGTGTTTGTGAAGTATTATCCCAAGAAGACCAGAAAAACTTGCACATCTTCGGAACGAAGTGGAATTTCTTAAGGCGCTACGGTGAAAAGTTAGCTACCGTTCCAAAGAACTCTTCGCCGTAGATAGCTTGTCTCCACAGAATCTTTAAATACGGCGCGTTTTGGGATGAAGTTAAAATCGTATACTTCAAATCAGTTCAAAATTTCTCCTTCGATACGCTCTTTAGAAGTTAACAAAGTGGAGAAATGGAGAGTTAAAGAGTTCAAATAGAGTCTTTTACCTTCGCCTTTTCATATTATTCATTGCGAAAGAAGAAAAAGGGGGTGTATTTGTGACAAACTTTTGCGGCGGCCATTTTGAATTTTCCCTCAAAGTGCACATAACTCACCTGCGCATTGCACCATGCTGCGTCTATTATTTGGACTGAGTGGAATATTAATGCCTTCCTTGTTGAAGAATAGAGCAAGCTGACATCTGTGGTACATAATACCAGAACACATTTGATCCTTGTGAGCAGTTCAAGTCAGTTATGAAGACTACTGCCATGATAAAGAGTATAATGTCAGGGGCGGATCTAGGAAAATTCCAAGGGGGGGGGGGGGCTCAACTGGGGTTTCTGTATCATACTTCATACCTATACATTATATCATGATACAATTCATGCAAATATTGGTTGGATTCTCTTCGCCATATTTTCATTGCCACGTGTCATTGAATCAATGATTATCAATTATAGGCTATTGATATCAATAATTTACACTTAATTTGTTCATTGTAATTGCATACATTGGCAGTTGTTCTATTTTTAGTAAGAGCAATAACATGGCGGCCCATCATGAGTTAACTAAAATTATCATGCGTTTTTCTTAGCAGGAGGACCAGTATGGGCCAGTCAAGGTTCTTGTTTTCGTTTGGACTTTCGGTGTGTAACGCTCGTCCGATATATATATATATATATATATATATATATAAAATGGATTTGAAGAAAAGTCTTATAAAAGACAATTTATATAATAATAATAGAGAAGTCTGAATTTATACAGGAATGAGTTATAGGAATTGTTTTAAAAACAATTGCCAAATATAGCAATTGTTTTCAAAACAACTGTCCAGTTACAATGAACAGTATGTTCAATGAATGTTCAGCTGTGCACTTACACTCCAATGCTTTGCAAGTGATTCGAGTGCATGGGGCGGTAGCCCCCACGAGTTTTTAACTCTAATTACTTGTTGCTATCAAAAGGATTATTCTTAGGATTATATCCTTGGATTATCAATCTGCCCCCCAAATTGTGGTTTATTGTAATGCTTATAGATAGATAATGTTATACTAGCTTTCCTCTCAAATTCTTGAAGGTTTAACTGAAGGTTTAACTGAAGGATCCGCCACTGAATGTGTGTCTGGTGTTTCAGGTTCTTTCTTCCCCCCAAATCCATGCACCCCTTCTTATTGTGTTAGCTGAAACTTGCAACTGTCAATGAAAGAGATTGAGAGTAAAGCGCTTAAGTCAGACTTAAATAAGAATTAGTGCATATAGCTTCTAGATAAAGTATTCATTGATTTGCATATACAGACCGTATAATCCATAGCTTAAGACAATGTCGAAACAAGACTTGTACAACTATGCCTACATATTAATGTGATATCACTTGTGTGACCGCTGACCATTCACCATTGAGCGACCGTGGATCGATTAAAGAGTGAGAGAGGGTGAGTCGTAAAAATATTATGAAGAGTATACTGTACATTTAATGTCCGACACCATCAGTGGGAGGCGTGTGTGTGTATGGATATGAACAGTTGACTATACATTCCTGCAATATACATCAGTTTGATTTGGTCTCTCTGAATGCAAACAACCATTCTGTACATCCTGACAGCATACAAGGTTCAGAGGATTATGTTTACATAACATACAGCATTGTAATTGGTTCCATAGGGTATACAGTTTTACAAAAGTACTTGCAGTTTTGTACATTGTTTGTATTTGTCCCTTCCATGTTTGTATCCATGCTATCTATAGTGTATGTCCATAGTTCTGAACTGACATCAGAGACACACTACCTCTGTATAGCAAGCCATGTTTGTCTATCTGTTGTGGCCACTCAACACTTGTCATATAGTACACTGTGTACTAGGAACATTGTGTGGTATCAGTATTGGTCCAGGTAGTAATGAAAGACTGCTTATTATGCAGCTATACATACTGAGTATGTATGGTTGGATGTGTGAGGAACACTGCAGTTCCTTCCTGTACTCAAAACAGCATTTCTGTTACATGACAGCAAAATATGAGCTCTGTCCTTTACCAGTGTGATATACTAGGTGTAAATGTATCTTCATCAGCTAGTAATGTTTGTGTGTGTGTATGTGTGTGTGTATGTGTGTGTGTGTGTGTGTGTGTGTGTGTGTGTGTGTGTGTGTGTGTGTGTGTGTGTGTGTGTGTGCGTGCATACATGCGTGCGTGTGTGCGTGCATGCGTACTTGTGTGTGTATAGGTATTTGTGTATTTGTCCATGCATGTATGTGTTTGAGTGTAGGGGGAAGAATTGGTACGTAGACACATCAGATTTTCCAATGATGGCCACTAGATCTTCTCCATTTCTTTCAGTGAAGCTAGTCTATTGTTTGTGTTCTGTACATACATGTACATTACATCTACCCACATCTTGACCTGCTGTTTCTCTTGTCTTCTAGTTATGGCTGACCTGAGAAGATTGGACTACTTATCAGTTGAGGAAACCATAGCAGTTTGGAAGGACTACAGGAGGTGGGAAGCCAACCTAGTGTCTGTGGCTGCCACCAAAGACAGCAGAACAGTGAAGAGCATTGTATCTGTAATGGATATACATGGGTATTCAGAGAAGTATAAAGTACTGAAAGGTATGTGAAAGGAGGGAGGACTGTAAGTATTGTGATGTTTCGATGTTTGTATCAATCATGAGTTAACATATTCAACTACACCAAACATACAGTACTTCTTATAGAAAACCGTCCAGATTATGGGCAATGACCACATGACTGACTGATTACCTGACCGTTCGAGCAATAATTAAACGACCGTGTGTCTGGCAGTGACGTTTCGCAAGAGATCAGAACACCCACTTTTTTTCTCTAAAGACTCTTCAAATTTGAGAAAAAAGTCTGAGTCGTCCACCTCCATTGGCAGTTTATCTCCTCTCTCATGTCTATATTCGCACCCCAATAAGCAAGAAAAGTTCTGTCGATTGCGGCTCTCCATCCTCTAAAGACTCACTCATGGCCAAGAAACATGCTCCTGTGCTGTGGTGGTGTGGAAGAAAACCCTGGACCACCAACTGCTGCTGTGAACAAGCCTGACAAGATGCAGCTTAGCATGATCCATGTGAATGCTCACAGCTTCCTTTGTCATCTCGAAGACGTACCAGCTTATGACGAAGCACCCGCACACCCTTGCCTTGTCGGAGACCTGACTAGATTATTGGGTTGCTGATTGTGAGGTTTACTTTCCTGGTGTGTTGGTGACGTTGCTGTTTATTGTGCTGAAAATTCTCCTTATTCCCTCTTGTGTGGTGGTACCTCTTCAAATGGTGATGAGTTCTTATGGATTTCCATGAAGTCTACTAGCTTGTTTCAATCCCCTTGCTTTTGGTTGTTTTATCGCCCTCCTGCTGTGGTATCCCAGTCCACAGTTGAAGTGTGTGACAGTATTGAGAATATGATGTTGTCTCACGAGTACGTGATGGCATGTGGCCACTTCAACATAGACATGCTAGTCCTGAGCAAATGTCACTCCAAAACCCTGTATAATTTCATTACGTCCCACTCTCTTATCCAGCCTATCTCTTGTCCAACTTATTACTCCTGTTCTTCAGCTTCAGAATCTATTCTCGATCTCCTTGTTGCTCCTCCCGATGTTCCCTTTGCTAACTCTTCTCTACTTGGCACTGCATTCTCTGACCATCTCCCCATCGTCCTATGCATCAACTCATCCCTCCCCCGTCCCCAACCAACCCTCATCACACATCATTACAATTATGAAAAAGCCTTCACTGTTGATCAACAAGACACTAAGGAAAGAGATATAGATACTATTAGTAGAGATAGACTGTTCAGATTCTACTGTCGGAATTCCTAACCTGCATCATGGGACATCTACAAGCTCAGGGTAATTGTGTTGTATGGCTCCAGAGAAAGGCTGAAATAGGCTACTTTCAACAGCTTCTACTTACGAAACCCTATCAATCCAGAACATTCTCAACATTGCAGCTTGGTCTTCTTTGTCCATTGACAACTGGTCTTTGTTTGCTTCTGATCATAACTACAAACACTTTGCTTCTCTGAATTCCTCTTTTCCTCCGATGAATTCGTATCTATTAACTTGTTGTACGCCAATCACACCATGTGATGTAATGCATGTTATGACCAATAATATTATATAGTGTAAAGAAAAATGGCAATCGTGATATTAGTTATCATTCCACTGTGGAAGGCCCTATTGCCTTCTAACGTGCATCAAACATGCATAGCCTGGACAGCACTTTACTGAATTATATGCGGCATTTACACAAAAGATGAGAATAGGCTAAAAACTAATAAAAAATCTTTGAAGCAATTTGATCCTCACGCTAATTGTTCTTGTATATATAATTATATATATATATATATATATATATATAGATAGATAGATAGATAGATAGATAGATAGATAGATAGATAGATAGATAGATAGACAGATTCAGCTTTTGAGTTGTATACCATTGCTTTGTTGTGTGTGCCGCTGCTTTGCCGAGAGGACACTATCATTGTTTATTTCAAGCTTTCTGCCGTTGTTCTCGCTTTCCTTTGAACTATCTTGCTTCCTTCACACATGGGGAAGCTTTTTGCACCTGTTAGTAAACATTAATTCGGCCATGAGGCGTTTGCGTGACATATTAAATATGGTGCATAATCGGGTAATCATTTGCATTTACATTCTCCTTTTTGTTTCTCTTTTGTTTACTGGGTACCTGTTGGAATAGCCAGTGGTTGAAGGCTCCCCGTCAAAATAAGACACCCTGATACTCTGATACCCTGAAGGTTCAGAGGATTATGTTTACATAACATACAGCATTGGTTCCATGTAGCACAAGATATCAATGGAGTCTTTCCTTTTCTAATAGTAAGCTTAGAGGCTTCCCAGCTAGTCAGGAGATCAGAGCATTGGAAAGAGGATGGACTGATGAGGAGTGAGTTCTGAGCTAGTCAACAGTTGATGATCGATGTCTCCCAATGACCACATTGTGTTTACAATGATCCACAGCTGTTCTTGCTCTGTATTGGACACTGCTGTACGGCGAGGATGACCGGATTAGGGAGCTGGAGGGAAGTGAGAGAATGACTGATGACACTCTAGTTAACAAGCTCCAAGGTACTGAGTCTGTGATGGTTTCTTAAGATGTACATGTCTTGTCCTTGACCTGCACTTTATGTGCATGTTTTCTTACATGTGTATACAGTTGTGGGGAGTCTGGTTATGAGGCTACTTGAGGACCCGCTTTACCAGAACATTAAGCCTGACCTCTTTGTACTCAAGGGTGTACCAAGGGCTGAGTGGTACTTTGAGCTGAATGCCATCATTGAATATCTGCTGAAGCCATACAATGCTAGAGGTCCTGGAGTAGCAGACAAATTGAGAGGTTTGTACTATGTCCACTACAACATTACATCATTGTATTGGAGCTAGGTCATGTGTTATTATGCTCATCAATAACACTGCTAGTGAGGACAGGTTAACATGGAGGATGTAGGGAGACCCACTCAGAGTTGTCGTAATATTTAGTTACTAGATGCGAACTAAGAGCTTCCAGATTCTTGTCCATAGTAAATTCTGAATGACCATCATGACCAAACTGACAAATATATATTGTTTGTGAATGAGTTCATGTGTGCATGTGTACATGTGTGTACATATGTGTGTGTGTGTGTGTGTGTGTGTGTGTGTGTGTGTATGTGTATGTGTGTATGTTACCTCACTTATCCACACCTTTGGTATCCAGTTCCCTCACCTTCCACAGTAGTTTTTTGGAAGAAATCTGCAGTAATTCTATACTACACACTGTACTTAGTTTACTGCTCCCTCTCTATACTGTACACTATACTACTGCTCCCTCTCTATACTGTACACTATACTACTGCTCCCTCTCTATACTGTACACTATACTACTGCTCCCTCTCTGTACTGTCCACTATACTACTGCTCCCTCTCTATAGTGTACACTATACTATACTGCTCCCTCTCTATACTGTACACTATACTACTGCTCCCACTCTATACTGTACACTACTTCTCCCTCTCTACACTGTACATTATACTATAATGCTCCCTCTTTATACTGTACACTATACTACTGCTCCCTCTCTATACTGTACACTATACTACTGCCTTATGGGGTGCCGTTTGTAAAAATATTTCGATAAAAAGTGATATATGATAGATCAAACGATGTATACATAGATCACATGATATATGTATATATCAAAGAGATATATGCATATATCAAAATGCTCTACACATATATCAATCGATATATGTATACATCACTCGATATATGCATAGATCACTCGATGTATGCATAGATCACTCGATATATGCATAGATCACTCGATGTATGCATAGATCACTCGATGTATGCATAGATCACTCGATGTATGCATAGATCACTCGATGTATGCATAGATCACTCGATGTATGCATAGATCACTCGATGTATGCATAGATCACTCGATGTATGCATAGATCACTCGATGTATGCATAGATCACTCGATGTATGCATAGATCACTCGATGTATGCATAGATCACTCGATGTATGCATAGATCACTCGATGTATGCATAGATCACTCGATGTATGCATAGATCACTCGATGTATGCATAGATCATATATTCTCCAAGCATTTCTGTATTTGGTGACAGCCGTGACAGTCACATGATGAGAATGCGCTGATCACATGAATTGCTTATGATATAATGTCTTCTGAAAAATACAATGACATAAGTGTTACTAGCTGATGACCACATGATCTTTGATAAAATGTCTGCTTGAAGCACAGTTGCAAGGTTCTTCTAGTTGTGATGGCACAATCCTTAAATACCAGTCAGGCAGGAAGGCCTACTATAGATATTGATTCGGAAGAGGTACATTTCCTACTATCCAAAGGATTTTCAAAGACAGATGTGGCAAAAATGCTTGGAATTAGTCGCCAAACTCTGTACAATAAAAGTCACTCGTGGGCACAGACTGATTTCTGTAAGTATACCCCAATATCTAATGCAGACCTGGATCTCAAGATACAAGATATAAAATCCAGTCATCCGAATGATGGTGAAGTTATGCTCATTGGACATCTTCGATCCCAAGGAATAAGGGTCCCTAGAGCCAAACTTCGCACCAGCATCCAACGTGTCGATCCAGATGGAACAGCTGAGAGAAGAAGTAAGGCTGTAAAGAGGAGGATTTACCAGGTGAATGCCGCCAATGAAGTTTGGCATATTGATGAACATCACAAACTTATTCGGTGGCGAATGGTTGTCCATGGTGGCATTGATGGCTACTCGCGTCTAATTCCTTTTCTTAGATGCCATACTGACAACACCTCCTCTAGCGTTTTATCAGTGTTCTTGAATGGAGTGAGCAAATATGGCCTACCAAAGAAAGTACGGACAGATCATGGTGGCGAAAACATAGATGTATGGCGCCATATGATGCATGAATACTCTTCAGAGCGATGTGTTATAACAGGAAGTTCCACACATAATGAGCGGATTGAAAGGCTCTGGCGAGATGTTCATCGTTCTGTGGTTGCCAACTTTGCTACTATATTTCGCGAGCTAGAAGCTCAAAACCACCTAGATCCTTTAAATGAAGTTGATATGTACTGCCTGCACAGTACATACATTCCCGAAGTGAATGCATCACTGGACGCATTTGTTGCTGCATGGAACAATCATCCCATTTCCACAGAACGAAACCGCACACCCGAGCAGCTTTTTTTTACCAGTATGTCTGCAAATGTTTGTGATACAGAGGACAGCGAAGATTCTGATATGGACTCGAGCAGTTTGCCATCTGCTGAGCCTGTGCCAGTGCCTCGATGTGTCTTCAAGCCCTGTACACAGCTGTTGCAAAGTATAGATGATGAATTGCAGAGGTGTGTTAGCCAAGCCAAGCCACAGTACCTAGCAAGAATTGATGCATGTGGTCGCCATTTAATGAACAATTGTATTAATTGTAATGCAGAATAACTAACAGACATAGTGTTCCAAATTACCAACTACCGACAAGAGTATGTAGACATATTAGCATGAAGTACATGTATGTAGTATGGACATATCACTGTTAATGTTCTCAGCTTATTAACGAAGTTACTAATTAGTAGCCTCAAACAGTCCCAAAGCCTTGACATCCACGAAGTGCCAGGTCGAATGCTTCTTTGAAATCCCCATAGTGTTCCAGATGCATAGGTATGCGGAGCACATTGCTGCATGTTGATGCTGTTGGCAGGCCTTCCACAAATGTAAAGACAATCCTTGGTCTTGGCTGAAATCCTACTGGAGGGATTGTCGATGCACCTGTTGTGAATGCCAATACATCGCCACATGAAACATTTAACAGGCCATCTTCACACTCCTCGAGGAAAGTGCTGAAGTGGTGCATCAATGTTTCTTCCTTGGAGCGGTGATTGGATCCCATTTCGGAATAGTTGACATTGAATAGATCTAGGAGCATATCCATGGTCAGCTTCTTCTCTGAAAAAGAAAGCAATGTCAGAATGATGGATGGATTGTTGTCCATCAATGCTGCAAAATTTAAGACACCTCGCATCCCTTCACGTAGCTGGCACAGTTCAGCATGAATAAGAAAATGTGTCAAATGAAGCCAAACCGTCTCTAGGATAGAATGGCGACTGTCCATTGTGACACGAAATGTGTATCCACTGTCATAAACGAATGAATAATCATCTTGTGTGAGACAATCCTGAAGCCCACTGTCATTGTTTACTGTCATCATCTGCAGAAAGGAGATATAAAATCAATTCAATGCAGCCCAAAATTAAACGAATACATTTCGGCAGCAAAGAAAGAAATAATGTCAACAATACTACACATGTATGGGCAACAGTCTACACATACCATTTCTACTTTTCTCTTGATCTCAGCATCAGGGATACCTTGCATCATTTGGGCTTCTGTGCGTTTTGCTGTTGACCCATACACTAGAAAGTGTGCTGTGTCAGGAGTGAAACACATTGGACTCTGGGCACCATGAACAATGCCAGCTGCAATAATTTCACCACATCTTTTGAATGCCTGTTTTCCCAGGGCTAAAACATTATGTACTGGCTGTATCCCATTAGCCACAGTTTGAAACAGACTTGATGTTGACAGTGACAGCACAAACAGGCGAAAAAATTCCCTCAAGGGACCACCGTCATCAACCGCAGGTTCTCCGATGAATCGCACCTTCAAAGACTTCGTGCAATCAAAGGTATACCGGGAGAATGCAGCAATTGCATCTTGTAGAAGATGTGATCGGCGCACATTAATGCGTTGGATGTCATCAGCATGGATGGATAGTACGACATCTCTGTGCTCTTGCAGCTTGCCCTTTATCTCAGAGTCAGACACAGATTCTTCAGTGTTGGCACTATACAGAATAATTATAACAATTGTTAATATTGTGTGTTATCAACGAGCAATATGTATTATTTGATAAACTTTATACTGGCATACATTTGCTCCATGTCTTGTAGACTTCTTCCAATGGCTTGCTGAATAGCTCCTTCCTCAAAATCATCTGAGAAATCCGACAAATCTTGCACCTCAAGGTTACAATACCCACTGCCAAAGAGGCAAGATAAATGTCTATTAAAATATACCAGCATAGTGCTACAATCATATAAATCACCTGTATCCAAGCCATTGAACTTCGTCATCATTCATCGTATTGGCAGTCTCTGGATGTTGAGATGAGGCAGTTGGTGTGGACTGGCGGTGATCAGACAGGGACTGGCTCACATTAGGATTAGATGTGCTGTGAAAGTCCAGTGTGCAAAAACATATGACTAGTCATGTATGCATTTATGTATGATGATTGCAGCCATATAGCTACTCCTCACCTTTTTGTCTCCTCAAGATTGATAACATCTTCGGATAGGCTGATGACATTTTCTGGCAGGACAAGATCATCTTTAGCCAAGATGTAAATCGTATTGGAACTAGCGAGTCAACGAGATTCTTTCTCACTATAAATCACAGCACTTAGCATCAAGAAAACTACAACACGTGGTAACAATCTAGAATTAACACTACAACTGTAACACTACAAAGTCCATGTGACTAATGAATAAAGTTAACATAACACAAATCATGTTCTGGTTAGAGTGCAATCTATAACTATTCCAACAAATCGCCCCACGTCCGGCAGATTGAACAACATCCTTTGCAGACCATGCAAACGATGCACTAGTCTGTGGATCAAACAGAGATCTGCAGCCCCCTCCAACAGGCTGAAGGAACTTGAATGCAAATGATGGCTTGTGTCCCATGCTGTCCTTGAAAACTGACCGTACTTCCTCCTGTACTTCCCCAAAGTCCATGGAAGAACAAAGTGACACTTTGCCAACCAGACCAAGTCTGGCTAATTCAATACGCCTGCTTCCTCTAGGTATTACAATATCCTCCTTCTCACTCTCATATTCATTAGGGAGACAGATAATATCTTTTGTCCACACCTTTGTGATCTTTTCTTTGAGAGTTGGCTGCATTTTCTTTTTTAAAAACTTTGATGGCATAAAACTGCCAGTAGTGGTATGTTTTCTTGAAGAGGAAGCGGAAGAGGAGGGGGGAGGGTTCCCTCTTGTATCAGACTGGGTACTGGCATTTGGTAGTGTTCGTGAAAGAACTTCGCCAACCACAGTTGAAACTGCATTGCTGATACTCTGCTGTAAATCATTCACAGTTTGATCAGCCATTTTACTTACAGACCATGTGGTCATCAGCTAGTAACGCTTATGTCAGAAGACATTACATCATAATCAATTCATGTGATCAGCACATTCTCACCTGTGACTGTCACGGCTGTCACCAAATACAGAAATGCTTGGAGAATATATGATCTATGCATACATCGAGTGATCTATGCATACATCGAGTGATCTATGCATACATCGAGTGATCTATGCATACATCGAGTGATCTATGCATACATCGAGTGATCTATGCATACATCGAGTGATCTATGCATACATCGAGTGATCTATGCATACATCGAGTGATCTATGCATATATCGAGTGATGTATACATATATCGATTGATATATGTGTAGAGCATTTTGATATATGCATATATCTCTTTGATATATACATATATCATGTGATCTATGTATACATCGTTTGATCTATCATCACTTTTTATCGAAATATTTTTACAAACGGCACCCCATACTGCCTCCTCTCTATACCATAGGTGTAGGAACCGGGGGGGGGGGGGGGCATTGTCCCCCCCCCCCCCCCCCACCTCATAGCCTACATCTTCATTTCAAAATAATCACATAATCTGCTATATAGCCTGAAGATCACATTGAAAAACTTTAAATATATTATCTTCCACCACAAAGTAAGTTTTTTGTAAAAATCATCTACAAAGAGGAAGTTCTAAACAATAAAATTGGCATCAACGCTACCATTGGAGCCGCCATTTGCACGCATTGCGCAATCTCTAACACATGTTGTGTAATGGTTTTGCCGTTGTTCGCCGGTAAGATGAAGCGACAAGTAAATTTGTTTGCTTGCTGGCCTGGCTCTTCAAAACGAGTAGATACCGACGATTCTTACAGATTGAGTGATTCACAGGATTTTGCCGCTGAAGAAGTGACTTCTTCACCCATTTCTCCAGAGTCAGAAGAAACGATATGCGTATCCTCGCAATCGAGTAGCAACATGTCGGTATCATGCACCGCTGTGTGCTGTGCTGATCCAGTATCTCCTGCTCGACCATCGGACCGTGCATTCGTAGATAGCACGAAACTGCAAATAGGGCAAAGAAGTGAGTTTCGCTGCCTAAACCCACAATGGTACAAAGATTTCCTCTAGCTACATGCATGCCAATCACGCAAAAAGCTATTTTGTTTTTACTGTATGATGGCACATAAAAAGGGCTCATTTCCTTCTGGCCACTTTGAAACAGCATTTGTTGTAGAAGGGTTCCAAAATTGGAAGAAAGGTGTGGAGCGTTTTCGTTCACATGAAACATCTGATCTTCATAAGGAAGTGATGCTCAAACACAAGAGTCTTCAGGCACCTTCAATTGTGGACCAGCTGAGTATCTCTGCTAGCAGGGAGCATGCACAAAATAGAGAAATGCTTTCAAGGTCATGTCAAGCCTTCAATTTTTATTGAAGCAAGGTCTTCCAGTCAGGGGTCATGCAAGTAGTGTTGGTAATTTAGTACAACTCCTTAAGCTGCGTAGTGAAGACTGCCCTCCTCTATCTAGGTGGCTTCAGAATCAACAGTACATGTCACTGAAAATTATAAACGAGCTAATTAAGCTTTTGGGCAATGAATTATTGCGCCAGCTTTTGGTAAAGATCCGAAATGCTACATGGTTTGCAATTCTGGCTGATGAAACAGTAGATATAGCTAACCTTGAATAACTTTCACTATCCATTCGCTGGGTTACAAAAGATTATGAAATTCACGAAGATTTTATAGGTTTGGTCCATGTTCCAACAATCACATCCAAAGCAATTACATCAGCTATTAAAGACGTCCTTATTCGTTGTTCGCTGCCCCTTTCTTTGTGCAGAGGTCAAGGGTATGATGGAGCAGCCAATATGATGGGCCATTTAAATGGAGTTGCAAAGCAGATACAGGACAAGGCAGCTATTGCAATCACTGTTCACTGTTTTGCTCACTGCCTAAATCTTTGTTTGCAGGATGTGTCTAAGAAATCTATTCCAGTAAGAAGTGCACTTGACCTGGTATGGGAAATATGTAAGCTCATCAGCTATTCTCCTAAACGATCTCTGATCTTCGAGCAATGCAGAGATGCAATGTCTGTTTCAGGAACTGGTCTGCGGCCTCTGTGTGCAACTCGCTGGACTGTCCGCACAACTTCTATTGACGCAGTTTTAAGAAATTATCTTGCACTTCAACAAGCACTTGCTCAAATCTCTGAGCAATCATATGATGACTATGGGAGGCGAGCACATGGCATATTATCACAACTTGAGCGCTTTGACACTTATTTTGGACGGAAGCTATCCTTTCTAGTATTCAGTGCCACTGAGCAAGCTTCCAAGGCACTACAGTACAAGAATACAACTGTGGCTGAAGCATTGAGTGCAGCCAAAATGGCACAGAATTTTTTAACTAGACAGAGGAGTGATGCATCCTTTGAATCTTTCTATTCACTTACAATTGAAGATGCTTCGCAGATCACAAATGAGCCTGTTCTACCTCGCTACAAACGACCCCCAAAGCAAGTAGATAGTGGCAGCTCTCCCCACCGTTTTGCTAATGTACTGTTTTTTAAATTCCCGCCTTCTCCATCAATCGATTTCTGAGCCAACACACTTTTCTGACGCTTCTAATGCCATTTTAGACCTTTTTATCTCATCATCAGACCTTCAGATTGCGAAATCCCTAGTTCTTCAGTCCTCCTTCTCTGACCACCTACCTATCCTCCTTCAACTTAAACTTTTAGTTCCTAAACCTCCTCTGACCTTGATTACTCGCCGTTCCTTCAAAACTTTTTCACAACAAGAGTTATTAGATGATCTGAAAGTAGTACCATGGCATGTGATGGACCTTTTTGATGACCCTGATGAAAAGGTAGACACGTTTAATAAGCTATTCTCTGAAGTTCTTGACATGCACGCGCCTCTCAAAACAGTAAGAGTAAAAAAGAACCCGACACGATGGATTACTAAATCTATTCAAGATGAAATGGATAGACGTGATAGGCTTTTTCGTTTCCACCGCCGAAACCCATCCCCTGCTTTCAAAGGTATTTTTAGGGCACAACGTAACCATGCAGTCTGGCTTCAGCGTAAAGCAAAATATGATTACTTTTATAAACTTTTCAGCAATTTGGAATACTCTTAATCTTGCCACATCCTCATCTTCTCCTTCTGGTGCATGGTCATCCTTTAACACTGATCCTTTAACGATAGCAAATTCACTTAACAATCACTTTGCTTCTGTTAGCTCTTCCAATTTTGTTCCAAGTTTTGATTCTCTTCCCCCTTCAGAGCCGTTCACCTCTCAAATCCTCAGTCTCTCTACAACCACACCAGATTTGGTAAAGGAGAGTCTTGCGACTCTTTAAACGTAAGTGTGCTACCGGTATTGATAAAATTCCTTCTTCTGCCCTTATTGATGCTCGCTCTGTCATCTGTGATCCTCTTTGCTCGATTATAAATTCTTCCATTACTTCTTCAACCTTCCCAACAGCTTGGAAATGAGCTTCTGTCTTTCCTTTACATAAATCTGGTGTTCAAACCACTCCTTCAAACTATCGTCCTATCTCTCTTCTCCCTGTCGCCAGTAAACTTCTCAAAAGACATGTCCAGCAACAACTTTCTTCGCATTTAAACCAAAGCAATCTTTTGTTCCCATTTCAATCTGGCTTTCGTCAAAACCACTCTACGCAATCACTCCTTCTTTATTGCCTTGACCAATGGTATAAAGCATTTGATGACAAGAAATATGTAGGAGTAGTGTTTTTAGATATTTCCAAGGCTTTTGACACTGTTAATCATAACCTGCTTCTATTGCAACTTTCTCACCTAGGTCTGTCTCCTTCCACAATTGCCTGGTTTAAGTGTTATCTCTCTAACCGTTGTCATCAAACGCGCATTGAAAATACGTATTCCTCTCTTTGTTTTCCTACTAATGGGGTTCCGCAAGGCTCCACTCTAGGCCCAACCCTTTTTCCTGCTTTTATAAATGACCTACCCTCTGTCCTCCCTTCCAACTCCACAGTACTTTTTGCTGATGACACAACCATTTTTTAATCTAGCAAATGTATGGTTACAAAAAATGGCCTCAAACTAAATATCTCCAAGACCATGCTGATCCACTCCGCTAGAAAAAAGGTTAGTGACAGATTAGCCCTCAGCGTAGAAAATGTTGACATAGAACAGGTTCAAAAGTTCAAATTTCTAGGAGTAATAGTTAATGACACATTATCTTGGGGTGATCACATTGATTTTGTTTGTAACATCGTCACTCGTAGTCTTAGCCTTCTACGTCGCCTCTCTTGGTTTCTCCCCCGACCTCTTCTTCTTCTCTATCTCAAATCGTACATTCTTCCTCTATTTGACTACTGTGATAATGTGTGGTCTGTTTGCACCAAACAGGATAGTCATCGGTTAGAAACGCTTTTAAACTTCGCTTGTAGAACCGTCCTTCGTAAACGTAGAGATTATTCTGCCTCTTCTGCCCGTAAAGAATTAGGTATTTCAACTCTTAGTGCTAGACAAAAAGTACACTTGGCCCAAACTGTTTATAAGTGCCTATCTCTACAATCACCTACTTATCTTAACAACCTTTTTCCACACCAGCCTCTCATTATAATACTCGAGCATTTTCTACTTCACAATTAAACCTTCCACATTTTCGTACTTCCCTTGGCCAGAAGGCATTTAGTTTTGTTGGCACATCATTATGGCGATCACTACCAAATAACATCCAATGCTGTGCGGACTTTCGGGTGTTCACTAAACTATGTGAAAATCACTTTTTAAATGAATAACTCATTGACAATATGATCTTGTACATATGATCAATCAGACACTATTTCATACTCATGCACCAATAATCTTATCTCATTACAGATTGAATTTATTCCATTCACTAATGTCTCTCTCACTAAATTTAGAATTTTTACTCATCTTTTCATTCTATTATCTTTTCATCATAATGCAAACCTCAAACTCTTTTTGTTGAATCTTTGTACACCCCCTTTGTTGTTTTTGTTTTTGCCTTTTGTCCCTTTTCTTTTCTGGGTGCCACTTACAGTAGCCTCTGGCTAAAGGTTCCCCAGGTTAAATAAGAATACCCTATACCCTATACCCCATACCCTATACCCTAATGCCAAAGACTACTACAGGATGCAATACTTTCAAGTATTAGATCTTATTACAGGGGAAATCTCTAGGAGATTTAACCAGAAAACATTAGCATTGCCGCTAGCTGTGGAAGAGGTACTCATTTCAGCAGCCAACAAGTCGGATGATGCAACTGTTGAAGTGCCTGCAGAAGTAGCCAAAGCCTATGCTAATGATGTAAATGTCAGCAAGCTCAAGCATCAATTGCAAATGTTACCAGATTTGGCTTCAGCTTACAAACAAACTGAAAATCTGAAGCTTCTAAAGATATCTACAATTAGAACAATTGCTGACATGCTACAAAAGGTACCAATGGCAAATGAGATGTTTGGTGAAGTTGACAAACTCGTGAGACTGTACTTCACCATTCCGGTGACCACAGCAACTGCGGAACGCACTTTTTCAGCCCTATACATCGAGTGAAGACCTATCTTCGTTCTACTATGACAGAAGAGAGATTGAATAATGTGATGCTATTGCATACACATAAGGATCTAGCTACAAAACTTGATCTCATTAAAGTTGCAAGTATTTTTGTTTCAGTTAATTGACGTAGGCAAGCTTTTTTTGGACGTTTTACTTAATATATTTTCATGTAATGTATTATGCATTTTATTGTGTTGCATATACTTAATGATACTGTTTGTAAGTCATGTTACAAGATGTTCAAACTCCCCCCCCCCCACTTCAAAACATCTTCCTATGCCTATGTATACTGTACACTGCACTACTGGTGGTGTCCTGAGACAGATTGATTCTTGTTCATTGTTCATTCTTGTCAGAACAGCTTTTGATGATGTTCAGTTGTGTACTGATGCTTGTTTGACTGCTCAATAACAGATCAGATAAAAGAAGTATACTCTCAGATTGAGAAGGAAGGCCTTGCTTGTGTGTTTGGAGTGAAATGCTTCCACCAGTACTTGTTTGGTCATCACTTTACTCTAGTTACAGATCACAAGCCATTGGTGACCTTATTCCACGAATCACATGCCATTCCTATTCAAGCTTCAGCTAGAATTAAGTGATGGGCTTTGATGCTCGTAGCTTATGAGTACACTGTACAATACAGATGCTCTTCTGCACATGCGAATGCTGATACTTTCAGTTGGTTTCCACTGCCCGAGTGCCCGTGTGAATTTCCTACCCCTCCTGAGACTGTCCTGTTGTTGGAGAATCTACAGTCCTCCCCTGTCAATGCATCCATGATTAAAGCTGAAACTGCAACTCATCCAGTGTTGTCAAAGGTACTTCAGTTTGTGCAGAATGGGTGGCCTAGTTCCTGTGAAGATGAAGATCTGAAGCCAGTCTGGCATCGCAGATTGTAGCTGTCAGCACAGCAAGGTTGTATACTGTAGGGAATTTGGATTGTGGTGCCACCAACTTTACAAGCCAGCGTTTTACACCAGCTTCAGGATGCGCATCCTGGAATTGTGCAAGTGAAGTCCTTAGGACGTCAGTTTGTTTGGTGGCTGGAATTTAATACAGATTTGGAAGGTGCATGTGTTTCGTAGATGTGAGATATGCCAAAGTCAGCGTGCTTCACCTCCAAAGGCACCGCTTCATACGTGCTTGTGGCATCCATGACCATGGTCCCGTATCCACATCGGTTATGCAGGTCCATTCTTAGGATCCTATTTCTTGGTGATCGTTAATGCTCATTCAAAATGGATTGAAGCTATCCCGATGAAATCCATTGCTTCTACTTCAACGATTGAGAAATTAAGATGGGTTTTCTCGCACTTTGGGATTCCAGACATAGTCTCTGATAATGGCTCAAATTTTACGAATGGTGAGTTTGGTGACTTCTGCATGTAAGCATAATGGAATGAAGCATATCACTTCATCTCTGTATCATCCATCCTCGAATGGTCTTGCGGAGTGTGCTGTTAGAACAGTCAAAGAAGGTCTTGTGAAGATGAAAGAGGGTTCCATAGTGGACAGACTCTCTCGGTTTCTGCTTTCTTACAGGAACATTCCTCAGTAACTGACTGGATGCTCGCCTGCGGAGCTGCTATTTGGAAGACGCCTTCGTTCCTCACTGGACTTGCTCAAACCAGACTTGGAAAGCAGAGTACAGCAACGTCAAGACAAATTGAAAGCTTATCATGATGTGATATCTAAAGAACACGAGTTCCAGGAAGGTGATACTGTATTTGCAAAAAAATTTGGTTGTGGTGATAAGTGGTTGCCAACTGTCGTTGAAGCTACCACTGGACCAGTGTCAGCAAAAGTCCAAGTTAAAGATTCCGATATTACCTGGCGCAGACACTTTGATCACATTCGTTCAATAGAGCCAAATTGTACCAATTGTATTTCGGAGGCTCCGGAATACCTTTCACCAACATAGTCAGTTAACTACATGGTATTACCCAATTTTCCTTACTCAACAGCAGAGTTCAAAGTCTAATTTTACATATTAAAACGTCATTGTCACATGATTAGCCCGCCTTTTTGTCCTGCTCAACAGCGAGACCTCGTGCGCTCTGGAGAGATATATTTTTCATCCATTTATGTCGACCGAAGAGATTATCAAGGATCTCCCGCGTACAGAAGACGCGCGGAAGCTAGTCCTCGAGTGGCTGGCCAGGGATAGAAACGACGAAGTTCACCCTCCAGCGAGCAACGCGGACGAGTTGTCTGAGTCCCAACACGGTGAGTCGAAGTACTCTACGGGTCTTCGCGTTTCATGATCAGACACGGCCAGCCAGCAGTACGTCTAATTCGGTGGTTGCTTACCCCGAGATTCAGGGGTGCAGTCTGTGGGACAATATAACCCTGTGTACACTCAACAGGGGTTCACAGGTTGGCAACATAGTTTTCTCCCCTTTGTACACTCACGGAGGTACATGGGTTGAGGTTGCAACGCAGTTATCTCCTCGTTGTACACTCACAGAGGTACATGGGTTGAGGTTGCAACACATTTAGCTCCCCTGTCTTACACTCCCAGAGGTACACAGGTGGAGTCTGCAGCACAGTCAACTCCTTACCATATACTCTCACAGAGGTATGTAGGAGGGTGCGGCGTTACATTTAACTCCCTAGTACACTCACTGAGGTACACAGGTGGAGTCTGCTACTCAGTTAGCTCGTGTTTCAACTTTTTGAGGGACATAGGTAGAGCTGAGGCACTACTTACCCTGAAGGGGAAGGAACCCGCATTAGCCCACAACATGGCTGTAGGATTTACCGCTTTCATTTCCCCTTCTTAACATACACAGATCCGGATCAGGCAAGTGTGTCTGAGACGATGTCAAGGAAGCGGCCATCTGACCCTTCATCTTCAGGAGAGCAGAGTGCAGCCAAGCAATCAAAACTTGGTGATTCCCTAGGGAGCCCCGTGGCAACAGTGGACTTCGACCCTTCTGCGTTAGTAAGTGCAAAGGAAGGGACCATTGCAGTTCCAAGCCCTGTGAGGGTGTACCTGGAAAAGTATCTCCGACGCTGCCTCACCAAAGAGGAACGTGGAGCCCTGTTCAAGGAACATCCGAGACCCGACCTGGATGTCACCTCAGTCCCTAAAGTAGACAAGTATATGGTGGATTTCCTGGGAACCAAGTTCCCCAAAGACCAGGATACAGACCTCTCAAAGATCCAAGCTACAGTACTCGCCTGTATTCGCCCCCTAACCTCAGCATGGCAAGAGCTCTTGGAGGCAGAGCCCGACAACGAGGAGCCTGTGATGGTACCTGCTTCACAAGTAGTTGCAATGATCCAGCGGACACTATGTTTGCTAGGGAATGCTTCAGAGTTCATTTCCCAAACCCGTCGTTCCAAGATTTTGGAGGTTATTGACAAATCCTGGGGGAAGTTTGGGACAGAAAAATTTCAAGCTACGGGTTCCCTGTTTGGTGAAGAGTTTCAAACAAACCTCCCAACCAAGGTAGAGAAGGACGTGGCACTGTCCAAAGCAGTATCCATCCTGAAACGTAACAGGAAGGGTAAGGAGACCGCGGGTCCTTCTAGTCATCGCGAGGGGCAATCACGCCGTCAGTTTTTTCGCTGGGGCCCTCCGACCAAGTACGGGGGTGGGCAGGGCCGAAACCAGTCACCGTACGCCCCACAAGGACACAAGTTCCGGGAACAACCAAAGGGACCAGGGAAGGGGCACCCACCTTTCCATCAGATCCGGAACCAGAGATTTCACGAGCCAAGACTCCCACCAATGGAAGCCAGTGCGCAAATGCACAAAAAGAAGTTCGGAGACTCTTAGACTCCTTACCACCCTCCAAACTCCAGAATGTGGGCATCTGTCTGGACCCAGCTCTGGCTCAGGAAGAAGCAATGCGTCCGGTAGGTGGTCGTCTCCGGTTCTTCTATCGAAATTGGGAGAAAATCTCACACGACCCTTGGATCTTAGACACAGTCCTAGGTTGCAAAGTAGATCTCTCATCCAACCCTCACCAAAACAGAGAGCCACATGCACCCAGCCTGGAGGCAGACAAAGCAGAAGCCCTCAACATGGAATTAGAGAAGCTTCAGGACAAAGAAGCCATCGAACCAACGTCACAGGGACCTCTCACCTATGTCAGCCCGATGTTTGTCGTACCCAAATCAGACGGGTCATGGAGACCAGTCATAAATCTCCAGCATCTGAACAAACACGTACGAACCGAACACTTCAAGATGGAGTCAATTCGGTCAGCGAAGGGTCTCATACAGAGAGGGGATTGGATGGCGAAACTAGACCTGAAGGATGCCTACCTGGCTGTTCCCCTTCTCCCTGCTCACCGAAGCCTCTTCAGCTTCAACTGGAAGGGCAAACTATGGAGGTTCACAACTCTACCCTTTGGTCTCAGCAGTGCTCCTCTAATCTTCACCAAGCTCATGAAGCCAGTTGTGGCTTTGATGAGGAAGCTAGCCATCCGGGTCATTCTATACCTGGACGATATGCTCATCATGGCCCAGAGGGAGGCGGAGATCAAGGGGTGCCTAGCAACAGCATTGGAAATTCTGACTGCTCTAGGTTTCGTAATCAACCTCCCCAAGAGTGTGACTACTCCCACTCAAGAGATGGAGTTCTTAGGTTTCCAACTGGATTCAAGGGCAATGGTCATCTCACTTCCACAGAGGAAAATGAAATCCTTGAGGCAGGCAGCCTTACAGCTGAAAAATCAGAAACAGGTTTCGGTGCGAGCCTTGGCCAGACTGTTAGGCATGATGGTAGCTGCCCACCCTGCAGTCTTGCCAGCCCCCCTATATTACAGACATCTGGAGAGGGCACGGTCATTGGCACTCCAGCAGGGCCTTACATACGAATCAATCATAGAAGTGAACCAAGAGATGGAACCAGATCTGGACTGGTGGATCCACCAAGCACAGCTTCACAATGGCAGACCCCTTCAGATACTACATTGGGATCTGACCATCGAAACGGACGCATCCAAAGTGGGATGGGGAGCTTGCTGCAACCAAATAAAAACAGGTGGTCCCTGGACACTGGAGGAAAAACAGAAGCACATCAACTTCCTAGAACTACTGGCAGTATTCCTAGCCATCAAGAGCTTTGTTTCAGACCAACGGCAGATAAACATCCTTCTGAGGATAGACAACATCACTGCTATTGCTTTCCTGAACCGGATGGGGGGTTCCCATTCCCTTCCTCTGTCCGAACTAGCCATAGCAATTTGGCAATGGTGCCTGGAACGAGAGATAACTCTGCATGCAGAACATCTCCCAGGCTCAGAGAATGTCAGAGCCGACTGGGAATCCAGGCATGTCCAGGACTCCAGCGATTGGATGCTCCACAAGGGAGTGTTTCAACAGCTGCACAATCAACTGGGTCCTTTCACCATCGATTTATTTGCCTCGAGGACCAATGCACAGCTTCCAGTGTACTGCAGCTGGCGCCCCGATCCGGCAGCCTTCACAGTGGATGCTCTGTCCCTGTCATGGAAAGGACATCTTCCTTATCTTTTTCCTCCCTTTGCCCTAATTACCCGGTGTATTCAGAAGATACAGGAGGAGGAATCCAACGCAGTACTGATAGCACCAGTTTGGCACAATCAGTTGTGGTACCCGTTATTCTGGAATGTCTCAGCGATTACCCAATCCTTCTACCCCCCATCCCGAAGATTCTGACGGGCCCAGTTGGCGAGGATCACCCAATGGTACTAGAGGGCCATCTTCCTTTAGCTGCCTGGCCCATCTCAGGCGATCCTTTGTTGCAGAAGGGCTTTCAGAGGGGGTTATCAACCTCATCAGCAGCTCATGGCGGTCCTCAACTGAGGCATCCTATTCATCAGCCTGGAGGACTTGGGATAGCTGGTGCATTAGACGGGGTGTCAATTCCCTTTCTGCTCCTTTGAGTGACATTCTGGAATTCCTACTTGTCCAATTTCAAGCAGGGAAACAATATCGTACTATTAATACCTTCAGATCTGCTATCTCCATGACACACAACGAAATCGACAGCAAGAAGGTGGGCCAACACCCTCTGGTTACCCGTTTCTTGAGGGGAGTTTTCAATAGCAGACCGCCAGCACCGCGATACACGTGCACTTGGGATGTGGACATAGTACTTTCATTTTTGGAAAATGCACCTTCCAATGACCAATTGTCTTTCAGTTTTCTCTCACACAAGGTGGCCATGTTGTTTGCTCTAGCAAATGCTGACAGATGTTCAGATTTGGCAGCGTTGGATCTCCGACACAGATCATTTCAGGTCGATGGAGTCAAGTTTGTTATCCCTGGCTTAACAAAAACCCGAAGGTCTGGCCCTCCCATTGAGGTTTTTTACCCTTCTTTCACAGTGAACTCTAAACTGTGTCCTGTCCAAGCATTGAGAGAATATGAACGACAATCCAAGGACAAACGCCAGTCCAACAAAAGCCAATTGTTTATTTCGGTTCGGAAGCCACATGCTCCAGTGAAACCTTGCACCATCGGAAAATGGCTGAAGGCAGTAATGACAGATGCGGGTATTGACACCAATATTTTTACTGCTCACTCTACTCGCGGTGCTTCAACCTCTAAAGCAAAAGCATTAGGTGTATCCTCACAGGACATTCTAAAGACAGCAAATTGGTCCTCGGAATCCACCTTTTGTCGTTTTTACCGCCGCCCAATTGCCTCATCCAATTATGGGCAGGTAGTGCTGGGATGCCGATTACCAAAAACATGAAACTGGGTGAGCTTTAAACGATACCATGTAGTTAACTGACTATGTTGGTGAAAGGTATTCCGGAGCCTCCGAAATACAATTTCAGATTCCTCAAGGATTCGTAGAATCTGATGAGGAGGATGAATTTTATGAGGAGGTGAAGGATATACCTGGAAACTACATAGTCAGTTACCCACCCATGTTTTCCCACCCTTACAGATACTTTGTCTACTTCAATAGAATGGGACCTCAAGACTTTAATGCAAGCCCCATGCAAGAACACTCATACCAACTCTATTTAGTTTGAGTTTTTGTTGTCATTGTAATACCTGAGTAACCATAGCTACATATTTGCAGATATTTAATTAGAGCACTTTTGTTACAATGAAACTGTGACTGCAGGAACTAATGCCTCAATCCTTCATATACACAAAACACCTCGGATAAAGTTGTACTCGCATTACAAAAAGGCGGGCTAATCATGTGACAATGACGTTTTAATATGTAAAATTAGACTTTGAACTCTGCTGTTGAGTAAGGAAAATTGGGTAATACCATGTAGTTAACTGACTATGTAGTTTCCAGGTATATCCTTCACCTCCTCATACAATTCATCCTCCTCATCAGATTCTACGAATCCTTGAGGAATCTGAAATTCAGCAATGCCATTGCCTACAGAAGAGGACATGCACATGCAAGAGATATCCAAGTAGAGACAGGAAACCTCCAGTTAGATTGACTTACAATAAAAGAGGAGAAGATGTGGTGTCCTGAGAAAGATTGATTCTTGTTTATTGTTCATTCTTGTCAAAACAGCTTTTGATGATGTTCAGTTGTATACTGATGCTCGTTTGCCGGACTGCTCAATAGCAGATGTTTATGTGTCGTACTTTCATATTTATTATAAGTGGCTATGGTTTTGCTGCATTCAGTTGGTTGAATGATGCCAGGATTACAGTGCTGACCCGAGTCTATTCATAACATACACTATATACTACAGCTCCCTCTCTATAATGTACCAGGGAAGTGCCCACAGTGGTCGGCAGTGGTCGGGCCCAACCAGCACTCATTTTAATCAACCAGGACTAAGAGAGTCCCAACCACTACCAAATTATGCAGTATACAATAACTAAAACTTGAATACACTTACTAAAACTTAAGTTGTATGCTAAGTAGGGTAAGGCTGGTTAGGCTTAAGCCAGACCAATATTCCCCAGTTACCTCAAAAACTGTTTTGTAGCCTTTAAAGTGAAGGTTTAGGCTTCTAAGAATCTAAGACAGCTCAAGAAATAACTCAGGCCGTCGCTACGTGAATTGGGCCATATGATCATTGCCTAATATTGCATGAGAGGTAATTGCAGAGGCTGTTGTGTAGCTTCAACACTGCCCTTTGAATTAGGATTGGCTGAAATTTCAATTCGTGCTCATCAATGGCCTCCTCTAGTACTGCAAGCTACTTGCAGTGCTAGAGGAGGCCATTGATTCTGTTGGTCATACCAGCTTGTTCTAGGCATTCTACAGATAATAGCTCTCGAAAGCTCTGAACGTCAAAATCTACGTATACTATATACTACTGCTCCCTCTCTATACTGTACACTACTGCTCCCTCTCTGTACTGTACACTATACTACTGCTCCCTCTCTATACTGTACACAGTACTACTGCTCCCTCTCTATACTGTACACCATGCTACCACTCCCTCTCTGTACTGTACACTATACTACTGCTCCCTCTCCATACTGTACACTATAGTACTGCTCCCACTCTATACTGTACACTGTACTACTGCCTCCTCTCTACACTGTACACTATACTTCTGCTCCCTCTCCATACTGTACACTGTACTACTGCTCCCTCTCTATACTGTACCCTATACTACTGCTCCCTCTCTATACTGTACCCTATACTACTGCTCCCTCTCTGTACTGTACACTATACTACTGCTCCCTCTCTATACTGTACACTATATTACTGCTCCCTCTCTGTACTGTACACTATATTACTGCTCCCTCGTTGAACTACTTAAACCTTATCTGCAATTTCAGTGAATTGTACTGTGTGTTCTGTAGTGATGAGGTGAAGCCATACAGATACTTGTGCTCTTTGTTACACTCAGTGTTTATGTAACCTCCAGTTCAGAACTTGAACATGCTCCTATGTCACAGTTGTATCCACCTCTTTTGTAGTTCTCATCTTGTGCCACTGGAGTGGGTTGATGTCTGCTGAAGAGTGTGAAATAGTGTCCTCACTGGATGATCCTGAGTGGTGGATTCAGCTTGACGCCTTGCAGAATGAGGACATCAATCTTGTATTACATGGGGGGTGGAGGGAGTACTGGGGAAGACAAGAGTACAAGGTACTGATATAATATGCTAGACCAGTCAATTTGTCTTGTCAGTGTAACTACACAGGTAGATGGTGTGAGGTGGTGTTACTACACAGGTGGATGGTGTGATGGGGTGTTACTACACAGGTGGATGGTGTGAGGTGGTGTTACTACACAGGTGGATGGTGTGAGGTGGTGTTACTACACAGATGGATGGTGTGAGGTGGTGTTACTACACAGGTGGATGTTATGAAGTGGTGTTATTACACAGGTGGATGTTGTGAGGTGGTGTCACTACACAGGTGGATAGTGTGATGTGGTGTTACTACACACGTGGATGGTGTGAGGTGGACGTTGAACTGTACAGCTACAAATGCTTTGCAAAGTGAACCCACTTTGAAGTCTTATAACTGATATAGCATCTTGCTCTCTTCCTTTTCCACTGAAACTGTTTTGGTATATTATTGTAATGAACATTGAACTGTACAGCTACCACATAGAGTTCTCAGAGAAAGTAGCATTGTATTGTGTAAGTGTTGTAAGGAAAGTTTATATGGTATTATCTGGTGATGTACTGAATGCAGACAAGAATGATGGGACACCTCATCATTCTTGTCTGCATTCAGTACATCACCTTTTGAACCGACAGCCATTTTATCTTCAGTTTGAAAGACTAGTGTACATAACATATCTGACCTATCACATTTTGATCCAAACAATGTACACAGTTAAGTTCAGTATTGGTGTTGAGGTATGTTATTTGAGGGAAAGCACTATAGCACCCACATTGTGGAGAACATGCTTACATGAGTGTCTTGGTCCTCAAGCTGTTGGGGTGATGTGAGGTATACATGTACATGGTTGTGAAGTGGAATGTTTCAACTTAGTTCGAGTGGATTTGATTGGCTAGCACGCAGGTATAACATGTGCCTTTTCAGTAAACAGAGGGGCGTTGTGTGGTTTACAAGGGAATTTGATGTAATATTTACACGTTTTACTGATGTACACGCTTTAGTCAGGTGTAAGTGTATATGAAGTTGTCTGCAAGATAATAGTATAGGCCTTTTTGCTCTCAAATCGAAGAATGATATATTGAATAATCGCATGTGGAACATGTCCACGGACACTTGTATGACTTCAGGGATCAGAAAATTTATCGTCACTTTTTAGTTTTATTTCTTGCTACAAATACGCAACTAGTACCATTGTGTAGATGGCTGCATTACCTTTCGTTCGATGTCAAACTTGAAAGAATTTTCTATGTTCCTTGAAATGTATGCACATTCTCCTTAAACATATAAAAGCACGAAAAACGGCTGGGCGGCAGTGCAGCTTCAAAGCTAAGGGCACAAATGTTGGTATACAGGTTCCTTACCTAAGTATCTAAAACTTCCATGTTGGGGATTTAAATATCTCTAAGAGTTTTAGAGAAAAACGGTAAAAACCACAAATTCAAACCATGGTAGCTCACCTTTTCGCCTGTAACGTCTGAATCAGGCAATGAATCAAAATCCCCAACATGGAAGTTCTTCATTATCCTATAATACAGCCAATAAATGTAAAAAAGTATGCCAATAGGCTTTTTCCCACTGCCGCCCAGCCATTAAAGTTTTTACTAGCCTAGAACTAGCTGGTAGCCATTTTGTCACATGACCGTCGCATGATATTGAAAGTGACGTCACCTAAAAGTCGAGTCAAGTAGCAAGTGAAGTGGAATACAGACGAAGTCTCTTTTATTTTTGTACCTTTGATCTTTGATACATAACCTTTCGCCATCGGATAGCTCTTTAAATTCTGCTTTGGTCGCACTTGTAGACGACTTCTATACGAACCGAATCGCTTTCGAAGATGTTTTTCGGAAGGAGAAAAGATCGATCGAAGAAACTCAAGCTAGGTAAGCCAGACCAGAAAGTTACTGACATGTTCAAATTTGATTGAAGGCTTAAGATTCACTTAGTTTCGCATAGCAAGCCTCTTTTTCCTTGATGTTGTTAGAAATTTTGTAGAATGTTTATAATGTCGTCAATGGAAAGGGGCTGGAGACGCGAGACTAGGATTCACTGTAGCCGAAGGCCGTTTGACTGAAATAATTGTCTATCTTGCAGTTTTAACATCATGTAAGGCTGTTTTGGAATCTTTACGTGCACAACAACATTTTCCTAAGTCACGGGCTGGTCACATGACATCTCGTCACGAAGCCATCTAAAGTCGTAAAATTCTTTCTAATTGGCGCCTCCACTGAGATTTCAAGTTTATGGATATGTCCCACATGCGATGTGTAATAGTCTACACATAAGGTGTTTTTAAGACATTCTAATGGCTATTTGCTTGTGTTGGGAAAAGTATCGATTTCACTGATTGTTACTTTTGGTTGGTGACGTCATCATATCGCATGACACCCTTGTGATGAACGGCAAAAGAGACACTTCTTCAATGACTGAGATTCTTTCAAAAACCCGGTCATCTAAACGGTTGTGTAGAGGAGCCATATCGCAGGAGTTAGATCATGATAAGTGAAGCTAAATTTTCACTGTTGGAGATTTTAATAACATGCCCCATTCCCGACATGTGCACAGGTTTGTGGTTTTACTTTGTGTGTAAAACAACATTTCGGTGAACATCTCAGGAACGAAGAGGAATGGTAAGTTCTCCAACAGTGAAAATTTAGATATTGTTGCTAAAAGGTTCTTGACAAAGTATGCATGGCTACATAAAACCGTCGTTTACATGACCGTGTTTTGTACTAAACCTGTTTTTCAAGTCCTGTGGATCCAAGGATCTGTGGTCGTTTTTTCGGCTTTGCTAAGCAGTGACAACAAAGTTAAGTGAACTGTTATAGCGTTAAATAGTTGAACTAATGTTTTGTATGCTTTTTGTACTCCACAAATAAACTAAACAGAAGAAAAGTGGCGGTTACTTTCTGCCGACTTTCGGGCGACTATTTTGGGTACTGTTCACATGTGCACATGTCACACCTGCGCAGTGGCTTGGTGGAATAATGATGTGCATATTAAACTATGAGGCGCCCTTTGTGTAAAAAGTATACAGAAACTAGGATATATAAATATTGTGGATGTATATACATCAGGATGTACATTCCTATACATCCTGATCATGATCTATACTATGCGTCCAGATCGATACTATACATCTGGATCTATACTCCGGGGCGTAGCTCCATTGTTTCCTGGTTGCCAGGAAACCCCCCTCATTAGAAATCCCTTTAATCTGAAGCCACCAGTATGCTAATCAATCATGCAATTAATCCCAACGCTTCTCTCCAATTGTCACCTAGCATGTACCTGCGCACATGGTTTCACTGTGAGTACATAGCTAATGCTGTACTGCCTTCATGCAAGCTTTGTGTTCTTTTAGTCGTTTCTAGCTTGTTTGACACACTAGTTTTCAAACTACCATTACAAATTTAAATGTGGTGTTCCCTTGCATGCATGTGGACACAGTGTTGTTACCACATGATAGAGTAAGTAAAGGCTATTACGGAGCTTTAGCACAACGTTTTTACGTAACGCTATAGATTAGTGTTAACGTTCACACCAATACCAGAAAAGATCTTTAGCATAGTGTTGTGTAAGAAAATGGCGGCTTTGACTGGAGACAAAGAAATGCTTCTAGCCTCTCTTGATTCAGACAGTGATTATGATTTAGAAGAATTCATTCTCCTTTCCACACTACAAAGGCAGACCGAAAAGAGGGAATTGGAGAGTCTGAGGCGGGAACGGCACGGAACACGGCTGGATTTTGACAAACTCACGAACGACCAGTGTAAGTTGTTGTTTCGCTTTGAGAAAAGCAACATTCCAGGTCTCTGTGTAGCACTTGGCAAACCTGAGGACATAGTGGCCCCTAACAGAACGCGCTGTAGTGGCTTAGAGGGACTCTACATTCTTTTAAGAAGACTAGCTTATCCGAACCGTTTAGAAGATTTGGAGAGTATTTTTGGACGAGGTGTCGCTGAACTTAGCATCATTTTCTCATCAATCTAGTTCTCGACATTCTGTACACCAAATTGCACCATCTCTTAGACAGTTTACCTGCTGCATGGCTAACCAATGCTCGTCTTGCACAGGGTGCAGATGCTGTGCACAAGTTGTGCCCCTTGCCATATGTGTGGGGCTTCATTGATGGAGCAGCCAGGCCTATTCCAAGACCAATACATGGCCAAAGGCTTTTTACAGTGGTCACAAACATGTGCATGCCTTAAAATTCCAGATGGTGATGTCTCCGTACGGTATCATGGCGCATTTCTTTGGTCCGCTTGAAGGTCGGAGGCATGATGCTGCAATGCTGCAAGAGAGTGGGTTGCTTACTCAAGTGGAGCAGCACATGAAACGTGGCTCTAGTAGTGGAAACTACTGGATCATGTATGGTGATCCAGCATACCCCAACCGTCCGCAAATTGTGCGGCCATTTCAAGGAGCACGTTTGTCTCCCTCGGAAGCTGATTTTAATCAACTTATGAGTGGGTGTCGAGTTTGCGTGGAGTGGGGATTTGGAAACATCGTTCGCCTATGGGCTTTAAATTTGTTGATTTTAAGAAGAACACAAAGATTCTGCTGCAGCCTGTAGCCATGTATTACATTGTAGCCACTATACTTACTAACTGTTATGCATGCTTATACGGGAACAACATTTCCACACACTTTGGATTGCAACCACCATCACTACAAGAATATTTACAGTAACCAATAATTTATACACATGACTCTCATTCTTTTGTCTTTGCTAATAATGTAATAATATTGCCCATCTGTTCCATTTGCTGCTGCATCATTGTTAGCATTCTCATAATTTGTTCTAGACTTTGCTGCTGAATGGCCTCTTGCTGATTGGCCTTCTTCTCGTCCAATGCAAGTTCTTTCTCTCGTAGGCTGATTTCCCTCTCTCTCAGCTTTAAGCTCAGTAGATTTTTGCTCCCGTCTGTCCTCCAAAACCTGCTCTAAATCAATTTTTGTCTTCTTCTTCTGGGGCACATCCTCTTGCCTGTTTCTTTTGTCTTTCAAGGCCAGCAGTGCATCTCCTCGTATCTGCTCCCCCCTCTCGCGATCTTCCTTCTCTTTTTGTTTGGCACTCAAAGAAGCCTGCTTCTGGGAATACCTTTTCGCGAACTTCTCTCTTAGGGACTCCATTAACTCTTCCTTCTCTTTGAATTCCTCCTCGGTGCCACTCTGCTTGCGTTGCTTTGTGTCAGCCTTCAGGAATGCTTCCATTAAATTTGTTGCTCTTTCTCTCAAAAAAACAGGCTGTTATCTTGCCGAATTTCTCTGGAAACTCTTCCATTAAGTTAGTCGCAATATATAGCTTCCCAGCAACTGGCTCCACGAATGAAAGGGCTCTCCACCACTGCAAGCTCCCTTAGAAGCAAAACATCATCTCTGGCTTGAAATCGTACCCGAGACTGCTTTCCTTGGGCTGACGATGGGGTATCCGTGAGATCCACCAAATTGTTGAGGGTAGTAGAGGTGGAGACAAAAGCGCTAGCACTGACAGAATCCATTATCAAACAGCTAAAGGAAAACTCGGCTAAAAAGCGAAGGAGAAGACAACAATGGACGTAGCTTGACGAATCTTGACCACAGAAACAATAACTGGGCTAAAATCACGCCTTAAATCCAAGTTGGTAGCTTCCTTAGAGTAGAAAAACGGCTCCATCTCAATCTTCACTTTACCGTGCTAACTCGACGTTATTAGCACCCCTATAGCGTTCGAAACCTTATCAAAACCGCTAAATTTTTAAACCCGCAACGTTATTAGCCAATAGCGTAACGTTTAACGCTATGCTAAAGCTCTCTATTATAGTACAATGTGTCCATGATACCACTATTCTTGTACACCGTGGGCTCATGTTCATGGTTTTTAGAAACCCCCTTATTTTTCTTCTGGCTACGCCCCTGATGCTATACATCCTGATCCATACCATACATCCGGATCTATACTATACATCCGGATCTATACTATACATCCTGATCAATACTATACATCCGGATCTATACTATACATCCTGATCTATACTATACATCCTGATCTATGCATCCAGATCTATACAGTAACTATACATCCCGATCTATACTATACATCCAGATCTATACTATACATCCTGATCCATACCATACATCCTGATCTATACTATACATCCGGATCTATACTATACATCCAGATCTATACTATACATCCTGATCCATACCATACATCCGGATCTATACTATACATCCGGATCTATACTATACATCCTGATCCATACCATACATCCTGATCTATACTATACATCTGGATATATACTATACATCCTGATCTATACTATACATCCGGATCTATATTATACATCCGGATCTATACGTCAGAATCTATACATCTGTACCTATGTATGTAACATACATTTGGAAGACTATTGAGCAATGCACATGTAGTAATATCTTGTTGTCATGTGATATCATGTGATAGTGTATAACGGTAGGGCTACTTGAAAATTAGTGAGGAAGTGATATAAGGGTAACTTCTTGAGCAAGAGAGTCACTATGACAAAAGTTACAGTACATAGTGAGCACATGTTCCTAGACATTGATCCTAGACAACCTCATTGCAGGAGCGTATCAATATTTCCTTCATCCTACAATTCGCGAAAAAGATCAAAGACAACCAGTACAGAACATGCACATCTCTCCATAATCTTTCTATTCGCTAATTGTGGGTAGACCTATATACTGACAGTTATGTCCAAGGTTATACACAAGAAACACACCTCTTTAGGCACAAAACGCTGGACATAAAATGAATGGAGCAACGTACGAAGATTCATTTTTCGATTCTGGGGGTTTGGTCCTTTAAGAACAATCTGTGAAAGTTTCAATACTAAAATCAAAAATTTTTCCGACCGGAATTTCGATTGAAATATTCTTGTGGAGTCATCTTCCTTCTTCGTCGAATATCACATGCAGTCACGTGGTTTGATTACGTCATACAAAACTAGCCTTTGCGTATGTACCAGCAGATAAGTCGCCGAGTTGGTTCTTTCGACGAACGAAATTGTCTCTGAAGTAGATTAACGAAATTAGCAATGAAAGAGGCCTTTGGAAAGGTTATCGTCTGATTTAACTTTTGTTTCGAGGCGTTTAGTCGGCGATTTCATGTGACCCTTGCGTGAAATTCCTTCTAATGTAAACAAAGTAATTGTTATGTAAACAATCGTGTTGTACGTAAACAATCCTCCCTGTTTTTGGACATAACATACCTGCGAACGTCATCAAACACTTAAGAAAAGATGGCGGATTGAAGATGCATTTCATTGATTTGAATGTGTTAGTGTGTTTTTGAACGTTTATCCTTGGGGATGCCTCAGTGTTGTCGGTGCAACGGCAGATCTACTTGTTTTAATTGTGTTTGCAGGAAAGCGGGTAAAAAATGCACTGATTGTCTCCCTTGTAAAAGGAATCGTTGTCAAAACAGCTGCAAACGCATCCAGGAAGATTTCAATTCTCCCACGGAAAATTTGCCTTCGATAACTGCTACTACATCATCCTTAGCTAATGATCAAGGTCAGTTGTCAGATTTGTCCACTCTACCAGCTACAGATTCAAACCTTCTACCAGTACCTGTACCAGTACCATCTGAGTTGCCCGCATCTATTGATTCAAGTCCTTCACCAGTTTTATCTACTGATTCGCGTCCTTCAACAGTTTTATTAAACGATTCAAGTCCTTCAACAGTTTTAGCTATCGATTCAAATCCTTCAACAGTTTTATCTACCGACTCAAATCCTTCGTCAGTTTTATCTATCGATTCAAGTCCTTCAACGGTTTTATCTACGGTCTCAAATCCTCCAACAGTTTTATCTACCGATTCAAGTCCTTCAACAGTTTTAGTTATCGATTCAAATCCTCCTGTTTTATCAGAATTAGCGATTACCAATGATCAGTCTTTACACTCTGAAATATTACCAGATAAGTCAAGTTCACCTAGCATGCAGAATGTTGCAAGTCTACCAGATTTTAATCAAACATCTGAAAACAGCAACATTGTTTGGAATGAAGCTTTAGAGCAAGATATAAGCACAGCATTATCATCTGCATATATGGAGATTGTTCACTGGAAACCAAATCTTTTTATGGTCCCTTCTGGAATACAGGGGAAAGCATTTGTGAATGAGCTTGCTAGAATGTTCAATGCTTTTACTAATGAATCAGCATTAGAATCTATTGCAATCACTGCTGCAATGTCCATGCCAGCTTTATTGCTGCAAAAGCCACATGTGAAATCAAAAACAAAGGATCACATTTGTTGTCTCCGACGTCGGCTTGAACTCTGGAAACACGGACAGATCACTGACCTCCTCAATGAGAGCCGTACAATTCAAGCTCGATTACAATCTAAAGTGAATAGGAAATATTCTGATGTTTCAGTGCCCCGCCTTTTTGCAAAGAATATGATGAATGGGAAAGTGAAGACAGCACTGAAAATGTTATCTAGCCAGATCAAAGCCGGTGTTCTCAATCTTGAGGATACAATTCAACAACAGCAACACACAACTACTGTCCGTCAAGTTCTTAAAGAGAAACATCCAAAGCCTAGTGAAATTTGTGTAGATGCAATTGTACCTCCAACGGAAAGTAACACTGCACTTCACATCATTTTTGAGAGCATCAATGCAGATGAGATACGAAAATCAGCTCTTAAAACTGAAGGATCTGCAGGACCTTCTGGTGCTGATGCAATGTGCTGGAGAAGATGGTGCACAGCATTTGGTGATAGCTCCAATGATCTTTGTCAAGCCTTGTCAAATGTTGCAAAACGTCTTTGTACCACATATGTCAATCCAAAGTTCATTACTGCCTACACAGCTTGCCGACTCATTCCTTTGGACAAGAACCCCGGTGTCAGACCCATTGGGGTTGGAGAAGTTGTCAGAAGAATTATTGGGAAGACTATCATGATGATTACCAAAAGTGATCTCCAAGAGTCTGTAGGCCAATCTCAGCTTTGTGCAGGATTTGAAGCAGGCTGCGAAACAGCCTTTCACACTATGTCACATATCTTCTCATTACCTGAGACAGAAGCTGCACTTTTTGTTGATGCTTCCAACGCCTTTAACTCACTAAACCGCCGTATGACTCTCTTGAATGCTCAATCAATATGCCCAATTTTAGCTCCTGTTTTGATCAATACCTACCGTGAATCATCTTACTTATTTGTTGATGGTGAATACATTTTTTCAGAAGAAGGTACCACTCAAGGTGACCCTTTAGCAATGGCAATGTATGCCATAGGCATACAACCCCTGGTTCAGAAACTCGAGGCCTGTTCACCCCAAGTCTGGTATGCAGATGATTCAGCTGCAGGCTCATCCGTTGAGCAACTTAGACAATGGTGGGATGTGCTGCAGGAAGAAGGACCGAAGTATGGCTATTGCACCAACAGTCGCAAAACGAAGCTTCTCATCAAAGAGAACAACACTGAAACAGCTTCAAGATTTTTCAATGACACTGGGATTACGATTGTGACTGATGGAGTGACATATCTAGGAGGAGCTATTGGAAAGAAATCATTCATTGAAGATAATGCTCGTACAACAATTGAGGGATGGATGGAAGAGCTTTGTGAACTTGTAGCTATAGCTGAAACAGAACCACACTCTGCTTATGCTGCTTACACCCATGGAGTACAATCAAAATTCAACTACTTTTTTCGCATCACTGACTGGGACAGTTTGAATTTATCACATCTACTCATACCTATAGAAGAAATATTGAGCTCCAAGCTGATTCCGGTGTTATCTGGTCACCTTCAACCTGGCAAGAGTATTCGAGAATTGCTATCCCTTCCTGTTCGCCTTGGCGGTCTTGGGATCCCCAACCCAATTTCCATTTCAGGGGATGCATTCAAGGCTTCACAACTCATCACAGCCCCACTATTGCAGAGTGTCTTAAATGGCACATCAGCCACAACTGCACAGGCAGCTCAGAAAAGAGCAAAGAATGACCTGAGTAAGGATAAACACAAGCAACAAGACGAGCAAGCAAAATTGCTGAAGCAGGATTTAACTCCAACACTGAAACGCTGTGTCGACCTTGCTCAGGAAAAAGGGGCATCTACTTGGCTATCAGCTCTACCCTTGACATCCCATGGTTTTGCATTGCACAAGTCTGCTTTTAAGGATGCACTTGCACTTAGATATGGCTGGCCACTGCAGAACACTCCGTCTCATTGTGCATGTGGCAAGGCCTTCAGTGTGGACCATGCTCTATCCTGTTCCACAGGTGGCTTTCCTACAATACGACACAATGAAGTCAGAGACCTCACTGCACGCTTACTCTCGGAAGTGTGTCATAATGTCACAACTGAGCCACACCTACAACCGCTAACTGGTGAGAGCATGCGCCATCGATCTGCCATCACGACAGACAATGCAAGACTTGATGTTTCCATGTGCGGGTTTTGGGGAGGGAGATTTGAGAAGGCATTTATAGATGTAAGGGTATTTAACCCTAGCGCCGCATCAAATCGTTCTTCCTCTCTAACTGCCACATACAAGCGACATGAGCAAGACAAGAAGCGAGATTACGAGCAGCGCATTCTTGAGGTGGAACACGCAAGTTTTACCCCTCTCGTGATGTCTTGCACTGGTGGTATGGGTTCCACTGCCACAACATTCTACAAGAGGCTGGCTGCCATGATTAGTGAGAAAAGAGACACCCCTTACTCTCAAGTAGTCCATCTCATCCGGGCTAAGCTCAGTTTTGCCCTTCTGAGATCTTCTATCATGTGCATCAGAGGTGCTCGATCAAAGCGTCAATGTTACATCTCAGAAGCTGGGCACAACCTTGATCTTCAGTTATCTGAGGGACACTTTACCATTTAGATGCATGCTTCAAACTTTAATTTACATAGTATTTGTATTAGTTATTTTGTGCTAGTTTATTATCTGTATGAGGCAGTGCGCATGTGTGCCTATATATATATAACAATTTTTAGAATCTGTAACGTCATCAAACACAGATTCGATATTCGTAATATGCCCAAATATCAGCTCAAATCACTGATAAATGCGTGACTAATAACTTAAAGGCAGAAAAATAACATTTTATCACTATGCAAACTGGGAAGCTCTATCATAACAAATTTGGACATGTCTCACATGCATACTTCGTTGTATTTCCAAGGAAAAGGACAATCTCTGCGCACATGTCTCAATTTGTATATCATAACTCACCTATAGTTTCACTTATGGCCCTGAAACTTGGCTGTTGGCATCCTTTGTATGCCAACAGCCCGAGTACCTGTGTCTTGGCTGCCAATAATAAAATCGACCCTATCATACCCTCAGCCCTCAAGTGTAAACCAGTACTTACAACTACTTACCTAACCTGTACAGGGACAGTGGTACCAGTGTGGCTGGTCCGGTATGGTCTGAACCACTTTTTAGCTTACTTGTGTCCTTTTTAAGTTTGTCTAAATCTCCAGAGAAATTGCACCTTAACTTTATAATAGTCTCACTGTACACCCAAGACGTCCTGTTGACACCCGCGTCGACGTATTAATTCCACCATTTTTACCACATGTGTGATAGTGCCTGAAAATGTCCATTCATGGAGTTTTAACAGGCTAGCTAGGGTGCCACAGTATGGGCCCTTCAATGCCCTAAAAGGGCTCTCAGAGAATAGTCATAAGACAAAGGTGTAGTATTCTCTGCAGAGCCAGGATAGTCTTACTTATTTCCATAAGCGAGAATTTAGAAAATCCAACCTTGTTCTCCCTTTCACCATACTCGGTTACAATCAGGCCGTGGCTTCCGTACAATGCAATCACACCTTGACAATGTGTGTGTTCAACGATGACTCAAGAGAGATTAAGAAGTCATCGCTAAATTACCTAACGTATAACAAGTGAATTTGTTAGCCAAAGCCCACATGCGGGCCAGCTGCAGTTTTTTGGCGAATTTTGAGGACAACTGTGTATTGACAATGTGTGATTCATTATTACATTGCTTGCATACTGTAAGTGTACTTTATACATCACATGGTGGATATGTACATCACATGGTGGATATGAGTGATCGCATGTGTGACATGTCCATTTGCACTTCAATGGCTTCCCAAAGTAGGCGAGTACTGTTTGCAAATCCCTTCATTTCTTTGCAATATATTGTACAGAATGGCCAAGAAATGGTTTAGCATGAGGGAGTACGAACATATCTAAGGTACACATGTAGCTCCTTTTCGTCCACATTTCCTTCTCGATCGTTTCATATTCGGCAATTTACCAGGTAGGTGAGTTAAGCAGTTTTTGGACGCGAGTAAATCAGAAAGTGGGCCTACGGACACAGGACAATGACTGAATGGTTCCTAATAAAAATATCTAACTTTCTACCGATGGGGGTTTTGGGGTAATTGAATAGTTTTTGAGATATTCTGCAAATACTTTCAGGATGATAAAGGATTTGTCAATAACACTACTCTAAAAACGAGTACATCTAAACCCCCATCGGTGAAAAGTTGAAGCTTTCAATACTGATCACAATGAAACACTGGGAAGGTTCTTACATTGCTCTTCTGATTTACTTGGTGGCATGGCATTATGCAAGAAAGATCTCTTTCGCAAGGGGCTTGTTTCCACATGATAGTCATGTGATATGTGATGTGACGTCATCAAAGTCTTCGTACCATTTGAAAGTGATGGCCATTTCGAAGTTTAGATAGCATGCTAAGGTTTGATACGTCACAAGCGAGAACTATATCGAATTAAGGCAGGCCATTATTCAAAGAATTCGAAGGCAGTTTACCGAAAAAAGTCAGCAATTGAGAAAATTTAAAGCGAATGAGTCATTCGGTGCTGATCGCCGATATCGAAGAAAAATGTGCTAAATCATAGTTAACAACCTTACATCTGCATAGCAAAGGCTATTTTACTAGCCTAAATACCGTAGAGTACAATGAACCGACTTTATGCAGCCTTCCAAAAAGCCTTGAACGTACCTTTGGTTGTACCTGATAATCAATCGAATTTAGTAAGTGCTGCAGTCGGCGATCATGTCTAACAAGCTTAGGTAGTACTTATCCTCGGATTAAGGCTTACAAAGCACTAAATATACAATGAACTGCCACGCAGCACAATTGACTTGGCTTGCTCCTAAGCAAAAATGTCACAGAATATCATGCAAATGTCACATGATTTGAAGTCATCCAAGTCAAAAATTCCAGTCAATTAGCATGCAGTGTATGAGATTTTGGACATGTCCCACATGCGATTGCATCAAAGGAAATTTTGATAGACTATATATAGCCTGACCACCTTTAAAGAGCCAGTTCCACCTCTGATGTATGTAATTAACTATAATTTGGAGGTATCAATCCACGTGTATGGTATTCGGATGGATATGTTTAGTTTCTGTATTTATTTGTAGTGGTCACGCAAGAAGGGCTTGTCTGCATATTGAGGAAAACTATATGTGACATGCGCAGCGAAAAGGTCCCCAAACCGATTTTGTTTTAATCGCGTTTTGTTACTATATTAAGCTACAATGATGCATCAGTCATGTGCAGGTATGTTATTGCAGAATATGGCCAAGACATGGGCGCTTTGTTGGCTTCATGGTATGAATTTCATTATCACTTAATTGCATGGGTTAGTCATGTGCTGTTACGTGAATCAGCTACGCGGCAAGCAAGTAAAAGCTTCAGACCCTAGCCAACTTACACAGCACGTTTCACTCTCGTAATTCTAAGCATTGGTTTGGATATTACCACTTTCTTTGGAAGGTTTGCAAAGAATGAATGCCAATTTGAGTACTAACTATATCTTGGAAGGGCCGGTAGGATCCGATGATGAGAGAAGTTCACAATCTTTTAACTCCTTTGTTTAGAACAACAGGGCTATATAATGTAAGAACGTATCATGCTGGAAGTTTAGTGGACTAGTATAAGAAGATCGATCGTGGATACTAGCGATTCAATCGACTTTCTTGGCATTTGTTGCTCAGTTACAACACAAGCTACAAGCAACCTTCCAAAGACGAAGAAGGAAAAGATACAAATAACGAAGTGTGCTGGGTGTAGTTAATGAGGTTTGACAAACTAGAGTTTTTACCTCATAAACCGAAGATTATAAAGGGCTTGTGCTAATTGTATTGAAACTTCTGTTAACTTCCGTCTTGTGACATCATGTGACTTTGGCCTTGAGAGAAGCCTTCTTTGCCGGGCAAATTTCTTCGTCAAAGCCGGAGATCTAGATGGTTGTCCATAACTTCAAAAATTAACGGATGATTTCTAAAAGGTAAAGCTAAATTTTCACCGCGTATACTTTTAATTGCTTGTTCCATTCAGGTTATGTCTCGCTATTTCTTGTCTTGGTCTGGCTTGAAAACCACAAAATGCTGCACATAACACCGAAGGAATAAAATTTAAAAAGTATACGCGGTGAAAATTTTGATATTGACGCTTAGATTATTTTAAACCTACTTTAATAAGTTTTAAAGCCACCATCTAGATCTCTGGCTTTTCAACTGAAACCATTTTCGGTCTCGCGGCAAACGTCTAATTGTGGAACTACGGAATACAATTCACAAAGAAAAGAGGTATTGTTACAAAGTAGAAATGTTAGAAAGATTATACATGACATTTTGTGTGCTTTTTACCAAGTGTCTATGAAGAAAATAGGGGTGCAATTAAGATCAAAGTAGCGGTGGCCATTTTGACGTTGCCATAAAATCTGCCATAACATACCTACGTGTGAGCAAGTTTGGCTTCCGTTCCTATAGGAATGCATGTGGGACATGTCCCCGCTAATTCGGAGGTGTGAAAATTTTGGTCTAAGACTTTTTTACAGCTTATGTTCTCAACTTGTAGTCGATACAGAGCGTCAAATGAGGGATTAAGATGTAGGTACAGAGATGTTTGAACGATTACCTTTTTGGAAAGCTTGCTTTAGTCACGAAAAATCAAGCTACTAAGGTTTTTCTTACCCCTACAAAAAGCGTAACGCCTTGGGTGCTACATTGTGGAATGCTTCCAAAACTATTTTTTCACATAAATCGCTATAACAAAACATTTACAAACTTTTCCATGTGGGCGAGTTAACCATTCCTTTCCAAAGCCGAGATCTGATCAATTGGTCCTCAAAAGCCAACATTCAAGGCTGACTTGGGACAGGAAAAAGCTCTCTTTCACCCACATGCAATAGTTGCATATTTCAAATGGCTCGAAGTTGGCACCAAGAAACTGTCTCCAGCTTGTTCCCTCATGTAGCATCCAGCCTAAAAATTTGATTCCGAAGAACATGGAGTTATGTCACAAGCCAGCATGTGACAGAGCAAACCGTGACAACAGAAAACATCACTAAATGCGGATTCGGCATTCGTATACGCCCAAATATTAGTCCAAATCACGAGATAACTGTGTGACTAATAACTTGTAGGCACCAAAAAATTAAATTTTATCGCTATACAAACTGGGAAACACTATCATAACAGATCCTGTACATGTCTCACATGCAAAACGTCAAACTGGCCAAGTTTATAACCGTATAGCGCAGAATTAGCCATTGTTTGGGAAGGCTTCGCAAAGTTTATTTATTTTCTTTCTTTGGTATACTATCCGTGGACGCGACATTGTATATGATTTCACAATGATTTATAACGTGTATGGGGAATTACAATGGCAGGCTAGCAAGATAATGATATTCATAACGTTGTGACTGTGACGTGTTCTCCATATTCAACATTATAGAATGGCCGCACTCACCAAGAGAAAATTTAAAGTCTTCAAAACTAACAAACTACTGGGCTGATGGAACTGAAAATCGCCAGAGATGTTCTTCCAATAGTATAAAATGAATATCTGCAATAGACTGTTTTGCCGAAATTTTAATTTCTTCATGGTTTCGCCTTCTCCGCATTGTTTACTGTAAACAGTTTAGTTACCTTTTTGCTCCGCACATCACATATTACTATAAGAATTAAGCAACCTTGTAACTCCTCCCCTCACCCTTCCAACTCCTTCCCTCACCCCTTCCAACTCCTCCCCTCACCCCTTCCAACTCCTCCCCTCACCCCTTCCAACTCCTCCCCTCACCCCTTCCAACTCCTCCTCTCACCCCTCCCAACTCCTCCCCTCACCCCTTACAACTCCTCCCCTCACCCCTTACAACTCCTTCCCTCACCCCTTACAACTCCTCCTCTCACCCCTTCAAACTCCTCCCCTCACCCCTTCCAACCCCTCCTCTCACCCCTTCTAACTCCTCCCCTGACCCCTTCCAACTCCTCCTCTCACCCCTTCCAACTCCTCCCCTGACCCCTTACAACTCCTTCCCTCACCCCTTCCAACTCCTCCCCTCACCCCTCCCAACGTTTCCACTGACCCTTTCCAATTCTTCCCCTCACCCCTTCCAACTCAACTCCTCACCCCTTACAACTCCTCCACTCACCCCTTCCAACTCCTCCCCTCACCCCTTCGCAGGTATGACATGTGCACTGCAAGGTATTTGAGGGGCATTTTGTGGTTTAGGTGGAATTTAATACAATTCTAACACCGAATACAGAGATAGTGCACACAAGTCATGTGTTCCTCTGAATCTACGAATATAGTCCAAGTGAATTTGTGGTAATTTCGACGGAATAGACGGATAAGAGAGGTTTACTGATCGTTAGAAGCTGAAAGCAGCTACAAAAGGAGAACGGAACGCGATCTACTACACTCGGCTGAATCTTCTTCGAGGCTCCCGTAATGCTGATGTCATATTTGTCACATGAAAACCTTGTGACAATGGCCGAGGAGACAGTGTTCACCAAAGGTTGAATTTCTTTCGGAAAGGCAGTCATGTGAACGAGTGTGTAGCGAAGCCTTGGTTTGGAATGGGGTTCATCAATAAAAAAGGTAAATTCTCACCGTTAGAGAATTTTGGTCAAGTCCTCTATTCCCGACATGTGCACGGTTTTGTGGTTAAATTTTGGACGAAAACAACATTTTGGTGCACATCTTGCAAACGAAGAGGATTAGGAAAATTTTCTAACGGTGAAAATTTAGATATTTTGGTTAGAAGTCTTTCAACTTCGTATGGCTCCCTTAATCGAGCATTTACATGACCGCCTTTTCCACTGAAACTTTTTTTGTAGGTCCGAATCAACTATTGTTTTTTTAGCTTTACAAACACAACAAATATAATTGTACCAAGAAATGTAACATTTAATAGTTGTAATGATGTCTGATATCGTTCTCAGGACTGGTAATGTAATAGAACGGAAGAAAAAAGGGGGGGTGATTTCAGCCAATTTTTGGGACGCCATTTTGTTTACACCTCACATGTGCACATGTTACACCTGCGTTCCAACTCCTCCCCTGACCCCTTACAACTCCTCCCCTCACCCCTTACAACTCCTCCCCTCACCCCTCCCAACTCCTCCCCTCACCCCTTCCAACTCCTCCCCTCACCCCTTCCAACTCCTCCTCTCACCCCTTCCAACTCCTCCTCTCACCCCTTCCAACTCCTCTCACCCTTCCAATTCCTTCCCTCACCCCTTCCAACTCCTCCCCTGACCCCTTCCAACTCCTTCCCTCACCCCTTCCAACTCCTCCTCTCACCCCTTCCGACTCCTCCCCTGACTCCTTCCAACTCCTTCCCTCACCCCTTCCAACTCCTTCCCTCACCCCTTCCAACTCCTTCCCTGACCCCTTCTAACGCATGTGGGACATGTCCAAAATCTCCCTAATGTGCTAACAAGCTGGAATTTTAGCGAAATCGTTACTAAGATGACTTCGTATCATGTGACATACGCGTGACATACTATGCCGTTTTTGTTTAGGAGCAAGCTAGATCGATAGCGATGCATGGCAACTCATTGAGCGTTTGGTGCTTTTTAAGCCTTTATCCAAGGAGAAGCAGTGTCTAGAACGTGTAGCTGCATAAGGACGATCGCGGACTGCAGGAGTTTCAAAATCGGGTGTCATATTACAGTCAGTGGTAAGTTCAACTGAGGCGTTAAGAATGCTGCAGAAAGTTATCCATTATATTCTAAGATGTTTAGGTTAGTAAAATAGACTCTAATATTTAGATTAACCCTAAACAACGACTACTGTACGCACCTTGTTCTTCGAGATTGCCGTTCGGCCCGGTGCCGAATGACTCAATCGCTTAAAATTTTCCTCATTTGCCGACTTTAGACTTTCTTCAGTCATCCACCTTCTTCAAATAATGGCCTATTTCCTCTGAATCATTCTCGCTTACAACGCATCAGTCCTTGTCATGTTCTCCAAACTTTACAATAGTCGTCACTTTCAAACGGTATCAAGAGTTCGATGACGTCACAGCCCTCATCACATGACTATCATGTAAAAATAGACCCTTGCGAAAGAGATTTTTTGTAAAATGCCATGTCGCCAAGTAAATCAGCGGAGCCACGTAAGAACCTTCTGAGTGTTTCATTGTGATCAGTATTGACTGCTTCAACTTTTCACCGATGGGGGTTTTGATCTACTCATTTTCAGAGAAGTTATTGGCAAATATTTTATCACGCTGTGAGTATTTGCTGAATATCTTTAAAACTATGTCAGAAAACAAAACCCGCATCAGTAGAAAGTTAGATATTGTCATTAGAAACAATCTAGTCTTTATCCTGTGTCTGTAGGCCCATGTTTTGATTTACTCGCGTCAAATAACTGCCTAACTCGACTACCTGGTAAATCGTCGATTAGTTGAATGATGGAGAAAGAAACTCGGATGAAAAATAGCTCAATGTGTACCTTAGATATGTTTGTACTGCTTTACAACCACTGATTGGCCATTCTACAACATATTGTAAAGAAATGAAGCAGTTTGTAAACAGTAAATTTGCCGACTTTGGGAAGCCATTAAAGTGCTAATGGACATGTCCCACATGCGAACTCCTCCCCTGACCAACTCCTTCCCTCACCCCTTCCAACTCTTCCTCTTACCCTTTCCAACTCCTCCCTTCACCCCTTCCAACTCCTTCCCTCACCCCTTCCAACTCCTCCCCTGACCCCTTCCAACTCCTCCTCTCACCCCTTCCAACTCCTCCCCTGACCCCTTCCAACTCCTTCCCTCACCCCTTCCAACTCCTACCCTCACCCCTTACAACTCCTCCCCTCACCCCTTCCAACTTCTTTACTGACCCCCTGCAACTCCCCCGCCCCTTAAATATTCCTAGACCCACCCCTATACTGTTTGTGCAGTGCTGTATGGACAAGGGTGACTTTGGATTGTCATGTCATGTGTCAAAGACAGGTATGCATATCTCACTATCCATCACATGTAGTCTGCATCACTAGATTTTTGCTGCACTGCTTGTGAGCTTTGTTATGTCAGACTCTGCACTTTTAACAACCTTGTTGTTGTTTCTATTACAGCACTGGGCCAAGGTATTCTTTACAGAGGAATTCCAGTCCAAGCTAATGGAAGGTCAGCATACAATGAGTCATTTGCCCTCTACCCACATGTGTGCATGTCTTGAAAGCATCCTTCTTCAACCTGTACAGCTGCAATTGACAAAGGTGGTTCTGTGGAAGTGGAGATTGTCAAAGTAGTGACTCTTGGACCACCAGAAGCTGGCAAGACGCAACTAATGAAAGCATTGACCGGACAGTTTGAGAACTCAACACAAAGTACTCCAGTTTCCACTAAAGCCGATGTAGTTATGGAGTGCTTTGTGGAAGGAGAATCCAAGTTTGCTTGGAAACAATTCGATTCATCCGAATTGCAATCCTCTCTGTGTGCCACAGTAGAGAAGGATATGTACGACACTTCTCACAGTCAATTTCATACAGCACAGAAGGACACAAGCCTTATGAAAGAACAAGTACCGCTTCCTGTAGCCAGGGAAGAATGCCTCAATACTGAACCTGTGCTAGAACCAGAGCAAGCATCAGTTGAGGGAGAGGTAGTGCACATCAAAGAAGACACTACTTCACCTACCACACGTCATGCAGACCTTCCAACTGAAAGTGAATTTTCCACTTTAACAGAAAGGGTTGTTCGCAGATATCCCCGAGAATTTGGGGATAATTACCTAAAAAAGGTTAAGCTGATCCACATGATTGACAGTGGTGGACAGCCAGCCTTCCTTGATTTCCACCCTCTAGTTGCCACCAGCAGAGCCCTCTACCTAGTGGTGTACAACTCACAGGAAGGTTTGCTTGCTCGCCCTGCACTCACATACCGCAAACCCACTGAGTTTCCCACCAAATCCCTTCCGAATCCATCTCAGACCAATTTGGACATGATCAAGAGGTCCTTGTACTCTCTTCACCACTGCAAGGATAAATTGTTGAAAATGGAAGGTACAATGCGGGACCGCCTCGGTAAATATGTCACCATTGATCCTTCTGATGTGCTCCCAATCATTGTAGTGGGATCTCGAAAGGCCCAGCAGTGTCAAGAGGATCCTTCAGATCTGTTGAAGTCACACTGCTGTAGCATCCCAATTTGGGACGACACCCAACCGAATGTAGTTCTTGTGGATAGCCTCACTCCTTCTTGCAGTGGTGTCGAGGAGCTGCACGAAACGATTTCAAAAACCGAATCGAAGTTTAAGATCCGTTTTCCCCTTTTGTGGTTCCACTGTCAGTTGATGTTCTGGTCAACTGACAATCCCTCCCTCTCTGTGCTGACGTACCACGATCTTCAAATGCTGTGTATGAAGCACAAGTTTGTCTCTTCAGGTGAGGAGTTCCTTGCACTGATAACCACCTTCCACATGCTCGGTCTATTTGTCTGTTCTGGCATTGACAGCATAAGAGAGGATTCAAATGATATTGACACCCTCTACAACTCTCCCATCTTCACCAAACCTGATGTTCTCTATCAGCAAATATCAAAAATTCTTGAAATTCCATTCCATGACCTAGAAAGTCCTAAGTGTAATCTTACGCCTGCCCAGCGAAAGTCATTCAAAGTTATCCAAAGAGAGGGAATCATCTCAACCGCCTCCCTCCATCTGCTGGGAGTCCCAGACACTCTGGGATCATTCACTGGATTCCACTCATACTTGCTACAGTCGCTGGTGAAGTGGGGATTGGCTGCTCAAGTATCACAAGACTTAGGATTGGCTGCCCAAGTATCACAAGACCCACTTCAGCTCTTCATTCCATCTGTCCTGCCCACACGTGCTGATGCCCACTGCGCTCTAAGTGAGAGCCCTATTCCACAGCTGGCTCTGGCCATCCTTGCTGAAGGATCAGATGCTTATTACCATCTTCCCCAGGGCCTCTTCCCTCACTTCATAGTTAGCCTCATGAACCACCATGATGGTGGCTATGAATTGAGGAAGAGCAAAGGAAATGCCCAAGCTCGCTGTCGAGATGTTATCACGCTTACCAAAGACAATCATCAGGAAACAGAATTCCCCTACACCATTTGTGCTGTGGACAACATCGACCACATCTCTGTCCACATCATTCCAGTTCTGGAGGATGAGTCCAGCTCCCTGTGGTCTTCAGAAGATGTTGCAATCATCATTGAAGACATGAAGCAGTCCATGGAAGAGGCTTATTCCAGGCTGTACCAGAGGTCCACTCAGCCCCAAGTGATCCTCTGTTGCCCATGCTCACTTTGCCCTCTTGCTCAACAGAAGAAGCATCTTGCTCGAGTGGACTGTGAGCGGCTCATCCTTCGCTGTTTGTCACTGGAATGTGATAGGGAGTACGGCAAGAAGTGTTCTGGCACAATGGAAGATTTTCTGAAGGAGATGAAAAGTAAGGGATTGAATGTCCAGGATCTCTACCCTAAGTTGTCACACCTTTCCATGTACATAGTCCATACCATCACGTGTCTCAGCAGCTTTGTAGCTTACATTGTAAGTGTAGACGATGAGTGTACACAGAGGTACATTCACTGCAAAGAGTCCATGCAATACATGTATTCCCTCAAATACACAACATTCTATCCACCAACACTTTATATATTACAGTGCATGCATTTGCAGATTACCATCACCATACTTGTCTCTTACAGGGGCACAGAGGAAAACAGGACCTGTCAAGCTTCCTAGTTCTCCCCCAAAACAAGATTCATGGTCAGTTGTAGCTCCAATCCTGTGAATAGTTCTTCCTTTACAAAGTAAAGTTGAATTCATTTGACAATTGGTAGCTATAGTGATGTTTCTACTCCTGTAACAGGCACCATTGTAGATCTTACTTCCAATGACTTCCTTTGTGAACTATGATATGGCAACTCACCATGCCTAGGTTCTGCATTGTCCATAGCATATTGAATTGACAAGACTGTACGTACTGTCCTGGTATCTATTAGTTTACTGTATATGTACAGTACAGACCCTTCACTGTTCCAAGTATAGACCCTTCCCTGTTCCAAGTACAGACCCTTCACTGTTCCAAGTACAGACCCTTCACTGTTCCAAGTATAGACCCTTCACTGTTCCAAGTATAGACCCTTCACTGTTCCAAGTACAGTCCCTTCACTGTTCCGAGTATATAGACCCTTCACTGTTCCAAGTACAGACCCTTCACTGTTTCAAGTATAGACCCTTCACTGTTCCAAGTATAGGCCCTTTACTGTTCCAAGTATAGACCCTTCACTGTTCCAAGAACACTCTTACAGCTGCTTCACTATCCTATTGCAGTAGCATTATCATACATTGTCAGGAACACCTTCCATTTAGCAACATACTATTCCATCATACAAAGAATCAGCCTAGGATACACAAATCTGTGAACCCCAAGAGATGGCAGCTGTACCAGCTGCAAGTCCAATATATAAATGGTTTACTGTAACATTGTTATTTGTTTTGAAGTGAGAAAATAAACTAAGCTAAGCCTTGTCCTTGATCTCGGTTTCGCAATTTGTAAAACTATATATATATATATGGCTGATTCTTTTTATATTGGAAAGGTATGTTGCTAAACAGAAGGTGTTACAGGATGAATGACTTGGTCACATCTAGCTGGTACTGCCTAGCCCTTCACATTACACTGAAGAAACTCATGTGTCCTGTTAACATTCTCTATAACACACTGCATGGTGACTGGTAGTGAAGTTGTCATTTGGTGCAAGATTTGATGCTACCTTGGATACATTGTAATCAGCTTCTATTGTATACCTGTAGTCCCCCAAGTGAGGAAGATGATGTCCAGTCATCTCATCCCACCTCTTCAATGAGCCCTGAGCACCAGCATCCAGTGCTGAGCACCCCAAAAGGTATAGTTAACTGTACATTCACCCAAGCATAATACATGCCATTCCGTGCACTCACAAGTGACACTGTCGTTATTGTGGAAGACATTAGTGGCTGTTCAACAAGGCAGGTAGGTTGTGTGCAAACTCAGCCAGAAAGGGGGTGTTTCATGGTTTTGAAAGAGTGATATTAAAAGTGTTACATTTGTTACTTTTGCATGTGTTGGTCATGTGCAGACTGCGTGAACTTGGACTGGATAATTTGTCTTAAACTTGTTTTGTTCTTTCTAAATCTTCTAAAACCTTAACATCACCGGAACAAATAAGAAAATCGAAAGCCGAAGCGGGGAAAGTTAGGTACCATTCGTAGGAACCCTTCAAAGTAGAATGTATTGCTACATCGTGAGTGAAGTCACCTGACATTGGCATGACTTAGGTGAAAGATGTCAAAAGCTCGAGGACCAATCTTCTTTGCAAAAGGTGGTCTACTAAGCTGCGCTTTGTAGCTCTGGAACTTTGTAAGGTTCTTGACAAAGGGAAATATTAGTTTCACCGTATGGCTTTTTGATGCATTGTTCCATTCGTTTTATGTGCACGTGCTTTTATATTTGTGTCTTCTCGAAAACTATAAAAACATGCACATAACAGGAACAAAGGTGAATTTCAAGAAGCCATATGGTGAAAAGTTAGTTACCTTTCGTAGGAACCCTTCCAAGTAGAAATCGTGTCACAGGGCTGCCATTTAATACACCGCCTTTTGGAAAGAAATTGTACTCATATACAGTACTTTTGAATCTGCCGATTTATTCCCTGAATAAAATCTTTGAGAATGTTTGAGTGCAGAAATATAACATCGGAATGTGAAAGTACTGAACAGTACCTTTGTTTTGCTCACACAACGAAACAGGAAAGAAAAAAACAGGGTGTATTTATGGTAACGTTAATCGGCCGCCATTTGTTTTATGTGCAGAATGCACATAACTCACCTGCGCACTGAACTACTGACAGTGCTAACAAAGTACATCCCTCAAATGTGTAAAGATCACAGTATACAGTATAGCCTGTCCACAATCATCATTATAGCAGGGAACCACCAGTCAATGGCGGTCACATGTTGTCTGGTAAAAAGCTGGTAACACATTGTTTTACACCCTTGTCAAGGAGCCACCTGTCTACAACAGCCACTAGGTTAGGAGTTGGTGGGAATCTTCATACTGAGATATAAGCCTGTAACTGTCAATGGAGGTATCCAGTATGTCAGTGATCCATAGTAAATGTTATGTGCGTACATACTTACTGTATTTATACTAGTATTATACTATATAAATTATAGACTTTATGGAGCATTTTCATGAGGAATTCTTGAAAGAAGGCGTGGTTAATGGTCAAATGATTGCTGATAAATTGGGTGATAAGAGAGTGATTCCCAAGGCTCTCAAAAACCAGTTTGCAAAAGAAAACAACAAATACAAAGTGGCCTCAGACATCTTCAGCCATGTTATTGAACAGGGAGATTACCAGTCTCTTGAAGCCCTGTGTACCATTATGAAGAATGAGGGAGGAATGACGAAGATGAACAAATTGGGGAAGAAGATGCTCGAGTGCTTGCTAGCAAGTAAGCTGACCACTTTTGTCCTGTACATACATATAATATTATGTATGCACACATGGTTTACATGCACAGCAGACACATGTACAAGGTACAAGTACAAGGTATTTGCATGCGTGACAAAAATTATAATATGTTTGTCTAATAATATATATAAATATATGTATATATATATATATATATATATATATATATATATATATATATATATATATATATATATATATATATATATATATATGCATGCATATATACACAGTCACGAAAATACATGCATACACACACACATACACACACACGCGCGCACATATGCACACGCAAACACACACACACACAAACACATGCACAAACACACACATGCACACACAAACACACTCATGTACGCACATATGCACACTCACGTATGCACACACTCATGCATGCAAGCACACACATGCACACACACTCATGCACACTCATGTACACAAACACACACACACACACACATGCACACACACACACACACACACACACACACACACACACACACACACACACACACACACACACACACACACACACACACACACACACACACACTTGCACATACACACACACACACACACAATCAGGCCCCATGCAATGACACCAACACATACTCATGTTCAGTCCAGTCAATCACTTCCGGTGTATCAGAATAGACTGGCATCATTGTAGTAATTTCTTTTTCCTTGCAGATAAAGACAACTTTTCTGAATGATATATTTAAATGTCTGTGCGTCTATAGCATTTATATAAATTGTGGTGTAATCTATTAACATACTTTTATGTGATGTAATTGTAGCTTCACCTTTATTTCTATAATCAAGCATTATGTTACTATTAATAACTATTGTAAGAGTATTTAAGCATCTGCATGTTTGCTATCATTCAGTGTTGTGTAACTTAGTGTTGTTAGCCAGTGTGGCAGTTAATTAATAGCAATTGTACATGTCCAGCGACCAGTGTATCGCTATCACAACGCCGCTACTGAGTTATTGTACATAGTGTCAGAAGTGGGATCCCTGTAGTTCTCCGGCCCATGCAAATTCAGAATGGCTAGTTTAAGATTACGCATGTGGTGCATGTCCAATTATATAATTAGGACCAAAATGGCGCAATCTACTTAACCAAGCTTTGTATCTTTTTTTTCTGCTGATGATGAACGATTCAGCCTTTTAAGTTATTTGAGCATTAACAATATTATGTTTTCGTTAATATTTGTAAGCGTTTTAAGGTTCTTTATAATTTCGAGCAATTTACACTACCTGAGAGACAACGTATACGAAGAGAACAAAAACGCCAGTGGGCACTGGGAAAAGCTCAACGGCGAACAGCAAGCATATAAGTACCATAGTAAACTGGATTATCTAGTGATTGTATGTTGCGGGAGTGAAAAATCTCTTCCATTAGTGAGCAATTTATAAAAGACCGCAAGAACAAAACTACTGAAAGTCTGAATTTCGTTCAACCTTCGAGTTTCAGCTCCCGCAACATGGAATCGCTAGATTTTATCGAAAACTCATAAGTGAGATTTCGTCCTTTGAAAAGCTCTTTCCCACCGCCCACCGACGTTTTTGTGACATGTCCAACAAGAAGGCGCTCAAGAAGCTCAATCACGAGAATATCATGTGATAATTATGCCCCTGTGATGTTTTGTGACGCAATCTTGACGGCCAAGTTGACGAATTAGGACTGAATCACAGGTGAACCGCGTGACAAATAACAAATTCACGCAGCGAACATTCAATTTTATCACTATGCACTCCAGTGAGCCTTATCACAACAATCTGGACATGTTCCACATGCGTACAGCCTCCAGCATCTTTCAACTTTCAGCAGCCTGATGAATGGCCTAGATGGAAAAGCAGATTCGAACAGTTTCGAGCAGCATCGGGTCTATCGGGAGAAGCAGAAGAGCGACAAGTCAGTACGCTACTTTATTGCCTCGGTGAGAACGCAGAGGATGTCTTGAATTCCACCACAATATCACAAACCGACAGAAAAAAGTATGATAAAGTCCTTGAACAATTTGATACTTTCTTCAAAGTAAGGAGAAATGTAATTTTCGAGCGGGCAAGATTTAACATGCAAAAACAGCAGCCAGCCGAATCCGCCGAAGAGTACATCACAACACTCTACAGACTAGCAGAAACGTGCGAGTTTGGTGACCTCAAAGAGGAGCTTATTCGAGATCGCCTAGTAGTCGGTATTCGGGACACTGTGCTTTCACAGCAACTTCAAATGGAACCAGACCTTACCCTCGAAAAAGCAAAGAAATCAATTCGTCAGCGTGACTCGGTACGAGAGCAGCAAGGAATACTCCACAAAACAGATACACCACAGCAAAGCCTCGATGCAATGACCAAACGCAAACCACACCAAACCTCACAGTGGAAACAGGGTGGAAAACCCTCACACTATCGCACTAATAGCAACCCTCAATAAACATCCGATTCGAAGAAATGTTCACGTTGTGGAAAAGGGCCACATCCTCAAAGTACCTGCCCTGCAAAGGATGTAACTTGTCATAGGTGCCAGAAGAAAGGGCACTACAGCAGTCAATGTTTCAGCAAACGTGTTGCTGAAGTGGCAATTCAACAAGAAGGAGATCGCTATCAGCAGGAGGAAGACCTTGACACAGTTTACCTCAACATAATTGGTTCAGGAAGCCCCACATCAAAGTCGTGGAACATCCCCATTAAAGTCAACAAATATATCATATCCTTCAAGCTAGACACTGGTGCAGAGGTAACAGGGGCAAGGAGAAACGGCGGAAACAGCGGAAATGGTGGAAATGGCGGAAATGGCGGAAACAGTGAAAATGCTCTCAGAAAGCATTTGCCACATATTGTTTGACCCCACCCACATGCCCACATGTATCTACATAATACACAGTCCCACCTAATGGTCGTCATTGTAAATAGTTTATGTGAAGGTGATGTATACGCAATTGGCCAAAAGAACACTTTGTACTGTAGCAAAATGTATTGTAGGGTATATACATATTGTAAACATAAACATGTTACAGCTAATTGTATTTAATGCAAACATATGCAAATACAAGCCATGTGTGCACTTGCACACATACACACACACACACACACACACACACACACACACACACACACACACACACACACACACACACACACATGGGTTAATTCTTGGACATGGTCAGTGGCTATGCATGGGCTTTAGCTTTTCAGTAGTGTGTGTATGTGTGTGTGTGTGTATGTGTGTGTGTGCGTGTGTGTGTGTGTGTGTGTGTGTGTGTGTGTGTGTGTGTGTGTGTGTGTGTGTGTGTGTGTATGTGTGTGTACATGTGCACATGGCTTGTATTTTGCATATGTTTGCATTAAATACATATAATTTACATTAATACGTTACATGTTTACAGTTCGTATACAGGGGAACCACTGTAATCCAGACCCCTGAATTGCAGACCCCCCATTAGTGTGACTGGTGCCTAGAGTAGTATAGCCATTTGGCTGAAGGCCTGCCCAGGTTAAATAAGCTTCTGTAACAATAACCTTATTAATAACCATAATGTGGACACATGCCACTGGAACCAAATGATCTGCTATAATAAGCCCAAGTACACCTTCAACCCTTGAAATGAGGACACCTCAATAATCACAACAGTCCTTTCGGTCCCGAGGTGTCCCTGCAATATGTCTTGTTACAATACAATGTGTTCTTTTGGTCAATTATACATGTAACTTCACCCAAACTAGTTAAAGTGATGACTGGTAGGTGTGATCATAGTAGATACGTGTGGATATGTGGGTGGGGTCAAACAATTTGTGGCAAATGCTTTCTGAGAGTATTTCCACTGTTTCCGCCATTTCCGCCATTTCCGTGGTTTCCGCCATTTCTCCTTGCCCAGGTAACAACCATGACAGAACAGGCTTTCAATCAACTCAAAGGAGTCACCTTAAGGAAGCCCACCAAAACAATTTGTGGAGCAGACAGGAAGCCTCTAAAGGTTTTGGGACAAATCAATGTCACCTTATCAGCAAAAGGGCAAAGCTGTAACCAAGCTGTCTACATTGTCAGAAACCTTTCGCAAAATCTATTAGGCCTACCAGCTATCCAAAGCCTCAACCTCTTAGCACAAGTAGAAGAGGTCACGGGACAACTTGGTGATGTCCCCAATCAATTCCCAAAGCTATTCACAGGATTGGGAACCCTGCAATGAGACTTCCATATTCATCTACAACCAGATGCCACACCTTCCGCCCTTCATACCCCAAGGAATGTCCCTCTACCACTTCGCCAAACAGTGAAGAAAGAGCTAGAACGAATGGAATCAATGGGAGTAATCTCAAAGGTTGATGTACCCACACCATGGTGTGCAGGCATGGTAGTGCTTCCAAAGAAAGATGGTTCAGTCCGCATCTGCATTGATCTAAAGCCATTGAATACCGCAGTTCTCAGAGAAGTGCACCCCTTGCCGAGAGTCGATGACACCTTAGCACAGCTAACAGGAGCCAAAGTCTTCAGCAAATTAGATGCAAGCAGTGGATTCTGGCAAATACCAGTTGCTGAAGATTCTCGCCTTCTTACCACCTTCATCACCCCTTTTGGCCGCTTTAGCTTCAACAAAATGCCCTTTGGCATATCCAGTGCTCCAGAACACTTCCAAAAGAGGATGAATGCCATTCTCGATGGACTCCCTGGAGTTCTTTGTCTAATGGACGACATCATTGTGTATGGTACAGATAACAATGATCACAACACACGTCTCCATGCCACTCTTCAGCATCTCCAAACAGCTGGAGTCACCCTCAACAAAGCCAAGTGCCAATTGGGAAGGATACCATTACTTTCTTGGGTCATGTTATCAGTTCCACAGGTATCTCTGCAGACCCAACCAAAGTTGCTGCCATTGTCAACATGCCAACCCCTTCCAACATCACAGAACTCCGACGCTTTATGGGCATGGTCAACCAACTTGGGAAATTACATCAGACATTGCAGAACTCTCCAAACCCCTCCGCGAACTACTAAACAAGAAATCCACATGGTTGTGGGGACCAAGTCAAGTCTCCGCATTCCAGAAGTTAAAAACAGCCCTGACAACGCCAACAGTCCTTGCTTGGTATAACCCAGCTGCAGACACAAAACTATCTGCAGATGCTTCAGCCTATGGTTTAGGAGCAGTTCTTTTACAAAAGTCTACTGATGGAGAATGGAAACCAGTAGCATATGCCTCTAGGTCAATGACAGAGACTGAGATGAGATATGCACAGATCGAAAAAGAAGCCTTAGCCACAGCATGGGCATGTGAACGCTTCTCAGATTACATCTTGGGAAAGAATATCACTATTGAGACAGATCACAAACCCCTTGTTCAACTTCTCAGCACTAAACACTTGGACAGCATACCCCCACGAGTACTACGCTTCAGACTCCGCCTGATGAGATACAGCGACAACAATTTACATGTACCAGGGAAATTGCTTTACACTGCCGACACCCTCTCCAGAGCTCCTCAGAGCCATTCAGAAGAGGACAAGAGGAAATCTAACAACATAGAGTTCAACCTATCTGCTATCCTTCAACAACTGCCTGCCAATGCCGAGACTCTCGAGAAGTATCTCCAGGCACAGAAGGAAGACCCTATATGCATGCAGGTATCCAAGTTTTGCATCGATGGATGGCCAGAGCAGCACAATGTCAAAGGACAACTCAAGTGCTATTGGCAAGCCAGAAGAGACCTCACCCAATGTGAAGGTATATTACTTTACTGCACACGTGTTGTGGTACCAGAACGCCTGCAGCAGGAAACACTCAACAAGATTCACAAAGGCCACCAGGGCATTCATAGATGTCGTCTTCGTGTTTCTGAATCTGTATGGTGGCCAGGAGTCAACAAACAAATGGAAGAATATGTTAAGAAATGCCCAACCTGCATGAAGTTGAGCCCTCCAGTACGAGAGCCCATGCTGACCTCCCCGTTACCAGATCATCCCTGGGAGAAAGTGGGAACAGATCTATTTGAACTCAACGGACAGCACTACCTGATCATGGTGGACTGTTATTCCAGATTTCCAGAAGTCATCAAAAATGACATCCACCACATCAACATCATGCAGTGATCACCGCCATGAAGTCTATCTTTTCCCGCCATGGTATCCCACGAATTCTCATCAGTGACAACGGACCTCAGTATAGCTCAATGGAAATGCAACTCTTTGCCGAAAAGTATGGATTCAAACACATCACTAGCAGCCCATATTACCCACAGAGTAATGGGTTAGCTGAACGAACAGTGAAGACAGTGAAACAACTGCTACAGGAGACAGATGACATGTATCTAACACTACTGAGCTACCGCACAACGCCACTCCCTTGGTGTAGCCTGAGTCCATGGGAAGATGTTTGAGGACTGATCTCCCACAAGCAAAGAAACAGCTCAAACCTAACTGGACCTATCTAAAAGGATTTGCTGACATGGATAGGAAGTACAAACAGCAGCAAAAGGAAAACTATGACAAACGACACCGGGTTCGTTCAGTGTCACCACTCCCTGATGATGCCCCAGTCTGGGTAAATACCCAAGGCCAACAAGTTCCGGGACGCATCATCACAACCGCATCTACACCTAGATCTTATGTAGTCAACGTTCCCTCAGGACAAGTGAGGAGGAACCGAACTGCTCTGACAGATCGCCATGAACAAGCTACATCAGACTCCAATGCCAACAACAACCCAACCGAGCCTCGAGTCACCCGCATGCAGACCGGAGTACCTATCCGACCTCCAGATCGCCTCATGTACTGGAGAAAGGGAAATGTGGTGTAATCTATTAACATACCTTTATGTGATGTAATTGTAGCTTCAATTTTCTATAATCAAGCATGATGTTACTATTAATAACTATTGTAAGAGTATTTAAGCATCTGCATGTTTGCTATCATTCAGTGTTGTGTAACGTAGTGTTGTTAGTCAGTGTGGCAGTTAATTAATAGCAATTGTACATGTCCAGCGACCAGTGTATCGCTATCACAACGCCGCTACTGAGTTATTGTACATACATGACAACTAAAAGCTCACAACTCTTAATTACTAAAGTATAACTGATTTAGTTATGTATAGTAACGAAATCAATACAGTAACACTTACTATTGCTGGATTATTTTCTAAGATTTTGTATGTTTTAAGCTTGTTCAATTTAATACTCTTGCTTTGAAAATTCACTATGCATTGTAAAAAAGTGGAAGTTAAGGTAGCTATAAGGGTACTTTTTGCAGAGCCGTTTTCCTGTACGCTGGGCTGACTATGCAAGACTACCTCATTGCATGTGTGTGTTGTGTTTACTGCAGCTGTGTGCACGTGTGCTATGTGTATATACTGTGTGTACACTGTATGTACTATATATAGCTATAGGGGCGGTACCACTATAGTCCGGTTAGATCAGCTGCAGGTTTAAAATTTCAACCTGACCACGTGCACTTTAGATTTTATATGGAACCATGACAAACTTGAGTTACCGAAACTATAAAAATAATACAGAAATGCCAGGGCTACTTGCAATTGGTATAATTTATTTATACTGCTAATGGGTTCCCTACATGCACACACACTATATAGGATGGAAGAGCTTACAACTGTCTATAGCACCATATATACTTATAATTATAAATCTCACTTGCAAGAAATCACTTTGTCCGGCTTGCTAATAACACTAATATTCAGGCCAACGACGACGTGCATGGTCGCCATATTATTATGAGATTCTTATATATATATATGCAATATACCACATGCATATGGCCGATAGCAATGCACTTGGTCCTACTATACTAGTACTGTAGCTAGCTCCAGTCTGCAGTGTGTTCCTGACAGTGTAGACCTTATAGTGCATGGGCAATGAGTTTATTAGTGCCAGAGATTCACACATGCTTGTATTTGCCAAGTTTGTGTAGTGTTGTAGCATTACATGCAGTGCCACATGTACTGAACATTTGACAAATTGTTGAATGAAATATTTTGTACACAAATAATAAACAGGATCACTCAATTGTTTGTGGCTCCGGCCCTGCTGTAGGTGTGTACTGTGAGAGCTGTGTGTACTGTACACGTGTGCATGTGTTGTGTATACTGTACTGTGTGTGCTGCAATATCAGCATGTGTTGTGTACATTGCACTGTGAGTACTGTGTGTGTTGTGTGTGCTGCAATATCTGCATGTGTTGTGTATACTGTACTGTGAGTACTGTGTGCATGTGCTGTGTGTGCTACAATATCTGCATGTGTTGTGTACACTGTACTGTGAGTGCTGTGTGTGTGCTGTGTGTGCTGCAATATCTACATGTGTTGTGATGTGTGCTGTGTGTGCTGCAATATCTGCATGTGTTGTGTATACTGTACTCTGAGTACTGTGTGTGCTGTGCATGTGTTCTTCAATATCTGCATGTGTTGTGTATACTGTACTGTGAGTACTGTGTTTGCTGTGTGTGCTGTACATGTGTGCATGTCTTGTGTGCACTGTACTGTGAGTACTGTGTGTGCTGTGTATGTGTTCTTCATGCAATATGTGCATGTGTTGTGTATACTGTACTGTGAGTACTGTGTGTGCTGTGTGCTGTACATGTGTACATGTGTTGTGCCGGTATACTGTACTGTGAGTACTGTGTGTGCTGTGTGTGCTGCAATATCCGCATGTCCGATAACTACTGTTTGTGTTCGAGTGAATTCTCCGGCATTAATCCACAACCACTTTATACACCAAGTCCTTTATTCTAACACTGATTTTGTACAGGGATTGACTAAAAAGACTGCACATTGATTCAATTAGCTATATAGATAATCCACCAAACTCATTAATCCATTTTAATTTTTCAAAATACGTTGTGGTAGATTCGCATGTGGGACATGTCCGCGCTAATTAGGAGGTGTGAAAATCTCGGCCTTTTTTACAACCTTCATTCGCAACTTGTACGAACTTTAGAGTGTCAAACTAGGACTTTTCTAGTAGGCAGACATTTAAACTTAACGGAAATTATCATTTTGACCGTCTCATAGGAACGCTAAAGCAGCTAGGACGGTTTTCCTAACCCCTACGCAAAAACGAAATCCTCAGGGTGATAAATGTAGGAATGCTTTCTAAGACATTTTCCTGCAGAAATCGCTGTAGCAAAGTACTTGCTAACTTTTCCATGTTGGGTATTTTGTTATCCCTCTTGAAAGCCGAGATCGATGAAATTGGACCTAAAATGAGAAGACTCAAGCGCCTATAACTCAGGATGGGAGCAAAAATTTAGAATACCCAACATGGAAAAGTTGTATAGCGCAAATAACTCGCGGTTGGTACCATAAGACCGTCGCTAGCTTGTTCCCTCATTTATCACCCAGCAGAAAACTAAAATTCTGAAGAACAGCTTAGTTTGTTCACATGCCAGCATGTGACAGAGCACCTGTGACGACAAAATACGTCACTAAACGCGGATTCTGAATTTGTATACGCCCGAATAACAGTTTGAATCACGAGATAACCGCATGACTAATATTTTATAGGCGCCGAAGTATAATATTTCATCGCTATCAAAACTAAGGAGTGCTATCATAACAATATACTGGACATGTCCCACATGCGATGTGTACGTATGTGTCATGTATGGACGTATGTGTCTTGTCTGTACATATGTGTAATGTATGTACGTATGTGTCATGTCTGTACATATGTTTCATGTGTGTACGTATGTGTCATGTATGTGTGTGTGTGTGTTTGTGTTTATGTTTGTGTTTGTGTTTGTGCATGTGGGTGTGTACATGTATGTATATGTACACATATGTACATGTACATGTATGTACTCCTGGAGTACATGTATGTACTCCTGGCTAGTACACACTCCTGGTTAGTACACACTCCTCATTAGTACAAACTCCTGGTTAGTACACTCTCCTGGTTAGTACACACTCCTGGTTAGTACACACTCCTGGTTAGTGCACACTCCTGGTTACTACACACTCCTGGTTAGCACACACTCCTGGTTTTACACACACTCCTGGTTAGTACACTCTCCTGGTTACTACACACTCCTGGTTACTACACACTCCTGGTTACTACACACTCCTGATTAGCACACACTCTTGGTTAGTACACTCTCCTGGTTAGTACACACTCCTGGTTAGCACACACTCCTGGTTAGTACACTCTCCTGGTTGGTTCACTCTCCTGGTTACTACACACTCCTGGTTAGCACACACTCCTGGTTACTACACACTCCTGGTTACTACACACTCCTGGTTAGTGCAAATTCCTGGTTACTACACACTCCTGGTCATGTGTGCGTGTGTGTGTGTGTTCGTGTTGTGTAAAGTATGTACGTACATAGATGACATATATGTACATATATGTCATCTATGTACATATGTTTCATATGTGTACGTATGTGTCATGTATGGACGTATGTGTTTTGTCTGTACATATGTGTAATGTATGTACGTATGTGTCATGTCTGTACATATGTTTCATGTGTGTACGTATGTGTCATGTATGTGTGTGTGTGTTTGTGTTTGTGTTTATGTTTGTTTTTGTGTTTGTGCATGTGGGTGTGTACATGTATGTGTACATGACGTCATGTATATAAATTTCCAGTACCGGCCCTGTACTTGCTAATATTTTTTGATCTCTTCCAGTTTGCCGGACAATGCTAAGAAGAACCGCTACCGAAATGCCCTTCCTGTGGACAACAGTAGAGTATGCCTGCATGATGTGGATATCACCAAGCCTGGGGCTGACTACATCAATGCCAACTACATCGATGGTGTAGACGGACCACGAGGCTACATTGCTGCACAGGTGAGTGGATAGAATGATAGTGTGTGTGTGTGTGTGTGTGTGTGTGTGACACCAGGAGTGTGTACTAACCAGTAGTGTGTACTAACCAGGAGAGTGTACTAACACTCCTGGTTAGTACACACTCCTCATTAGTACAAACTCCTGGTTAGTACACTCTCCTGGTTAGTACACACTCCTGGTTAGTATACACTCCTGGTTAGTGCACACTCCTGGTTACTACACACTCCTGGTTAGCACACACTCCTGGTTTTACACACACTCCTGGTTAGTACACTCTCCTGGTTACTACACACTCCTGGTTACTACACACTCCTGGTTAGCACACACTCCTGGTTAGTACACTCTCCTGGTTAGTACACTCTCCTGGTTACTACACACTCCTGGTTACTACACACTCCTGGTTACTACACACTCCTGATTAGCACACACTCTTGGTTAGTACACTCTCCTGGTTAGTACACACTCCTGGTTAGCACACACTCCTGGTTAGCACACTCTCCTGGTTGGTTCACTCTCCTGGTTACTACACACTCCTGGTTAGCACACACTCCTGGTTACTACACACTCCTGGTTACTACACACTCCTGGTTAGTACGCTCTCCTGGCTAATACACTCTCCTGGTTACTACACACTCCTGGTTAGTACACACTCCTGGTTACTACACACTCCTGGTTACTACACACTCCTGGTTAGTGCAAATTCCTGGTTACTACACACTCCTGGTCATGTGTGCGTGTGTGTGTGTTCGTGTTGTGTAAAGTATGTACGTACATAGATGACATATATGTGCATATATGTCATCTATGTACATATGTTTCATATGTGTACGTATGTGTCATGTATGGACATATGTGTCATGTCTGTACATATGTGTAATGTATGTACGTATGTGTCATGTCTGTACATATGTTTCATGTGTGTACGTATGTGTCATGTATGTGTGTGTGTGTGTTTGTGTTTGTGTTTGTGTTTGTGTTTGTGCATGTGGGTGTGTACATGTATGTGTACATGACATCATGTATATAAATTTCCAGTACCGGCCCTGTACTTGCTTATATTTTTTGATCTCTTCCAGTTTGCCGGACAATGCTAAGAAGAACCGTTACCGAAATGCCCTTCCTGTGGCCAACAGTAGAGTATGCCTGCATGACGTGGATATCACCAAGCCTGGGGCTGACTACATCAATGCCAACTTCATCGATGGTGTAGACGGACCACGAGGCTACATTGCTGCACAGGTGAGTGGATAGAATGATAGTGTGTGTGTGTGTGTGTGTGTGTGTGTGTGTGTGTGTGTGCATGCGCGTGTGTGTGTATGTGTGTGTGTGTGTGTGTGTGTGTGTGTGTGTGTGTGTGTGTGTGTGTGTGTGTGTGTGTGTGTGTGTGTGTGTGTGTGTGTGTGTGTGTGTGTGTGTGTGACACCAGGAGTGTGTACTAACCAGTAGTGTGTACTAACCATTAGAGTGTACTCCTGGCTAGTACACACTCCTGGTTACTACACACTCCTGGTTAGTACACTCTCTTGGTTAGTACACTCTCCTGGTTAGTACACTCTCCTGGTTAGTACACTCTCCTGGTTAGTACACACTACTGGTTAGTACACACTCCTGGTTAGCACACTCTCCTGGTTACTACACACTCCTGGTTACTACACACTCCTGGTTAGTACACAGTCCTGGTTAGTACACACTCCTGGTTACTACACACTCCTGGTTAGCACACACTCCTGGTTAGTACACACTCCTGGTTAGTACACTCTCCTGGTTACTTTTTTTTTTAGTAGTAGTAGTACGTATTACTCATTAACAGTGTTCTTACAAGCATATAATAGATAAAGCACATGGGAAATAGTAGGAATTAAAATGTATGCTGTTAACTGCTTTATTAAGTACACTAAATCAAAATGTGAGCTACTGAGTCAAACAATACGTTCATTCAGATTACCTGGTTACTACACACTCCTGGTTAGCACACACTCCTGGTTACTACACTCTCCTGGTTAGTACACACTCCTGGTTAGCACACACTCCTGGTTACTACACACTCCTGGTTACTACACACTCCTGGTTAGCACACACTCCTGGTTACTACACACTCCTGGTTACTACACACTCCTGGTTACTACACACTCCTGGTTACTACACACTCCTGGTTAGCACACACTCCTTTTTTACACACACTCCCGGTTACTACACACTCCTGGTTACTACACACTCCTGGTTACTACACACTCCTGATTACTACACACTCCTGGTTAGCACACACTCTTGGTTAGTACACTCTCCTGGTTAGTGCACACTCCTGGTTAGCACACACTCCTGGTTTTACACACACTCCTGGTTAGTACACTCTCCTGGTTACTACACACTCCTGGTTTTACACACTCCTGGTTACTACACACTCCTGATTAGCACACACTCTTGGTTAGTACACTCTCCTGGTTAGTACACACTCCTGGTTAGCACACACTCCTGGTTAGTACACTCTCCTGGTTGGTTCACTCTCCTGGTTACTACACACTCCTGGTTAGCACACACTCCTGGTTACTACACACTCCTGGTTACTACACACTCCTGGTTAGTACGCTCTCCTGGCTAATACACTCTCCTGGTTACTACACACTCCTGGTTAGTACACACTCCTGGTTACTACACACTCCTGGTTACTACACACTCCTGGTTAGTGCAAATTCCTGGTTACTACACACTCCTGGTCATGTGTGCGTGTGTGTGTGTGTTCGTGTTGTGTAAAGTATGTACGTACATAGATGACATATATGTACATATATGTCATCTATGTACATATGTTTCATATGTGTACGTATGTGTCATGTATGGACGTATGTGTTTTGTCTGTACATATGTGTAATGTATGTACGTATGTGTCATGTCTGTACATATGTTTCATGTGTGTACGTATGTGTCATGTATGTGTGTGTGTGTGTTTGTGTTTGTGTTTATGTTTGTTTTTGTGTTTGTGCATGTGGGTGTGTACATGTATGTGTACATGACGTCATGTATATAAATTTCCAGTACCGGCCCTGTACTTGCTAATATTTTTTGATCTCTTCCAGTTTGCCGGACAATGCTAAGAAGAACCGCTACCGAAATGCCCTTCCTGTGGACAACAGTAGAGTATGCCTGCATGATGTGGATATCACCAAGCCTGGGGCTGACTACATCAATGCCAACTACATCGATGGTGTAGACGGACCACGAGGCTACATTGCTGCACAGGTGAGTGGATAGAATGATAGTGTGTGTGTGTGTGTGTGTGTGTGTGACACCAGGAGTGTGTACTAACCAGTAGTGTGTACTAACCAGGAGAGTGTACTAACACTCCTGGTTAGTACACACTCCTCATTAGTACAAACTCCTGGTTAGTACACTCTCCTGGTTAGTACACACTCCTGGTTAGTATACACTCCTGGTTAGTGCACACTCCTGGTTACTACACACTCCTGGTTAGCACACACTCCTGGTTTTACACACACTCCTGGTTAGTACACTCTCCTGGTTACTACACACTCCTGGTTACTACACACTCCTGGTTAGCACACACTCCTGGTTAGTACACTCTCCTGGTTAGTACACTCTCCTGGTTACTACACACTCCTGGTTACTACACACTCCTGGTTACTACACACTCCTGATTAGCACACACTCTTGGTTAGTACACTCTCCTGGTTAGTACACACTCCTGGTTAGCACACACTCCTGGTTAGCACACTCTCCTGGTTGGTTCACTCTCCTGGTTACTACACACTCCTGGTTAGCACACACTCCTGGTTACTACACACTCCTGGTTACTACACACTCCTGATTAGCACACACTCTTGGTTAGTACACTCTCCTGGTTAGTACACACTCCTGGTTAGCACACACTCCTGGTTAGCACACTCTCCTGGTTGGTTCACTCTCCTGGTTACTACACACTCCTGGTTAGCACACACTCCTGGTTACTACACACTCCTGGTTACTACACACTCCTGGTTAGTACGCTCTCCTGGCTAATACACTCTCCTGGTTACTACACACTCCTGGTTAGTACACACTCCTGGTTACTACACACTCCTGGTTACTACACACTCCTGGTTAGTGCAAATTCCTGGTTACTACACACTCCTGGTCATGTGTGCGTGTGTGTGTGTTCGTGTTGTGTAAAGTATGTACGTACATAGATGACATATATGTGCATATATGTCATCTATGTACATATGTTTCATATGTGTACGTATGTGTCATGTATGGACATATGTGTCATGTCTGTACATATGTGTAATGTATGTACGTATGTGTCATGTCTGTACATATGTTTCATGTGTGTACGTATGTGTCATGTATGTGTGTGTGTGTGTTTGTGTTTGTGTTTGTGTTTGTGTTTGTGCATGTGGGTGTGTACATGTATGTGTACATGACATCATGTATATAAATTTCCAGTACCGGCCCTGTACTTGCTTATATTTTTTGATCTCTTCCAGTTTGCCGGACAATGCTAAGAAGAACCGTTACCGAAATGCCCTTCCTGTGGCCAACAGTAGAGTATGCCTGCATGACGTGGATATCACCAAGCCTGGGGCTGACTACATCAATGCCAACTTCATCGATGGTGTAGACGGACCACGAGGCTACATTGCTGCACAGGTGAGTGGATAGAATGATAGTGTGTGTGTGTGTGTGTGTGTGTGTGTGTGTGTGTGTGTGTGCATGCGCGTGTGTGTGTATGTGTGTGTGTGTGTGTGTGTGTGTGTGTGTGTGTGTGTGTGTGTGTGTGTGTGTGTGTGTGTGTGTGTGTGTGTGTGTGTGTGTGTGTGTGTGTGTGTGTGTGTGTGTGACACCAGGAGTGTGTACTAACCAGTAGTGTGTACTAACCATTAGAGTGTACTCCTGGCTAGTACACACTCCTGGTTACTACACACTCCTGGTTAGTACACTCTCTTGGTTAGTACACTCTCCTGGTTAGTACACTCTCCTGGTTAGTACACTCTCCTGGTTAGTACACACTACTGGTTAGTACACACTCCTGGTTAGCACACTCTCCTGGTTACTACACACTCCTGGTTACTACACACTCCTGGTTAGTACACAGTCCTGGTTAGTACACACTCCTGGTTACTACACACTCCTGGTTAGCACACACTCCTGGTTAGTACACACTCCTGGTTAGTACACTCTCCTGGTTACTTTTTTTTTTAGTAGTAGTAGTACGTATTACTCATTAACAGTGTTCTTACAAGCATATAATAGATAAAGCACATGGGAAATAGTAGGAATTAAAATGTATGCTGTTAACTGCTTTATTAAGTACACTAAATCAAAATGTGAGCTACTGAGTCAAACAATACGTTCATTCAGATTACCTGGTTACTACACACTCCTGGTTAGCACACACTCCTGGTTACTACACTCTCCTGGTTAGTACACACTCCTGGTTAGCACACACTCCTGGTTACTACACACTCCTGGTTACTACACACTCCTGGTTAGCACACACTCCTGGTTACTACACACTCCTGGTTACTACACACTCCTGGTTACTACACACTCCTGGTTACTACACACTCCTGGTTAGCACACACTCCTTTTTTACACACACTCCCGGTTACTACACACTCCTGGTTACTACACACTCCTGGTTACTACACACTCCTGATTACTACACACTCCTGGTTAGCACACACTCTTGGTTAGTACACTCTCCTGGTTTTACACACACTCCTGGTTAGTACACTCTCCTGGTTACTACACACTCCTGGTTTTACACACTCCTGGTTACTACACACTCCTGATTAGCACACACTCTTGGTTAGTACACTCTCCTGGTTAGTACACACTCCTGGTTAGCACACACTCCTGGTTAGTACACTCTCCTGGTTGGTTCACTCTCCTGGTTACTACACACTCCTGGTTAGCACACACTCCTGGTTACTACACACTCCTGGTTACTACACACTCCTGGTTAGTACGCTCTCCTGGCTAATACACTCTCCTGGTTACTACACACTCCTGGTTAGTACACACTCCTGGTTACTACACACTCCTGGTTACTACACACTCCTGGTTAGTGCAAATTCCTGGTTACTACACACTCCTGGTCATGTGTGCGTGTGTGTGTGTTCGTGTTGTGTAAAGTATGTACGTACATAGATGACATATATGTGCATATATGTCATCTATGTACATATGTTTCATATGTGTACGTATGTGTCATGTATGGACATATGTGTCTTGTCTGTACATATGTGTAATGTATGTACGTATGTGTCATGTCTGTACATATGTTTCATGTGTGTACGTATGTGTCATGTATGTGTGTGTGTGTGTTTGTGTTTGTGTTTGTGTTTGTGTTTGTGCATGTGGGTGTGTACATGTATGTGTACATGACATCATGTATATAAATTTCCAGTATCGGCCCTGTACTTGCTTATATTTTTTGATCTCTTCCAGTTTGCCGGACAATGCTAAGAAGAACCGCTACCGAAATGCCCTTCCTGTGGACAACAGTAGAGTATGCCTGCATGATGTGGATATCACCAAGCCTGGGGCTGACTACATCAATGCCAACTACATCGATGGTGTAGACGGACCACGAGGCTACATTGCTGCACAGGTGAGTGGATAGAATGATAGTGTGTGTGTGTGTGTGTGTGTGTGTGACACCAGGAGTGTGTACTAACCAGTAGTGTGTACTAACCAGGAGAGTGTACTAACACTCCTGGTTAGTACACACTCCTCATTAGTACAAACTCCTGGTTAGTACACTCTCCTGGTTAGTACACACTCCTGGTTAGTATACACTCCTGGTTAGTGCACACTCCTGGTTACTACACACTCCTGGTTAGCACACACTCCTGGTTTTACACACACTCCTGGTTAGTACACTCTCCTGGTTACTACACACTCCTGGTTACTACACACTCCTGGTTAGCACACACTCCTGGTTAGTACACTCTCCTGGTTAGTACACTCTCCTGGTTACTACACACTCCTGGTTACTACACACTCCTGGTTACTACACACTCCTGATTAGCACACACTCTTGGTTAGTACACTCTCCTGGTTAGTACACACTCCTGGTTAGCACACACTCCTGGTTAGCACACTCTCCTGGTTGGTTCACTCTCCTGGTTACTACACACTCCTGGTTAGCACACACTCCTGGTTACTACACACTCCTGATTACTACACACTCCTGGTTAGTACGCTCTCCTGGCTAATACACTCTCCTGGTTACTACACACTCCTGGTTAGTACACACTCCTGGTTACTACACACTCCTGGTTACTACACACTCCTGGTTAGTGCAAATTCCTGGTTACTACACACTCCTGGTCATGTGTGCGTGTGTGTGTGTTCGTGTTGTGTAAAGTATGTACGTACATAGATGACATATATGTGCATATATGTCATCTATGTACATATGTTTCATATGTGTACGTATGTGTCATGTATGGACATATGTGTCTTGTCTGTACATATGTGTAATGTATGTACGTATGTGTCATGTCTGTACATATGTTTCATGTGTGTACGTATGTGTCATGTATGTGTGTGTGTGTGTTTGTGTTTGTGTTTGTGTTTGTGTTTGTGCATGTGGGTGTGTACATGTATGTGTACATGACATCATGTATATAAATTTCCAGTACCGGCCCTGTACTTGCTTATATTTTTTGATCTCTTCCAGTTTGCCGGACAATGCTAAGAAGAACCGTTACCGAAATGCCCTTCCTGTGGCCAACAGTAGAGTATGCCTGCATGACGTGGATATCACCAAGCCTGGGGCTGACTACATCAATGCCAACTTCATCGATGGTGTAGACGGACCACGAGGCTACATTGCTGCACAGGTGAGTGGATAGAATGATAGTGTGTGTGTGTGTGTGTGTGTGTGTGTGTGTGTGTGTGTGTGCATGCGCGTGTGTGTGTATGTGTGTGTGTGTGTGTGTGTGTGTGTGTGTGTGTGTGTGTGTGTGTGTGTGTGTGTGTGTGTGTGTGTGTGTGTGTGTGTGTGTGTGTGTGTGTGTGACACCAGGAGTGTGTACTAACCAGTAGTGTGTACTAACCATTAGAGTGTACTCCTGGCTAGTACACACTCCTGGTTACTACACACTCCTGGTTAGTACACTCTCTTGGTTAGTACACTCTCCTGGTTAGTACACTCTCCTGGTTAGTACACTCTCCTGGTTAGTACACACTACTGGTTAGTACACACTCCTGGTTAGCACACTCTCCTGGTTACTACACACTCCTGGTTACTACACACTCCTGGTTAGTACACAGTCCTGGTTAGTACACACTCCTGGTTACTACACACTCCTGGTTAGCACACACTCCTGGTTAGTACACTCTCCTGGTTACTTTTTTTTTTTTAGTAGTAGTAGTACGTATTACTCATTAACAGTGTTCTTACAAGCATATAATAGATAAAGCACATGGGAAATAGTAGGAATTAAAATGTATGCTGTTAACTGCTTTATTAAGTACACTAAATCAAAATGTGAGCTACTGAGTCAAACAATACGTTCATTCAGATTACCTGGTTACTACACACTCCTGGTTAGCACACACTCCTGGTTACTACACACTCCTGGTTACTACACACTCCTGGTTAGCACACACTCCTGGTTACTACACACTCCTGGTTACTACACACTCCTGGTTAGCACACACTCCTTTTTACACACACTCCCGGTTACTACACACTCCTGGTTACTACACACTCCTGGTTACTACCACTCCTGATTACTACACACTCCTGGTTAGCACACACTCTTGGTTAGTACACTCTCCTGGTTAGTGCACACTCCTGGTTAGCACACACTCCTGGTTACCACACACTCCTGGTTAGTACACACTCCTGGTTACTACACACTCCTGGTTACTACACACTCCTGGTTAGCACACACTCCTGGTTGCTACACACTCCTGGTTAGTACACACTCCTAGTTACTACACACTCCTGGTTAGCACACACTCCTGGTTTTACACACACTCCTGGTTACTACACACTCCTGGTTACTACACACTCCTGGTTACTACACACTCCTGGTTACTACACACTCCTGGTTAGCACACACTCTTGGTTAGTACACTCTCCTGGTTAGTGCACACTCCTGGTTAGCACACACTCCTGGTTAGCACACTCTCCTGGTTAGTACACTCTCCTGGTTACGACACACTCCTGGTTAGCACACACTCCTGGTTAGCACACACTCCTGGTTTTACACACACTCCTGGTTACTACACACTCCTGGTTACTACACACTCCTGGTTAGAACGCTCTCCTGGCTAATACACTCTCCTGGTTACTACACACTCCTGGTTAGTACACACTCCTGGTTACTACACACTCCTGGTTACTACACACTCCTGTTTAGCACACACTCCTGGTTGCTACACACTCCTGGTTAGTACACACTCCTAGTTACTACACACTCCTGGTTAGCACACACTCCTGGTTTTACACACACTCCTGGTTACTACACACTCCTGGTTACTACACACTCCTGGTTACTACACACTCCTGGTTACTACACACTCCTGGTTAGCACACACTCTTGGTTAGTACACTCTCCTGGTTAGTGCACACTCCTGGTTAGCACACACTCCTGGTTAGCACACTCTCCTGGTTAGTACACTCTCCTGGTTACTACACACTCCTGGTTAGCACACACTCCTGGTTAGCACACACTCCTGGTTTTACACACACTCCTGGTTACTACACACTCCTGGTTACTACACACTCCTGGTTACTACACACTCCTGGTTACTACACACTCCTGGTTAGCACACACTCTTGGTTAGTACACTCTCCTGGTTAGTGCACACTCCTGGTTAGCACACACTCCTGGTTAGCACACTCTCCTGGTTAGTACACTCTCCTGGTTACTACACACTCCTGGTTAGCACACACTCCTGGTTAGTACACACTCCTGGTTACTACACACTCCTGGTTACTACACACTCCTGGTTAGCACACACTCCTGGTTGCTACACACTCCTGGTTAGTACACACTCCTAGTTACTACACACTCCTGGTTAGCACACACTCCTGGTTTTACACACACTCCTGGTTACTACACACTCCTGGTTACTACACACTCCTGGTTACTACACACTCCTGGTTACTACACACTCCTGGTTAGCACACACTCTTGGTTAGTACACACTCCTAGTTACTACACACTCCTGGTTAGCACACACTCCTGGTTTTACACACACTCCTGGTTACTACACACTCCTGGTTACTACACACTCCTGGTTACTACACACTCCTGGTTACTACACACTCCTGGTTAGCACACACTCTTGGTTAGTACACTCTCCTGGTTAGTGCACACTCCTGGTTAGCACACACTCCTGGTTAGTACACTCTCCTGGTTACGACACACTCCTGGTTAGCACACACTCCTGGTTAGCACACACTCCTGGTTTTACACACACTCCTGGTTACTACACACTCCTGGTTACTACACACTCCTGGTTAGAACGCTCTCCTGGCTAATACACTCTCCTGGTTACTACACACTCCTGGTTAGTACACACTCCTGGTTACTACACACTCCTGGTTACTACACACTCCTGTTTAGCACACACTCCTGGTTGCTACACACTCCTGGTTAGTACACACTCCTAGTTACTACACACTCCTGGTTAGCACACACTCCTGGTTTTACACACACTCCTGGTTACTACACACTCCTGGTTACTACACACTCCTGGTTACTACACACTCCTGGTTACTACACACTCCTGGTTAGCACACACTCTTGGTTAGTACACTCTCCTGGTTAGTGCACACTCCTGGTTAGCACACACTCCTGGTTAGCACACTCTCCTGGTTAGTACACTCTCCTGGTTACTACACACTCCTGGTTAGCACACACTCCTGGTTAGCACACACTCCTGGTTTTACACACACTCCTGGTTACTACACACTCCTGGTTACTACACACTCCTGGTTACTACACACTCCTGGTTACTACACACTCCTGGTTAGCACACACTCTTGGTTAGTACACTCTCCTGGTTAGTGCACACTCCTGGTTAGCACACACTCCTGGTTAGCACACTCTCCTGGTTAGTACACTCTCCTGGTTACTACACACTCCTGGTTAGCACACACTCCTGGTTAGTACACACTCCTGGTTACTACACACTGCTGGTTACTACACACTCCTGGTTAGCACACACTCCTGGTTGCTACACACTCCTGGTTAGTACACACTCCTAGTTACTACACACTCCTGGTTAGCACACACTCCTGGTTTTACACACACTCCTGGTTACTACACACTCCTGGTTACTACACACTCCTGGTTACTACACACTCCTGGTTACTACACACTCCTGGTTAGCACACACTCTTGGTTAGTACACTCTCCTGGTTAGTGCACACTCCTGGTTAGCACACACTCCTGGTTAGCACACTCTCCTGGTTAGTACTCTCTCCTGGTTACGACACACTCCTGGTTAGCACACACTCCTGGTTAGCACACACTCCTGGTTTTACACACACTCCTGGTTACTACACACTCCTGGTTACTACACACTCCTGGTTAGTACGCTCTCCTGGCTAATACACTCTCCTGGTTACTACACACTCCTGGTTAGTACACACTCCTGGTTACTACACACTCCTGGTTACTACACACTTCTGGTTAGCACACACTCCTGGTTGCTACACACTCCTGGTTAGTACACACTCCTAGTTACTACACACTCCTGGTTAGCACACACTCCTGGTTTTACACACACTCCTGGTTACTACACACTCCTGGTTACTACACACTCCTGGTTACTACACACTCCTGGTTACTACACACTCCTGGTTAGCACACACTCTTGGTTAGTACACTCTCCTGGTTAGTGCACACTCCTGGTTAGCACACACTCCTGGTTAGCACACTCTCCTGGTTAGTACACTCTCCTGGTTACTACACACTCCTGGTTAGCACACACTCCTGGTTAGCACACACTCCTGGTTTTACACACACTCCTGGTTACTACACACTCCTGGTTACTACACACTCCTGGTTACTACACACTCCTGGTTACTACACACTCCTGGTTACTACACACTCCTGGTTAGCACACTCTCTTGGTTAGTACACACTCCTGGTTACTACACACTCCTGGTTAGCACACACTCCTGGTTAGTACACACTCCTGGTTAGTACACTCTCCTGGTTACTTTTTTTTTTTAGTAGTAGTAGTACGTATTACTCATTAACAGTGTTCTTACGAGCATATAATAGATAAAGCACATGGGAAATAGTAGGAATTAAAATGTATGCTGTTAACTGCTTTATTAAGTACACTAAATCAAAATGTGAGCTACTGAGTCAAACAATACGTTCATTCAGATTACCTGGTTACTACACACTCCTGGTTAGCACACACTCCTGGTTACTACACACTCCTGGTTACTACACACTCCTGGTTAGCACACACTCCTTTTTTACACACACTCCCGGTTACTACACACTCCTCGTTACTACACACTCCTGGTTACTACACACTCCTGATTACTACACACTCCTGGTTAGCACACACTCTTGGTTAGTGCACTCTCCTGGTTAGTGCACACTCCTGGTTAGCACACACTCCTGGTTACCACACACTCCTGGTTAGTACACACTCCTGGTTACTACACACTCCTGGTTACTACACACTCCTGGTTAGCACACACTCCTGGTTGCTACACACTCCTGGTTAGTACACACTCCTAGTTACTACACACTCCTGGTTAGCACACACTCCTGGTTTTACACACACTCCTGGTTACTACACACTCCTGGTTACTACACACTCCTGGTTACTACACACTCCTGGTTACTACACACTCCTGGTTAGCAAACACTCTTGGTTAGTACACTCTCCTGGTTAGTGCACACTCCTGGTTAGCACACACTCCTGGTTAGCACACTCTCCTGGTTAGTACACTCTCCTGGTTACGACACACTCCTGGTTAGCACACACTCTTGGTTAGTACACTCTCCTGGTTAGTGCACACTCCTGGTTAGCTCACACTCCTGGTTAGCACACTCTCCTGGTTAGTACACTCTCCTGGTTACGACACACTCCTGGTTAGCACACACTCCTGGTTAGCACACACTCCTGGTTTTACACACACTCCTGGTTACTACACACTCCTGGTTACTACACACTCCTGGTTAGTACGCTCTCCTGGCTAATACACTCTCCTGGTTACTACACACTCCTGGTTAGTACACACTCCTGGTTACTACACACTCCTGGTTACTACACACTCCTGGTTAGCACACACTCCTGGTTGCTACACACTCCTGGTTAGTACACACTCCTAGTTACTACACACTCCTGGTTAGCACACACTCCTGGTTTTACACACACTCCTGGTTACTACACACTCCTGGTTACTACACACTCCTGGTTACTACACACTCCTGGTTACTACACACTCCTGGTTAGCACACACTCTTGGTTAGTACACTCTCCTGGTTAGTGCACACTCCTGGTTAGCACACACTCCTGGTTACTACACACTCCTGGTTACTACACACTCCTGATTACTACACACTCCTGGTTAGCACACACTCTTGGTTAGTGCACTCTCCTGGTTAGTGCACACTCCTGGTTAGCACACACTCCTGGTTACCACACACTCCTGGTTAGTACACACTCCTGGTTACTACACACTCCTGGTTACTACACACTCCTGGTTAGCACACACTCCTGGTTGCTACACACTCCTGGTTAGTACACACTCCTAGTTACTACACACTCCTGGTTAGCACACACTCCTGGTTTTACACACACTCCTGGTTACTACACACTCCTGGTTACTACACACTCCTGGTTACTACACACTCCTGGTTACTACACACTCCTGGTTAGCACACACTCTTGGTTAGTACACTCTCCTGGTTAGTGCACACTCCTGGTTAGCACACACTCCTGGTTAGCACACTCTCCTGGTTAGTACACTCTCCTGGTTACGACACACTCCTGGTTAGCACACACTCTAGGTTAGTACACTCTCCTGGTTAGTGCACACTCCTGGTTAGCACACACTCCTGGTTAGCACACTCTCCTGGTTAGTACACTCTCCTGGTTACGACACACTCCTGGTTAGCACACACTCCTGGTTAGCACACACTCCTGGTTTTACACACACTCCTGGTTACTACACACTCCTGGTTACTACACACTCCTGGTTAGTACGCTCTCCTGGCTAATACACTCTCCTGGTTACTACACACTCCTGGTTAGTACACACTCCTGGTTACTACACACTCCTGGTTACTACACACTCCTGGTTAGCACACACTCCTGGTTGCTACACACTCCTGGTTAGTACACACTCCTAGTTACTACACACTCCTGGTTAGCACACACTCCTGGTTTTACACACACTCCTGGTTACTACACACTCCTGGTTACTACACACTCCTGGTTACTACACACTCCTGGTTACTACACACTCCTGGTTAGCACACACTCTTGGTTAGTACACTCTCCTGGTTAGTGCACACTCCTGGTTAGCACACACTCCTGGTTAGCACACTCTCCTGGTTAGTACACTCTCCTGGTTACTACACACTCCTGGTTAGCACACACTCCTGGTTAGCACACACTCCTGGTTTTACACACACTCCTGGTTACTACACACTCCTGGTTACTACACACTCCTGGTTACTACACACTCCTGGTTACTACACACTCCTGGTTAGCACACACTCTTGGTTAGTACACTCTCCTGGTTAGTGCACACTCCTGGTTAGCACACACTCCTGGTTAGCACACTCTCCTGGTTAGTACACTCTCCTGGTTACTACACACTCCTGGTTAGCACACACTCCTGGTTAGCACACACTCCTGGTTTTACACACACTCCTGGTTAGTACACACTCCTGGTTACTACACACTCCTGGTTACTACACACTCCTGGTTAGCACACACTCCTGGTTGCTACACACTCCTGGTTAGTACACACTCCTAGTTACTACACACTCCTGGTTAGCACAAACTCCTGGTTTTACACACACTCCTGGTTACTACACACTCCTGGTTACTACACACTCCTGGTTACTACACACTCCTGGTTACTACACACTCCTGGTTAGCACACACTCTTGGTTAGTACACTTTCCTGGTTAGTGCACACTCCTGGTTAGCACACACTCCTGGTTAGCACACTCTCCTGGTTAGTACACTCTCCTGGTTACTACACACTCCTGGTTAGCACACACTCCAGGTTAGCACACACTCCTGGTTTTACACACACTCCTGGTTACTACACACTCCTGGTTACTACACACTCCTGGTTACTACACACTCCTGGTTACTACACACTCCTGGTTAGCACACACTCTTGGTTAGTACACTCTCCTGGTTAGTGCACACTCCTGGTTAGCACACACTCCTGGTTAGCACACTCTCCTGGTTAGTACACTCTCCTGGTTACTACACACTCCTGGTTAGCACACACTCCTGGTTACTACACACTCCTGGTTACTACACACTCCTGGTTAGTACGCTCTCCTGGCTAATACACTCTCCTGGTTACTACACACTCCTGGTTAGTACACACTCCTGGTTACTACACACTCCTGGTTACTACACACTCCTGGTTAGTGCAAATTCCTGGTTACTACACACTCCTGGTCATGTGTGCGTGTGTGTGTGTTTATGTTGTGTAAAGTATGTACGTACATTGATGACATATATGTACATATATGTCATCTATGTACATATGTTTCATATGTGTACGTATGTGTCATGTATGGACGTATGTGTCTTGTCTGTACATATGTGTAATGTATGTACGTATGTGTCATGTCTGTACATATGTTTCATGTGTGTACGTATGTGTCATGTATGTGTGTGTGTGTGTTTGTGTTTGTGTTTGTGTTTGTGTTTGTGCATGTGGGTGTGTACATGTATGTGTACATGACATCATGTATATAAATTTCCAGTACCGGCCCTGTACTTGCTAATATTTTTTGATCTCTTCCAGTTTGCCGGACAATGCTAAGAAGAACCGCTACCGAAATGCCCTTCCTGTGGCCAACAGTAGAGTATGCCTGCATGACGTGGATATCACCAAGCCTGGGGCTGACTACATCAATGCCAACTTCATCGATGGTGTAGACGGACCACGAGGCTACATTGCTGCACAGGTGAGTGGATAGAATGATAGTGTGTGTGTGTGTGTGTGTGTGTGTGTGTGTGTGTGTGTGTGTGTGTGTGTGTGTGTGTGTGTGTGTGTGTGTGTGACACCAGGAGTGTGTACTAACCAGTAGTGTGTACTAACCAGGAGAGTGTACTCCTGGCTAGTACACACTCCTGGTTACTACACACTCCTGGTTAGTACACTCTCCAGGAGTGTGTACTAACTAGGAGAGTGTACTAACCAGGAGTGTGTGCTAACCAGGAGTGTGTAGTAACCAGGAGTGTGTACTAACCAGGAGAGTGTACTAACCGGGAGAGTGTACTAACCAGGAGTGTGTAGTAACCAGGAGTGTGTACTAACCAGGAGTGTGTGCTAACTAGGAGTGTGTAGTAACCAGGAGTGTGTGCTAACCAGGAGTGTGTAGTAACCAGGAGTGTGTACTAACCAGGGGTGTGTAGTAACCAGGAGTGTGTGCTAACTAGGAGTGTGTAGTAACCAGGAGAGTGTACTGACCAGGAGTGTGTGCTAACCAGGAATGTGTAGTAACCAGGAGAGTGTACTAACCAAGAGTGTGTGCTAACTTGGAGTGTGTACTAACTAGGAGTGTGTAGTAACCAGGAGTGTGTGGTAACCAGGAGTGTGTAGTAACCAGGAGAGTGTACTAATCAAGAGTGTGTGCTAACCAGGAGTGTGTGCCATCCAGGAGTGTGTGCTAACCAGAAGTGTGTGTGTGTGTGTGTGTGTGTGTGTGTGTGTGTGTGTGTGTGTGTGTGTGTGTGTGTGTGTGTGTGTGTGTGTATGCATGCCTGTGCTTGTGTATGTGTGTGTTTATTTGTGTACTATACATGTGCACTGCACACAGTAATCTTATTTAATTATTAATTGCAAAACGT